>CM069595.1:16318544-16918544 GCA_035771175.1 Paratinospora sagittata | reverse complement strand
ATATGGGTATGGACAACCTTCATACTAATGGACATATAACATGTCCGTACCTGACCCGATTTAAAAAATAGACAGCAAGTATTCATCCGTACCAGTATGTTTTAAAAATCAGGTAGCTCGGTGTTGTTCGTTTTATCCACTTTTAGTAGCATGTTCCTAATATATTCTTAAATATTATACTAAATAATTTGAAATCATGTGTACCTAATGATATAACATCAAATAAATTATATAAAATTTTTAAGAAATGACAACAAAAATAAATAATTTTTTACAACCATTAATAGAATTTTCAAGTGACTTTTCATTTGATGACTATTAAATGTCTTTGTTTTTTTTTTTTTTATTTACCAGGTATTAAATAACTTTTCAAGACTCCAAATTTCAATGTGATTGGGAAAGCAAAGAAATTAAAAATGGTGTAAGTGTCAAAATATAGCTAAGGGAACAGACATCTTCAAAATTAAAAACTATAAAATATCTATATGTTTATTTATTACCCAAATATTTATTTGATAATTTATTACCCATTGTATAATTGTATTTGATTAATAACTGAGGAAGTGAGTACCCGATTTCTTAAGCTCTTATTCGAACCCGATCCGATTTTAAAAACTAACTCAAAATTTTGTTCATACTAAAAGTTTTTGTCCATATCCGTTTTAAAACGAGCCAAACGAAAGTAAATAAACGGGTTCGGGCCTATTTTGCCACCCTTATCAAAAACTATGGTTGTTTCATTTAACAGCTTTGATGCACTGTTAAACATAATATTGAAAAGGGTAAGACATGCATGTTTTGACCGAACCACGCATGGTTCAATATATAATTGGTTTCTTAAATATAATCGAAGTTAATTCTATATATGAAAGCAAGGCTAAGTAAGAATTAATAGGAAGACGATCAAAATGATTAACATAGAGAGGAAGATAAGGTAGGTCCCAACAAATAAAGGTATGTCTTATTGCTAAGATTGTCAAATAAAATTAATCTTGTTGTCAATACTTTAATTTCAAATCTAAGAAATTATATATGTAGATTGATCCGTGGATCTACTTAATATCTTAACATATACGGTGGTATACCTCAGATATATATAAAATTGACAATTTTAGAGAGAGTTTTTTTTTTTTTATCATTTCCTAAATAGTTTGTTTTTAGAATAAAATTTTAAAAATTATTTTCAGATTCTACAAACTTGGGTATGTAAAAATAGTATGTAAACAATAGTTGCAACTGATGCGCACAAGGATTTTTTTATATAAATATAAATATTTACTAAAGTATTAATAAATACTGATTAGAATTAATTAAAGTTTCCAACGGTGAGTCTGTAAAATTAAAAACTCTATTTCAAATTTTTTTTAGGTTTTGATGTAAGGTATAATTTAAATTATATTGGTAAAATAATTTTAGAAAGATTTCTTTTGAAAAAAAGAATAAGATTGTAGTAAATGTGTTTTTTAATATAATTGGTTTTTAATAACATAAGTTTAAAAAATACATAAACATTTTTTTCTTCATTTTGCAAGTACTAGCATAAAAAATGGAAATATATGAATTTTATAAAATTATGTAAATGCACAGTTTCAATTAATTTATCGCATTACCAATAAGTTCTACTTTTTTTTTCTTTCAGTTTTTTCATCTTAATTCTACTTTAATACAATATATTAAAAATTTATCAATAATTAAAGAGATTTGAATTTATTATTTTATTTATATTAATTTTGCATTAGAAGAAGAAAATTTTGCATATAATCATTAAAAACAAAAAATACTTTCCTATAACTCTATATCATAAATGAGCCTACTAATAAAAGAAAAATATTAATTTCATAAGTGAAAATCTCTAAAGATTTATTGCCATTTAATTTGATAAGAACTTTTGGCAATTCAAATCTCAAAAAATTCTTATAAAGATCTCAAATTGATCTTCTTACCAACCCAAATTCAGATTATAAATAGCTCTTGAGGGGAACATCTTGTGTGGCTTTTATCATCTTAATAGTATCCGAGAAATGGCAAGGCTTTCATCACCGTTTTGCTTCTTTTTCATTCTCATTCTCCTTGCCTCAGGTTATACATCACCTTTGTTTAATAGCCTTGTGATTTATTTTAGATTATTAAGGTTTTTTTTTTTGTCAATTTATCCGTAAACAATTATATAAGCATATATTTATTTACTCGCTGTGTGCGAAGTGTTAGAAATAAAATTTTTAGACGATAAAAGGTTTTACAACTACGTTGTTTACTATCCTAGTGATTTCTCTTAGACTATAAAGGTGTTTATTGTATTTAATTAATTAATAATAAGCTTCTACTTGATATGATATGTCAAAATTAAATATTAATTTGTAAGTACTTTGGTAAGAGTAGCTAGAGGGGCAAATTTATTTATTTTAATTTTAATAAAATAAAATAAAAAGTTTAGAGAAACATAAAAAAGTTAGAACAATATCAAAAGGGTTTGCATATCATACTGCTGGCAGGAATTATAAAAGAAATGTTAAATGAAAGACTATATATATATATATATATATAGCTAGAGTCATTATACATGTCTAGATATGTTCCAAAATGCTTTCGTCAATCTCTATTGAAATATATGTTTTTAGCCCTGTAAATTCTTAAATTAAGAAGGATTAATCTTATCCTAAAGGACAGGAGAACACCTGTCACGTGCCAAAAAATCAGTATAAAAAAAAGAAGAAGATATGTTCCAAAATACAACTATATATATATATATATATCAAAAGTATTAGGAAGCTTGACGGTGGATGTGGGAATAATATAATTCTGATGAAATATTTATGTAACAGTTGAAACTATGGTGCCAATGGTGGAAGCAAAAGGAACGTGCGTTACCCGTTGGGCTTCATGCGAGAACTGCGACGCTCTATGTGCTAAACGACATGTTGGCGGGAGCGGATTTTGTGATGTAACTCCCATTTCGTTCCACCAGTTCTGTGTGTGTACGTTTCATTGTTAACTAAAGCCTTTCCCCTTTGCCTCTGATCGGCAAAGGAAATAATAAATCCATATCCTTTCATATATATATGATTTTGGGGGATGTGATATTAAAATTAAAAACTGAGTTCTTGTGTGATTCATGAGGTTGATTAGCTTAGATCTTCATTAATTATGCATTTTGGAGAGACGCCCTTTAATTTTGTCTTTTTTTTTATTTTTTATTTTTTATCAATGACTATATGATGTCTCATAGCAATTTATATACACCATATATATGCTTAACCACTTCTATTGGCAGATGAAAAACGCTAAATAATATTTAAAGTACGCATCTAAAGTATATATTATCATTAAAAATTATTAAATTGTCTCGAATCATTTACTAATACATAATTCAAGGAAGCTAATGGTGATGTATACTTTGAATGTACATATTAAAATTACGTATTAACACATGATTCGAGACGATTCAATAACTCTCAGAGGTAATGTCAATAAAGTGTGTTAGTTAAACATTACTATATAATTAAATTTATTCAAAATCATACCCTTATTTTCAAATTCTACAAACTAAAAAAATGAGATTTGATATCCGCTGGAAATTGCTTCAGACTAAAAAGAAGAAGCTGCTACAAAAAATGAATGCGAAGAACTTAAAAAAGTTATGAAGACTACATATATTAGGGTTATTGGCATTTTGATTGGAACAATTAATAGTTTTCCAATTGGAAGAAGGCTTTCTGGGGATACAAAATTATCCTATTTCTATAATTAATTAATTGAAAATACCTATATATGCACTATAGGTCTTTTTTTTTTTTTTTTCATTTACGACTTCTCTTGGTTTCATTTTTTTTTCCTACAATTAGAGCAATCTTGTGTATACTTTACCTCATACATGTATGATACAATATTGACTTTATTTTTTTTTTGAAAAAGAATATTATTATTTTTTTGAAGAAAAAAGTATATTAATTGTTGCAAGTATGATTAAGGGTGGAGATTAGAATTTAAAAAGGCTAATAACCGATGAAAGATTATTCTTCGAGATAACACAACAACGATAAAAATAATTGTAGATGATCAAAGTACTTAGGAGTTGGATATATATTTAACTAGGGTCTATGAAAAACATAGTAGATAAACAATGCTTGGAACTGATGCATACAAGAATTTTTTTAAAATTTAATAAAATATTAATAAAAACTGATTAAAATTGGATTAAAATTAATTAAGTTTCCCAATGTTAAGTCTATAAAATTACAAATTATTCAAAATTATTTAGATTTTGATGTAAGTACAAAATAATTAAGACTGGGAAGTACTTTTAATATAATTGATTTTTTAATTAAAACATAAGTTTAAAAAATTTTAACTTTTTTTTATCCCATTTTGCAAGTATTAGCATGAACGAATATTTAAAATTAAAAAAAAAGTATTAGCGTTAAAAATTGGAAATAGAAGATTTTTATAAAATTTGAATGTAAATGCACCTGTTTTAATTAATTTTATTATGATACCGATAAGTAAGGGTATTAATCAGTCATTACCATGAGTTGATTTGGGTTTTGGCCCATTAGAGATAGTGTAACTATCTTAGTTACAGTGAGCTAAAGTTGTTACAGTCGTTAATTAAGAGTTGAGAGGAGATTACAGTTGTCCCAATACAATCAAACCACGTGTCTTAAGTTGTTATCTGTACAGTATAAATATGAGACAGTCTCTATTGTAAATCAGTTTTTCAGTTTAGTAAAAAAGTGAGTTTTCTCTTGGAGACTGTTAATTTCTGCTTTCTTGATCTTCATTTCTGGTTTTCTGTTTTTTGATTCTTGAGATCAAAGCTTGATCTTAATATGGTATCAGAGAGGGAGAATTCTGCAACCTCCGCTGCTCATCAGAGACGAACAGGAGCTTCACAGAATTTTGGTAATGGTGGTTCGAAGTTTTTAACTCCAATGAAGCTTGAACTCAATGTTAAACTTGATCACAAAAACTATTTGTTGTGGCGGAAACAAGTACTTGTTGCTATCAGAGGAAATAGGCTATCATCCTTCATTAATCCAGCAGTTTCATCTCCAAGTCGATTGAATGAAGATGGAACAATAAATGAGTTGTTTCTTGATTGGGAACAACAAGATTAAGTCTTGTTGTGCTAGATTCTTTCCTCCATTAGTCAAGAATTGCTTCGAACTTGTTGGATGTTCAACAACGTGTGAAGCATGGAGAAGTGTTGAACTCTTGTTCCCTTCTCAATCCAAAGCAAATGTTATGCAGCTAAAACTTCAATTGCAGACTTTAAAGAAATGAGGTTTGGCAATGAAAGAGTATTTGATGAAAAAGAAAAACATAATGGATTCATTAGCTTTTGCAGGCTATGTTCTGAAACGTGATGATAAAGTAATGGCTGTGTTGAGTGGATTGGGACCTGAATATGACAGTTTTGTCATCCCTGTAACATTCATGCCTCATTGTTGTTCAATGTCAAAAATCTCAGCATTGCTCTTTAACACATGAAACACAAATTGATGAACACAGTCAGATGAAATCTATGAATGCCAATTTAACTGTGACAAAGAAGAATGATGGTAATAATCTGTCTAATGCTACTAACACTGGTAATAGTAGTGGTAGATCTGGCAATAATGGAAATAAAGGAGGCAGAGGCAGGGGAAGAAACAACTACAATGGCAGACCTCCGTGCCAAATCTGTCATAAACCAGGCCATGGTGCCTTGAGATGCTATTATCGATTTTATCAGACTTTTCAGCCTCAAAATCACAATCAGCAGTTTGGTGGAAGTGGTACAAGCCAAGGAAACATGGCTGCAATGATTGCTGGACCGGAATCTATCACTGATTTAGTGTCGTATCCCGATAGTGGCGCTACGGATCATTGTACTCCAGATGGATCTAACATCTTCAGCAAGACTAATTATCGTGGCAAAGAGAAACTATATCTTGGTATTAAAATAAACTCTACCCCCTTTTCCTTTCACAACCATCAAATATATATCTATTACAAAAATTAAAGTAAGGGTAATATCGTAATACCCCCCTCAAGTTGGAGCGTGAAGATCTTGAACGCCCAACTTGTAGAGTAGAAACTCAAATTGTGCTTTCTCCAACGCTTTTGTAAAGATGTTGGCCAATTGAACACTAGTGGAAACATATGATGGACAAATCATCCCTTCAGTCACCGCATCTCGAACAAAATGACAGTCAGCCTCTATATGCTTTGTTCTTTCGTGAAAAATCAAATTTTGAGCAATGTACAAGGCCGACTGACTATCACAAAATAACTTCATACCCTTCGGATGTTGCACACTCAAGTCTCTTAAAAGTTGGTTAAGCCACTTTAACTCACACACTGTTGCCGCCATTGATCTATACTCAGCCTCCGCAGATGATCTAGACACTGTTTGTTGCTTCTTGGTCTTTCACTACACAGGAGAACAACCAAGTAACACGAACCAACCTGTCAAGGAACGCCGCGTAAGTGGACAACTAGCCCAATCCGAATCACACCACCCTTCTACACGTAGGTCACTATCAGCACGAAGCAAAATCCCTTGCCCCAGACTCTTCTTCAAATATCTCACGACCCTGAGAGCTGCCTCCCAATGATCCTCATGAGGTTGTTGCATAAATTGAGACAAAATATGAACCGAATATGCAAGATCAGGTCTCGTCACAGACAAGTAAATCAATCTCCCTACAAGTCGCCTATACGGCGCCAGATCCGCAAGGAATTCGCCCTTAGCAAGGGCCAAATTGTGATTTTGTTCCATAGAAAATACCGCAGGCTTTGCTCCCAATAAACCCGTTTCGAAAATTATCTCGAGTGTGTATTTTCTTTGACAAAGAAAAATTCCTTTTGGATTACGGGCTACCTCTAGCCCTAAGAAATATTTCAAAACTCCCAAATCTTTCATATGAAAGCACCTGCCAAGGTAATCTTTAAAAGTTGTCAATGCAACCTTATCATTCCCTGCAATAATCAAGTCATCAACATAAACTAACACGTTGATCTGAGTTCTTCCCCTGCCCAACCCAAATAAGGAATAATCTGAATAGGATTGCACAAAACCATAATTCTTTAACGCTGTTGACAGTTTTGGAAACCAACATCGGGGAGCTTGTTTCAGACCATACAACGACTTTTTCAACCTGCAAACCATGTTAGGATTTGTATTTTTGAAACCTGGAGGAATCTTCATATAAACCTCCTCACTTAAGTCACCGTGAAGGAAAGCATTATGCACATCCATTTGATGTACCTCCCAATTTTTAACAGCAGCAATTGCAAGAAAAATACGAACCGTCACTATTTTTTCCATAGGAGCAAATGTCTCGTTATAGTCAATTCCTTCCAGCTGATGATTGCCATAGATTACAAGTCTTTCTTTGAGCCGCTCTATGCTGCCATCAGACTTACACTTAATTTTATATATCCACTGGCTCCCTAGTGCTTTCTTTCCGGGTGGAAGAGTCTCCATTACCCAAGTCTCATTGTCTTCAAGGGCTCGTATTTCCTTACCCATCGCATCTCGCCATCCCGAGTCTTTCATCGCTTCTTTAAAATTCTTTGGCTCATGTCCCGCTGTCACAGCTGCGAGAGAATTCCTATGTCTCACAGAAAAAGTTCACAATTCACAAAATGTGTTATAGGATAGGGCGTACCTGAGGAAGAGGAAGTAGCTGATGAATTCTCAGATGGACTTATTTTCCGTATAGTATGAGTAACAAAATCACGACACCGTGTGGAAGGAATTTTGGCTCGTTTTCCTCGCCCTAGCTCACCGTCAACTTCCACACCTTGCTCCCCCACCGTATCCTCCAGCTCCTCATCACGCACATTCTCATGTGCGGGCTGCTGCTCGGGCAGCACCGCAGCACCTGACCCCCCTCGAGGGTGGACGCTGGTTCCAACCCCCCTCAACGCACGCAACACACTCATCGGCACCCTCATCCTCACTCCATGCCCCATCCTCATTGTTCACCAGCATAAGAGTCACCACATTCCTTGGTTGGTTTGGCGCAAAAGGAAATTCTTTCTCAAAGAACTTCACATCCCTCGATACAAAGTACTCATGTGTTTCTAAATCATACAATTTCCAACCTTTCTTCCCAAAAGAATAACCAACAAAGATACATTTACGGCTCCTACTTGCAAATTTATCACCTTTATGTCGTTGATTATGAGCATAGCAAAGACAATCAAATACACGAATAACATCATAAGAAGACACTTTCCCAAACAACATTTCATATAGCGATTTAGTCTTAAGTAAAGTAAAGGGTGTCCTATTAATCAAGTGACACGCTGCCAACACACATTCACCCCAAAATTTGATTGGTAAGTTTCCTTGAAATCTTCGTGCTCTAGCCACATTTAAAATGTGTTGGTGCTTTCTCTCAATCCTCCTATTTTGTTGTGGAGTCCCAACACAAGAAGTCTAAAAAATAATCCTATTATTTTAAAAATAATCATGCAAACAATTAAATTCGGTCCCATTGTCACTTCTCACACGTTTTATCACTTGTTCAAATTGACGTTCAACCAAAGCAACAAAATTAAGAAACATAGATTCAACTCCTCTTGAAAAATTATCGACTATTGTCAAAAAATAGGTAGCCCCATACGAAGAACGAGCCTTGTAAGGCCCCCACAAATCCAAATGAACAAGTTCAAAAATCCTACCAGCTTTATTCGTACTAATTGGAAAACTAGATCTAGGTTGCTTTGCACGAGGACACACATCACAAGCTTTATTATTTGTCTTACAAGAATGACTTACAACCGGAATCATCTTCAATATTTTCTCCGACGGATGCCCTATTCGTTGATGCCATAACTCGAACGACGAATCACCATCTACTGTCAAGACCTTTACTTGAGGAACACCACGAAAAAAATAAAGTCCATCCAATCTTTCACCCACTTCAATCACCTTCCTTGTCGATTGGTCCTATATAACACAAATATTATTAGTGAATTATACAACACAATTTGATTCATCGATTAATTGAGTAACAAAAATTAAATTGCATGTTAATTGCGGGACATAAAGCACATTGTCAAGCTTCAATCCTCCTGGCAGCACGACACTCCCTTCTTGGTTTGCTTCTGCTGTGTTTCCATCCGGCAATCCCACCGGGCAGTATTGCACTTTTCTCACATTCTTCAAAATAGACAAGTCGCACGTCACATGGTTCGACGCTCCTGTATCGATAATCCAACTAAAATTACTGTTCTTAGCATGTAGTCGATCTTTTGTTTTGTCGAAGTTCAAAAATTCAAGAAGTTGCTGCAGTTGCATTGCTGAAACACCCGCAAGAGCCACAACGTCGGTTGCTCCCGCCAGCCCCTGCGTGTTACCTGCGTGTCGCCCAGATGAAGTTCCAGCCCCTCCAGCCATGATCACGCGTGAAGGTTAAAGTACTAATCCAAGTAGCTCGCGAACCGAACGGAATCGCGACGGTGACGATAAACCAACCGAAATCACGGTTCACGGTTCACTGTTCACGGCGACGAAATCACTGTTCACAAAGCACTGTGCACAAAACACTGTGCACGCTGCACACTGCCCAACGCTGCACTGCCCAACGCTGCACTACCCAACACTGCACGCTGCCCAATGTTGCACGCTGCACGCCGGTCGTAGGTCACAGTTCAACACCGTTCAACACTGTTCAACACTGTTCAACACTGTTCATCACTGAGATCTGAAAATCTCCGCTTCAGTAGCCTCGCCTTTCGCAGAGCTCCCGTTCTTCGGCGACATTCCGGCGCCGGCGCCGGCGCCTGTCTGACTCCTTATTCGCATCATCTCTCAACTTCCTCCTAGTACTCTTCTTTGAAGAAATAGCAGTCAACAATCCACGTCTCACATGGATACCCACTTCTTTCTTCCTTAAATCACCTTTCCAACAATATCAAAGAGACCCACCCTTGTCCTCGAGTCCTCAGATCTCTGTGCATACAACGCCAAAACTCAATCTGTAAAACCCCCAAAATCTCATCAAAATCCCACCTTTTCTCCGCGATCTCTCGTCGCCGTTCACGCGGTCGATCCGCTCCCTCCGTTCGACGCCGTCGCCGCGTACGATCTCCGATTGCGCGCACGCATCTTTCTCGCACCTCTATTTGATCCTCTGATCAGCTCCGGTGGCCCTCAGATTGCAAACGACGTCGCCGTCGATCTCAACGCTTACGTCACCAGCTCCGTCGAAAACTTCATATGGAAGGTCACCGTCGACGAAGATCCGTCGATCTTCTCCAGATCTCCGGGGTTCACTTCTCAAAAGATCGTGGTGGTGGTGTCGCAATACAGGGCGTGGTGACGCTCTTCTTTTCTCTTTCCTCTCTGATACCATGTCAAAATAAACTCTACCCCAATAAACTCTACCCCCTTTTCCTTTCACAACCATCAAATATATATCTATTACAAAAACTAAAGTAAGGGTAATATCGTAATAGTTGGCAATGGTACAGGTTTGCATATTTCCTCCATTGGATCTAGTCTTTCCACTCATCATAATCATTCTTTCTTGCTTAAAAATATCTTACACACTCCTCAAATAACCAAATATTTACTTAGTGTATCTAAGTTTGTGAAAGATAACAATGTTTACTTTGAGTTTCACCATGATTCTTGTCTTGTGAAGGATCCAACTACGAAGAAGGTACTTCTTTGAGGTGTCCTTAATAATGGACTCTTCATGTTCCATCTTCTTCTCAGTTCTTCAAGTCCTTCTGCTTCAGCCAAGTCTTCTCCATTGAATATGTTCCAGTCGACTGCTTCTCCAGCATGTAGCATGAAATCTTTGTTTCAGAATAATTGTTGCTTTAAACCTTGTGTAACTTCTTGTAACTCTAGTGGTTCACTCTCTATCATTCCTAAATCTGGTTGTGAAAATAATGATTTCTTTCTTTGGCATCTTCGATTAGGCCATTCTTCACCTACTATTGTACAAGTTGTTTTGAATAAGTGCAATATCACACCTTCTAAACTGTCTAGTTTTCTTTGTCACGATTGTCAAGTGAGTAAATCTCATAAGCAACCCTTTACATTGTCATTAACATCATACTCTAAGCCTCTTGATCTTATTGTCGGAGATGTGTGGGGACCTGCACCTTTTGTTTCTTCTAATGGCCATAGATATTATGTAAGTTTTTTGAATGCTCACACTCGTTACACTTGGATATATCCTCTTCAATCTAAGGGAGATGTATATAGAACATTTATACAGTTTCAAACCTTTGTTGAAAGGCTCTTATCTCAGAAAATAAAGATGTTGCAAACTGATAATGGTAGTGAGTTCATGGTGTTGGCTCCTTATCTTGCTTCATAAGGGATTGCATTTCGACAGAGTTGTCCCTATACACATGAACAAAATGGCCTAATTGAGAGAAAACATAGGCATTTGGTAGAGACTGGACTGAGTTTATTATCTCAAGCTTCAATGCCTCTAAAATATTGGGATGAAGCATTTCAAACAGCCACTTACCTGATCAACAAAATGCCTACTTCAATTCTTAATGGCAAGTCACCATTTCTATGCCTCTATGGAAATGAACCTGATTACTCATTGTTGAAAGTTTTTGGTTGTCTTGTATATCCCTATTTGAGACCTTATCAGAAACATAAACTGGAATATCGAAGTACTCCTTGTGTATTTTTTGGCTACAACACTCATCACAAGGGATATAAATGCCTCAGACATGATGGTAAACTCTTTGTTGTTCAACATGCAGTCTCTCATGAGAAACATTTTCCATGTGCTTCATTGAAGTCCAACACTTCATCATTGCCAATGTCCTCTGTTTCTCTGTTACCCCCTGTGGTTCCTGTTGGTTCTAAATCTGTTAGTAATGTTCCAGCTGCTCCTCAGCCTACTTCTGACAATTCTGGTGTGCAACCTCCTGGTGATTTACAAGTTACTAATAGTTCTAATATTGCTGCTCAAGACCCTGCGTCTACACCTGATCATGTGCAGTCTGATAATCCTGTTGTTTCCTCCAAGAACCAAGTCTCTTTAAATCAACATCCTATGGTTACTAGATTAAAGGCAGGGGTATTTAAGCCTAAAGATTGGTTGACACATCTTGATAACATTGAGCCTACTACTGTCAAGCAAGCTTTGGGTCATTCAGCCTGGTATAAGGCCATGTGTGAGGAGTTCAAAGCATTGCAGGACACCAACACTTGGAGCTTGGTCGATCCTCCTCCAGGTAGAAATATAGTAGGATGCAAGTGGGTGTTTAAGATTAAAAGAATCCTCATGGTTCTCTTCTCAAGTATAAAGCCAGATTAGTGGCAAAGAGGTTTCATCAACTTGAAGGTTAAGATTTTTCAGAAACCTTTAGGCCAGTGGTTAAACCATCAACTGTGAGGGTTATTATCTCAATTGCTGTGTCAAGAGGCTGGTCCTTGTGTCAACTTGACTTCAATAATGCCTTCTTGAATGGCACACTTGAAGAGGAAGTGTTTATGCAGCAGCCACCAGTTTTGAAGATTCATCTAATTCTCTTTTGGTTTGTAAGTTGCATAAATCTCTTTATGGGCTGAAGCAAGCTCCACGAGCTTGGTTTGACAAGCTTAAGCTCACACTCACTAGCCTTGGCTTTGTGTCCTGCAAATCTGATCAGTCCCTCTTCTGTTACTTTTCATCCAGTTATGTTTTGTATGCCTTGGTTTATGTTGATGATGTTATCATCACAGGCAATGATGATAAGGCTATTGATAGTTTGGTGACTAAGCTAAACATGAGCTTTGCTCTAAAAGATCTTGGTGCACTGCATTATTTCATGGGAATTGAGGTTACACCTTCATCTCGAGGACTTCATTTGTCTCAAAATAAATATATTCAGGACCTACTACAAAAGACCAACATGCTTGATGTCAAGCCTTCTCCTTCTCCCATGGTGTCCAGTACTGGAAGTTCTTTATCTGCTTGTCCAGGACCAACATGCTTGATGTCAAACCTTCTCCTTCTGCTTATCTGCTTATCATGATCTCTAATGTATCTGAGTATAGGTCTGTTGTTGGAGCCTTTCAATATGTGACAATAACTCGACTAGACATTGCATACTCAGTCAACAGAGTATGCCAGTTTATGCAGGCTCCATTATCTGAGCATTAGGCAGCTGTGAAGAGAATTCTTCATTTTCTCAAAGGCGCTTCCTATCATGGTTTACACTTCACTAAGTCTTCTCTTACAGCTACAAGTTTGAATCTTGTAGGTTATTCTGATGCGGATTGGGCTTCCAATTCTGATGGCAGGAAGCCTACATCAGGTACTTGTGTGTTCATGGGACCTAATCTCTGCTTGGAGTGCTAAGAAACAACATACTATATCAAGGTCATCTACTGAAGCTGAGTATAAAAGTCTTGCTTCCTTAGTTGCTGAAATCACTTGGCTACAGTCTCTCCTTCATGAGCTCAGAATTCCTCAGCCAAGCATCCCTACCATCTGGTGTGATAACGAAAGTACTATTGCTATGGCCCATAACTCTGTTCTACATGCTAGAACTAAGCATGTTGAACTTGGCCTATACTTTGTTCGAGACAAAGTTGCTCAGAAACGTCTTCTTATCAACCATGTTCCTAGCCTTGATCAAGTGGCCACCCTAACCCACAATAGCCCTCAAATCCAACTTAACCAACCCCAATAACTTTGGGTTAGTTGAATTGGTTTACTTACTCTATGTAATCCAAAATTTCATGTTCTATTTAATATATGAATTATAGAATGTCATCTTATAAAATTATTTTCAAATCAAACAGAAATATTATAATAAGTTTTCTTTTATTCTATATGCATTATGATATTTTAAGCAATTTACTTATACTGAGTAACTATACATAATAAAAAAGTAATGGAATAATAATCCTTAGTTTCAACTTTCAACTACTTGTTGGTTTAAATTTATCGGTTATTTTTTTGGTGAAATCTCATCCTAACTTATCCGGTTTAAATTTCTTGAACCAATCCAACCCAATCTAATTTATAAATTCAACACAATCCAACCCATATGATTCAAATTGCTCAGTTCGTTAGGTTGGTTGGTAGGATAAAACACATTTTATTGATAATTGAAAGTAATTCTTTTGAGGCGCCCTCGTTGAGAGAAGTCTATTATTCCGCTCTTGCTTTAACGAAGACTAGTCCTATACTCGAAGGTCGTGGAAAAAAAAAAAGATTTTGAAAGATACCGATTAATTAAAATGTATCACACTCTTTAAAATAAGAGATTTTAATTTTTAAAAGACCTTTCTCTTCTCACAGAAAATCTTTATTCTACTTTAATGCATTATACTTAAAAAAGTATTTATAATTAGTGATGAGATTAGAATGTTATTAATTATTTTATTTATATTATATCGCATTAAAAGAAGAAAATAATGCATGTAATCATTAAAATAAAAAATATTGCATGTAATCATTAAAAATTTAAAAGACAAAACTTCATAGAATGGAAATCTTTAAAGATCTATTGCCATTTAATTGGATAATAACTTTTGGTATTTCATATCTCAATTATATATATATATCCTCATTTTTACCAAGCAACCCAAATTCAGACTATAAAAAGGCTCTTCAGGAAAAGACTATATAATTGTGTCATTTGATCAGCAAAATAATCTCAGGAAAATGACAAGGCTTTCATCGCCCCTTTGCTTTCTTTTCATTTTCATTTTGCTTGCCTCAGGTTTTACATTTATATACATTGTTTATTAGCCTTGTGAATTATTTAAAATTATAGAGATGATTTTTTTTTTCTTAATTTATTATTAAACAATTATATCAGTATATATATATATATATATATATATATATATATTATTTACCAATTGTGTGTGCAAGTACTAGAAATAGTTTTTTTTTTTAGATTATAAAGGTTTTACATTTACCAATATATATTTACCAACAGTGTGTGCAAGTACTACATCTACATTGTTTATTAGCCTCATGATTCATTTCAGACTATAAATATGTTTTTTGTCAATTTATTATTAAACAATTATATCAGCCAATATTTTTATTTACTTGTGTGTGTAAATGTAGAAATTAATGTTTGCATCATTTTCCATCCAAGATCATATAACCATATATATGTATTTTTCTTTCTTTTCAATTGTATTAATAAGAAGTTGATGATGGATGTGAGAATAATTAATTAATTTTGATGAATTTATGTAACAGTTGAAACTATGGTACCGGTGGCAGAAGCAAATGAATGCACGACTGCTTGGACTCCATGCGACAGCAGCTGTGGTAGCAAATGCACTAAAAAACATCATGGTACTGGATTTTGTGAGACCATTCCCACTACAGGCATCGAAGTCTGCAAGTGTTTGTTCCCTTGTTAATGAAGTTTGTCCTTTGCCTCTGATTTGCCAAGGAAATAAAAAAAATCCATATCCTCTCATATAAATGATTTGGGGGGGGGGGGGATCTGATATTTTAAGAAAAAAAGTTAGTTGTGGTGTAATGATGTTGATGATCGGCTTATGAGAAGTTAAGATCTTTCAATAATAATAAGAAGTTACGTATCCTTTCTTTTTGTTTCTTAATTTTTTTTATTTGTTATTCTATTCAATGATTATGTGGTGTCTCGTATCAATTTATATGCACGATAGGTTTATTTGCTTTTGTTCATCGACTTAAAAGTAGTCCATCTATATTGAGCCGGAGGATATATACAGATGTTCATAATTTGACTGGGGGTGAAATCGGATCGAGTTTTTATCCCTTAGTTCATCTGACCCGATAAAATTGGGTGGTAGTGAGTTGGACCTGATGCCACCCTATCTAAGGTCGGGTCGGGTCGGTCAGCTTTGTTGGGTTGATCCCCATTAAATTACTTAATTTTTTAAAAACTTAGTAACTACTATTTAAGCTTATATTAGTAATAAAATATATTAGATTATCATGTATCTAACTTATTAAATTATTATTTAAGCTTTAAGAGATATTTTTTTTTTGAGAACTCATATATGTACAAGTCAAATTACTCTTAAACTTGACTTATGAAAACGAGAATAAACTTATATATATATATATAAATTTTAAGAGGTCAGGTCCGGTTGGATTTAGTCAGGTCCTTAAAAATTAACCTAACCAACCTGACATACCAATCAAACCTGACCCAACCTGACCTAAAATGATAGAGTTTGATGGGTCGAGTCAATCGAATTACTTATACCCCTAATTTTGGTAGAATAGAAAGACGCGTTGTTTTGGCGCAGTGAAACTTCACCTACTGCAGGGAAAATGATTGTTTCGACACGACGCGATTGCGTTATCAAATGCAATAATCTGAGTTTTAAAAAAGTGACCCAGGGCTACTTTTATGATTTGGTAGCGGATGAAAGCACCACGAAAGCACCACGCAATTCTTTTCTTTACACCAATTTAAATTTAGTTTTTATTATTATTAAAATAATCTCTTGTAAAATTACTTCTTTACATATAACTTTTTTAAGGCGACATTCACCCCAAAAAATTCTCTCCACGTCCATTTTCGTTTTCAATTTATTCATTTTTAACTTTACTATCGTACTTAAAAAACCCTAAAAGCCCACATATCCTTACTTTCATTTAAATATATGTATCTATACCAATTTAACTTTAAATACCATATACCATCATAGGATTAAAGATCAATTGATTTCTTAAACCTATAAATAAGTGAAGAACTTGCATTGTTCTTCAATGAGAGAACGACTGAGGCATTATTGAAGAGCTTTTCATGGTTTTGAGTCCAGCACAAAAAATATAAATAGAACATTTTTTTTTTTAAAATCTGATTGATGTTTCTCAAAAATCCCATGATTAAGAAAAAGAAAAAGGAAAAGAAAAATCAAAATCAAAATTAACAACACAAAATAAAAAATAAATGAAGAGTTCATGGTCGAGAACCAACAATCATCAATACTTTTCAAAACCTGAAGCAAATTTGAAAAACAAAAAAAAAAACGAAAGAAGAAGAAGATTGAAAAAGAGGAATGGGCAAATAAGAAAAAAAATTTAAAAATTAAAAGAAATTAAAAATTAGTTATTACGGTTCAGTGAGAAAAAGTCGCTGATGCATTTTATTCTTGCATTAAATAAAAATATCTTTATTGGTGCAAGATTTGACCACATCAGTAGATGATGAGGTAGAAAATAACCCTGATCTGGAACCTGCTGAAACGTCTGAACAGTCACCGAAAGTAGACGATCTGAGAAAGAAAAGAAAAAATACAAGTTATCGTAAGGAATACCGGTGTAGTATCGGCCAAAGACCTTCTGATGCCTTCTACGAAGAATAGTAAAGCTGAACTTTGTAGAGAATCACGTACCTTTCCCCTTAGGGATGACAAGATTTTTGTAGAGTTGAGTTTTTGGCCTTGTAGTATGGTTGTAGTCGAACTAGGAATACCCAGAAGTATTTCAGTCGGATCAGGAAGGTTTTAGTCTTCATCCTATTCGAATTAGACGAGATTTAGTTCTTTCCTACTCGAACTGGAAGAGCTGAGTAGCCTTCTAGCAGGACTCGGGAGGTCGGATAGTCCTTATCATGGTTGGATTAGTAGAGAATCTCGAGTTTGTCGCATTAAATCTCGCACCGTCGTTATCCGTTGGTTCGACAAATTTTCCACCCTAGGTCTTAGGTTATATGCAAGGTTGAGTAGATCGGTATTATTTGTTCAAAACAGGTCGGTATGTCTACCCAGTCTGTATCACATCTTACTTGGCGAGATTGATGTGACTAACACGTCTTATGCTCGGTATATGGTCCAACATTTACCCCCAAGTCCCGAGCAAGACTGATTGTTTAGAGGTTAAATAAAACATTAGATACCGAGCTATTTAATACTCATGACCGTTGCACCCCAAATATTTAAAATAAATATTGTTATAAGTTAAAAAGTCTAAAACGATTAACTCAAACATAACCAAACCGACTTTGTTTTGTTTGAGTTAGAAAAGTGGATGGTTCGATTTACGTTTGAGTACTAAATAGACCCAAATCAAATTGATGATACCCCTAATGTTTCATGACTTATAGTTATGAAATCTAAATTTTATAGCTAAATGAGTTTTTAACTACAAAACTTGCTTGGTAACCAAAAATTTCAATCATTGCTACGAATTTTAAATTTCATAGCTACTATTTTAGTTACGAAATCAATTTCGTAGCCAAGCCCGACCCTAACCTAACAAACCCGATAAAAAAGATTGCACTAATCATTAAAATAAAAGAAAAGAAAACTCTACATTATAAATGAGCTCACTATTAAAAGACAAAAATTCATAAAATGGAAATCTTTAAAGATCTATTGGCATTTAATTGATAAGAACTTTTGACATTTCAAATCTCAAAAAACTCTTACAACCATCTCAAATCTACAATTAAACAATTATATCATTATACATATTTTTATTTACCAACAAGTACTATAAATACTGTTTTGTTATATTATAAAGGTTTTACATCTACATTGTTTATTATTAGCCTCGTGACTCATTTCAAACTATAAAATTGTTTTTTGTCAATTTATTATTAACCAAATTTCAAAAAAAATTGTTCATAAATCTAGGTAAGAATATTTTTTTCTCTAATCACAAAAATTATATTATAGTCTTGTAACGCCCCTTCTGTAATACCCTAGGATTGCACAAAAAAAAAAATTCAGGCGCATGCCCGAACGTTCAGGCGCAATGCCCGAACGTTCAGGCTCATGGCACCTGCCTGAACGTTCAAGTGCATGCCCGAACGTTTCGGCGCCAAAAATCTCTATATAAGGAACCCTCCTCATTTTTTATTTCTCACACCAAAATCACTCTCCTTGTGATTTTCCTTCTCTTTCCACTCATTCTGAGTTTTTAGTTTTTGAGACTCTCTGTCCGAGACTCTTGGTGCGGTGCGACGAAGTTCTGTTCGGAGGAAAGCGCCAGATCTGAAAAAAGAAATTCTTTTCTGAAGGTGGGGAACGAAACATAGGTTTGCGTGTTTTATAACTTTTATTAAAGTTTACATTCATTATTATTATATCTACTGTTCATTTACACTGCATTATGTCATATAATGTTTATATTGTTGCACTTATGCCTGTACACGTGGAATTTACGTATTATACTGTTATAATGCCGGATTTGTGGTCAATCTGACTCAACTAGACTCGATTTTGTCCTCAGTAACTTTAAATAGTGAGCGAGAGGCTGCTCTAGGCGATTAGTATTTAAGCAGACCTTGTGTCTCACCTCTCAACTGGGGACTGATCTAGTTGGTTTTATTGAAAGCTATCAGCTTATACAAGTACTACTGAATGTCCTAACCTTGCGCGTCGTGATACCAACTCTGATAAGGATCACTAAACGTTGCCAAAGTCGGTCTAAATGTCAAGAAAACACCAGACCAGTAGACTAGACCAGTTCATGCATTGGCATCATACATATCACCACCTAGGGACGTATATGGTTTATGACTCATAGAATAGTTATGAGCATTGCTCGCTATTTATTATATTTCTCTGGAGAGGGACGTACATGAGAACCCGGCTACGACTGGGGAGGGACATCAGTACGTGAATCCAGAGCATCGTTCCTGAGGAGGGATGTACAATAGAACCTGGCTACGCCAGGGGAGAACGTTCGGACGAACATTAGTACGTGAACTTAGGCGATGTACGTTCATCAAACCAATACGAGACGGTGTTATGCATACATACATATTGATTGATTATGATGCTCACATGTGTATTTAAGATATTTGATATTGAAGCATGCTTTATTAATTGTTATACTCACGAACTATTTACCCACTGAGCGTGTTAAGCTCACTCCATTGTCATCCAATCTTTCACAGGAAATTAGGGTGGACTGGGTGCAAGTTATGGAGCCCACATTTTTGTACCCTCTGTAATATTCATTGGGGATTTTGGGAAGTATGTTCCCTTGACCATTTTATGACAAATTATATTCTGAATTAAATGAAATTAGATATATATATATATATATATATATCTAGAACTATATATATATGAATTATATATAGTTGAGATTTGTATTAAATATATATCTAAGAAAACTATATAGTTTTATATAGTTTAAATGTATATATATAGTTATGATTTATGAAAACTATATATATTGTTATGATTAAATATATATATATCTATATATCTATGCATATAGGAGATATATATATATATATATATATATATCATGTTGATAATGAACAAATTTTGGATGAAAATTTTTATTAGATATATATATCTCTCGAACTATATATATATGTCAATTATATAAAGTTGAGATTTATATTAAATATATATCTGGAAGATTATATGATTTTTATATAGTTTGATTTAAATATACATATAGTCATGATTTATTAAAAACTATATGTATAGTTATGATTGAATATATATACCTTATTATTATATTTGATGAAAAATTTAAATGAAAAATATTATTAGATATATATATATATATATATATATATATATATCTTTAGAACTATATATATATATATATATATGAATTTTATATAGTTAAGATTTGCATTAAATATATCTCTAAGAAAACTATATATAATTTGTATATAGTTTAAATTTCAAATCTATATATAGTTGATTTATGAAAATTATATATACAGTTATGATTAAATATATATATATATATATCTATACATTCATATACGAATACGATATATATATACATCATATTGCTAATGAAGAATTTTGATTTACATGATGACATAAACATCAAGAGAAAAATAGAAAATACTGTATAACGAACAAAGAATAAATTTTAAAAATGTTAGAAATATATTTTGTGTATTTTACAAATTTATTTTCCTTTCAGCAAAAGAATGGCCTCAAGTGAATGAGCAACTTCCACTAGCAGAGAACCAATTCCCACTAGACTCAAGGAATTGTCCAAAAGGGAGGTTATGACTATGAGGAGCATCGACAATAGAGATCTCCGCCTCCGCCCAATCCTTCACGACAAACTCGCAATACTGGGTTGGTTAAATATAACAAAAGTGGAGGGTCACGTCTCTTACAACTTGGTGAGATCTTTCTATGAAGCCATGAATTGCGTGGGACTTCAAGGAGATGAGCTCAACCCTATTTTGGAGACAACAGTCATGAGAATGAAAATTCCTATCAACATCGAGATTATTGCTCGACTTTTGGAGATTCCAATTGAGAAGAGGATTATTGATCCACATGAACCCCCAGACAGTTGCAGAGATCGCAGAGTCTAATGAACAATTGTTCAATTCCCTCGCCAAAGAGCCATACACTCAATCGACGTAACTTCCCAAACAATCATCTTAAGCCATCTCTTGCCGGCCTTAGAAATATAGTATATGGCAACATCTTGCCAGAAAGGGGGACTAGAGGCACTATGACAAGGGCTCCCTCCTTGTGTCGTATTGCATAGAGAAGAAAATAAGTGTTTCCCTACCACACATCATCATCCAACAAATGTTGAGGGTGATACAAAACCCTTTGAGAAAGGAATTCATCGGCTACGGAGTCTTGATTATGAGGATGCTATACGAGGCAAACGTCGACTCTGTTGATGGGACGTCGAAGCAGATCACTGAACCAGTTACAACATCCTCTATCTTCAAGACATATGGCACAAGTAGAGGGATAACTGTCGAGGAAGTATTCGGCACGACGATAGGAAATGTCGAGAGAATGAGAGAGAAGCATTGACGTTGCCTTCGAAAAAGTCGACGCAAGATCCCTATCAGGGAAGTACCGAATAATGAACCAAATCAGAATCCTACATCAGACCCAGCCCCGAATAGTGATCCAACCGATCGACCATTCATTGATGAAGATTTATTTAACAACCTAAATCAACCTCAAAATAGACAAAGTACTCAAGAAAATCTACCTGCTTGGAACATGCCAACTTAGGGCAACACGTCGTACTAAAGGTTTCCAACACCTGAGGTACCATGTCAACCATTCCCACAAGTTCCTGTAACCCAACAACAACAGTATTGGGCGGCACCAAATTTTGGAGGGCAAAACATCCCAATGAGCCCATTGTCTCAAACAAATCCAAATATCCAAGGGGTTCCAGTCAGGGGATCCCTGTACAATCAAAACAATTACCTTTCACCTGTGAATCACCCGTACAACCAATACTATCCCCCAATGCCTATGGCCTACCCTCCACCTATGGAACAATCGAGCCATCAACCACCAATGAACCAATCGACTAACCTTTTTGAACGGTTAAATGAAATGGCATCCAATATGGCGGAAATGAGAGAAACTCAAAATAATATATTAACACATATGCAAAACTCCGAAGCAGAGCGAGCAAACTCTCAACCTTTTGTTAGTAGTCATTCTATACCTAGTAGGAGATCTAGAAGGAGCGGTAGTAGGCAGGAAAATCAAAATTGATTACTGGCATTGTAAATTTTTCTTTTATATATAAATGAAATGTTTTGTTTAAGACTATCTTTGGTGGGCCGACTTACAACCATTCTTTATTTTATATCACTAACTTTGGAGTGGTATGGGACACAACAAAATTGGAGGATACTAAATAAAATGTGGAAGTAAGAAAATCCATGACCTTGTGTGAAAAGAAACATTTGGAGACAGTTGCATTACTAACATTATCACTAAGTTTACACGGTATGGGACGAGTAAACTTGGAAGATACTATTTGTGAACTACTATTCAGCCAATGTTTTTAGAGAATGTGTTCATGCAACTTAACTTGGTTGACACCCTTATTACCAAATTCATGTGGTATGGGACACACGAATCTGGATAATGATCGAAATAACTAAGAGTAAGAGTTTGAATACATAAGTTGCGATAGAACGTTAGATCAGGATATTTACCGAGGCAAATCTTAGAATTCTTATGACTCGTATGGATTTTCAATGAAATATATATGTATGTTCACAAAGACCATAACCAAATCTTTTGAAATACTTGCAAAGTTTTATACTTACTATATAAACATTCTAACCTTGTTTTTATACCATGGCCAAACATACGAGATATATAAGATTCTTTGATTCCTTAACAAAAACCTTACACTATACTTAGAAAAATAAGTGATTTTAACATTGCAGTACTCTCGAAATTGTTGCTGAGCATACTATAACATTATACTTGACTACAGTTCCTTAATCTTGGTTTTATTTTCTCCTTGCCAGTGAGAAAATGCAAACCAGGAAGAGATGAAGGCCACGTACTGTTCGTCTAGCAGTGGAGGCACCTCCTGAGATTCAGGAACCGCCGCCTCCGACAACAGCACAGGCCACACCCGACACTGCCACTACACCTAGGCAGGCAATACCACCCCCACCCGCACCCTTTGCCATGCCTTCAAGTATGGAAACCTTCTTCGCCGGATTTATTGAGGCGATGAAAGTCACTGTTCAAACTGCCGTTCGTGAGACCGCGGCCAGTCAGGTTGCCACGGTTCAGGCACCTGTAAGATTTGGGTCGGAATCTCAAACCGATTAGATTACCAAGTACAAGAGGCTACAGCCTCTTACTTTCGCTGGCACCATTGAGGCTGATGAGGTGCAAAAGTGGCTGGATGAGTCAAAGAAGGCTCTTGATGCAATGGCAGTTAATGAGACTCGAAAATTCCACTAGCGACCTACCAATTTGTTGGTGGGGCAAACACATGGTGGATGACAGTGAAAGAGAACCCAAGGGTCAACATAGCAGATATGACTGGGCAACAGTTCGAGTCAATGTTTATTGATGAGTATTTTCCCGACGCTGTGAAGAGGCAGAAGCGCCAGGAATTTGCTAAGTTATACCAGGGCACCATGACCGTCAGGGAATATGCTGGAAAGTTCAAAGAATTATCAGTCTACTCTCTCTCCACCATCTCAACGGAGCAAGATAAGACTGAGAAATTTTATAATGGCATTCGCCATGATATTCGACAAGCCTTGTCGATCTTGGATCTCAAGATTTACAAGGAGGTTGTTGACAAGGCCATGAGCTTTGAACAAGAGAAGATCTTACAAGAGCAAAGAATGAATAAGGGAAAAAGGCCTGCAACATTTTTCCAACAAGGCTCGCAATAGGGCAACAAGAAGAAGCCCTACTACAATCAAAACCCAGCCCTCCCAATCCCTGTTTCGAAGAATGAGGCCACAACACCCGCGGCTGAACCTTCTAACCCTAACCATCAGGGTTTCCGAAATCATGGCCGTGGAGGTCGTTATGGAAGGGGTGGCCGTAAAAACGGCAATGGCAGAAGTGGTGGTCGACACCACAATCAGCAAGGCCAGCAGAACAATCAAAATGGCCAGCAAAACAATCAGTAGTACAGGCCGACTTGTTTCAACTTTGGCCAGCAGGGCCACGTAAAATATGTCTGTCCGCACCTTCAGCAACCTATCCTCGTTGTTCTAGTCCAATAAGCATCACCTGCTGCTAATGCCCAACCCAGGCAGAACCAGCAGAACCAGGGTCAACGGAACCAGGGCAGAGCATTTGCCATCGCTCAACAACCCCTCCCAAACAACAATGTAGTCGAAAGTACCTTTCCTTTGTTCAATACAATGGTGCATGCTTTGTTTGATTCAGGTGCTACGCATTCTTTTATATCGTCGGCATTGGTAAGACATTTAGACCTGCATCATGAACCCACAAACATCACACTCCTTGTCACATCACCGTTCGGATCTGGTACTGACGTGAATTTGCAGTGTTCTCGATGTGAGCTTCGTATGTCGGAACAGATAATATATGCAGATATTTTTGTGATGGATATTGAAGACTTCGACATCATCCTCAGCATGGACTGGCTAGCACCACTGAATGCAAAGATCGACTGTATGAAGAAGCAAGTTCAGTTAACCTTGCCTACAGGAGAGTTTGTCAAGATTCAGGAAACAAGGAAATGGATACACAAATCAACAGTTGCACTTCTCAAGTCACAACTTCGAGCGTTATCCCTTGGTGACGGAAATGAATCACCAGCACTGTACCCCCTCGAAGTACATGATGTTCCAGTCATATCTGAATTCCCAACAGTTTTTCTAAATGACCTTCCTGGTCTACCTCCAGTTAGAGAATTTGATTTTGAGATCAACCTCATACCTGGGACAGGGCCTACCTCAATTCCACCATACAAAATGTCAAATGTCGAGTTGGTCAAATTAGACAAAAAACTGAAGGAATTAGAGAGTAATGGCTTCATCAGAAAGAGTTCATCACCCTGGGGCGCTCCAGTTCTGTTTGTTCGCAAAAAGGATGGTTCATTACGGCTTTGCATCGATTATCGCAAGTTGAATAACGTCACCATCAAGAGCAGATATCCATTGCCAGGATCGACGACTTGTTCGACCAACTTAGAGATGCCAAATACTTCTTTAAGATTGATTTACGGTCCGGTTATCACCAACTCCGGATCCGAGAGTCGGACATCACCAAGATGACATTCAGAACTCGGTACGGTCACTACGAGTTCTTGGTCATGCCGCTCGGTCTAACAAATGCACCTGCTACATTCATGGATTTGATGAATCGCATATTCAGGTTATACTTAGACCGATTTGTTGTGGTTTTTGTGGACGACATCTTGATATATTCCCCAACCGAGGAAGGCCATAAGATACATTTGAAGATAGTCGTCCAGACCTTGAGAAGGCACCAATTGTATGCAAAGTTGAGTAAGTGCGAATTTTGGGCGAAGAGAGTTCAATTCCTAGGCCATGTGGTTTCAGGCAATGACATTAAGGTAGATCCTTCTAAGGTTGAAGCAGTTTTAAATTGGAAGTAGCTTACTACTGTTACTCAGATTAGGAGTTTTCTTGGTTTGGTTGGCTATTACAGACGCTTCATCAAGGACTTCTTAAAGATTGTTGAACCTATGACCAAGCTCACTCGAAAAGACGTGCGATTCATCTGGAATCCCGCTTGTGCAGCATCATTTCAGGAATTGAAGAAACACCTCACGACGACACCTGTACTTATCACTCCAAGAAATGCAATTGGATTTTCATTATACACTGACGCCTCTCTCCAAGGCTTAGGTGTCGTACTAATGCAAGAAGGCCAAGTTGTTCCATATGCCTCGAGGCAACTGAAGATTCATGAAGGTAATTACCCAACACATGACTTGGAACTTGCAGTTGTTGTGTTTGCACTGAAGTTATGGCATCATTACCTATACTGTGGCGACCCCACACCCCAGACCACCAACCCCACAGGGAATGGTGTGCGGAATACCGGGGCGGGATGCCCGGCGTAGGCATCTCCGACCACTCCTCAACTCCCGTGAGGTGGTTGAGACCTTACAAGCATTATCTCAAACAACGACGTAATATCAAAAGGTACTAAACAAAACTACCAACCGTATTAATCATCCAAGATAAGAGATAGTCCATAAAAATGAACCATAAATAAAATCATAATCCCTACAGTCTATTAAAATCGACATACACATAAAGTCCAAAATTGTGGGTACAATTAAAAACCGTCATATGCCCACATGGTCTATCTAACAAATCCCAACTCACCCATACTACAACGTGGTAAGTATTATAATTACATAATCCAAAATATAATACTTCATAATTTAAAACATAGTTCAATCAAAATGCCTCTCAACTCACATCGAGGCTTTGGATTCTCTCGCAGGCAAGGCCCTCAAGATATAACTACTCCTTTGCCCTTATTCGGGACAGAAGGACCTGAAAGAGGAAAATGAGGGTGAGCCAACGGTGCCCAGTGAATAGAATTCAAATATGCTATCAATACTCATCAATAAATATCATGTATGCATGTCAATGTGTAGCATGATTAAAAGCTCATAACATATAGATATCAAGCATTTATAATAAATTTGATGCAAGTAAAAGCTTATCAACTTGGATCCACATTCCACATGCATTGGGTTACTAGTGCACGTCTATTTCACCGTACCGTTGACCCCAATCATGTTTATTTGGGTTACTAGTACACGTCTATTTCACCGTGCCGTTGACCCCAATCATTTCCTTTCCTAAAACCCTCCTATGACAAGGTTAAGTCCCCCTATTAGCCAGATAGATGGGCCCAACCAAAGTCATAAGGTTTTCTCAAATCAATGCATCATTCAAAATATTAGAACACATTCATGCTTTCAACATACAATATATATAAGTGATATGATGACATAAAAGATATAATCATAAATGAAGTCTACTCACAACCAAGCCTCGCGAGAATATTTAACCACACACGACCACCAAACCGAATCAACCCAATCAAGATCCTGAAACATACATCAATATCCTACCATACATCAATTTCTATGCTCAATCACATAGACATTACACATCAACCCTAAATCAGCCCACATACAAATAATAGGCCTAAATCCCATCTAATCCTATCATTCAACTCAAATCACATGACTTAGGCCTCTAATGCATAGTTCTCATACATAAACCATTCTATTAATCAAAAATACTGATTTTCAATTCCTTAGGCATAAACATGCCCAAATTTGGTCACTTGATCACAAGTAGGCCTAACCCATGATATGGTCACAACCACCAAATCAGTAGCATAATCAACTCTAATCATGCTTAATTAAACATAAATTGCATCAATTCAATGATTCTAGGCCAAAAGCATCAAAAGCCCTAAAATATGAAATTTTCCATACTTAGGCCATATTGTCGATTTACACTAGGTCACCATGTTCAGCCATGTATATCACTGATTTTGCATCATGGGTTCATCAACAATGGCAACTAGGTCAACATAGTTGACATGCAAGCTATTTGGAAAGGTCTAAGTTCATATTCTAAATTTAGGTCTAATACAAGCAACCCTACCAATTCTTCATTTACTATTCTGTTCAGATGTATCAATATACCAACAGAAATATGTAATCACAAAATCAACCGTACAGATTGAAGTATGTGAAGATACAAACCTTCTATCCAAATATCAGCCCAATCCAACGGTGGACCGAAACGATAAGTATATTTGATGAACAAGTCTCTAATCAGACAATTTCTCCTTTCCTGCTGCAAATACTCAAACTCAGATGACTATATCACACACAATACCAAACGAATACACCGTTCAGAATACAAAAATTTCAGTTATAAATTGCATACCCAAATTTGATATCCATCCAACGGTAGATTTAGGAGATCTACAAGTTTGAGCGAAACACCACGTGAAATCCAGAATCTCCGACCAGCTTTGTTTCAGAGGTTAGATCTCTCAGAAGAAACTCTAAATCAAGATCTCCACCATTAAGAATGCAGAAATATCCGTTTTACACGACATATCCAAATTTTATATCCATCTAACGGTAGATTAAGGAGATCTAGAAGTTTGAGCAAAATGGCGCGAGAAATCCAGACTTTCCAACCAGCTTTGTTTGAGAGGTTAGATCTCTTAGAAGAAACCTCTGATCAAGATCTCCACCGACCAGAATGAATAACCATAAGCTACGAACATTCTGGCAAAGTTTTAGCTCAATCTGACCATATATTCCAAAGATCCAACTCTTTGATGAAAATGTCGCAGGGATCTTCCTCCTGCAACTCTCTCCTTCTTTCTCTTCTTCTTTCCTTTCTCTTCTTTTCTTTCTCTTCTTCTTTCCTTTCTCTCCACTCACCTCTTTCTAGCACTTCCTTCATTCCCTCCTTGATTCTCTCCTTGATTCTCTCCTTGATTCCCTCCTTGATTCTCTCCACTCATTCTAACACTTCCTTGAGGGCATGAAACACTTGTCCACTTTCATGCACCAACCTTCACATGTGTTGGTCTCATACTACCCATACCAACCACATGTACTTTAACCAATTTCATGCTTCCATGTATTTTAAATGTCCAATCCATTTAATACACCAAATTTTCATTCTCATTTATCCTTTTATTCAATCAATCATAACTCATATCAATTCATGGTTTAATGGACCCATGCATAAATAATAACATATGCATTTTAATTTAATTTAACATGACCCATATACAATTTATGATACACATATTTATATACATTATCAAGCATCAACTATACAAACATTAAACAACCATCAAACAAACACCAAACATATCAAGGCAACGCATAGAGTTTGGGCAAAGTGCAATTGAGTTATGGGCTAGATGAAATAATTTTTGGGGCGTCACATATACGGTGAACGGTTTGAGGTCTTCTCATATCACAAGAGTCTTAAGTACATATACACTCAGAGAGACCAAAACCTCCGCCAAAGACGATGGTTGGAATTCTTGAAAGATTATGACTTTCAACTCCAGTACCATCCAGGAAAAGCCAATATTGTGGCTGATGCCCTGAGTAGAAAATCATACGTTGCTTGCACTCTTAACTTTGAAATGGGAAAGTTGGCTACAGAGATGGAGAACTTTAACCTACAGCTGAACGAAGAGGGACCACGACCACGACTATCTCAATTATCAGCCAACTCTGAGCTCGTTCGAAAGATTTCTACAGCTCAAGCCAATGACCCTATGTTAATGGAGAAACGAGAACTTCTACTCAGCGGACAAGACCTTCCTCACTGGTCGATCGATGAAGACGAGACCGTGTTCTATAAAAAACATCTCTGTCTACGAACGATCCTGAGGTTCGGAAAGAAGTGCTTACTGAGATGCACTGTTCGAGGTACGCTATGCATCCTGGGAGTGACAAGATGTACAAGGATGTCAAGCGACAATTCTAATTTTCTGGAATAAAGAAGGCAATTGCAGACTTCGTTGCTCGATGTCTCGTTTGCCAGAAAGTTAAGGCAGAACGAAGACTTCCCTCTGGACTTCTCCAACCGTTACCTATTGAAGAATGGAAGTGGGAGAACATCGCAATGGATTTTGTTACGGCCTTACCTCGAAATAATAAAGGAAAAGATGCTATTTGGGTTATCATTGACAGACTTACCAAGTCTGCACACTTCTTGCCAATAAAGTTCACGGATAATCTCGTCAAACTTGCAGAACTATATGAAAGAGAGATCGTACGCCTTCATGGCATACCACTCACGATCGTCTCTGATCGAGACCTTCGATTCACATCAAACTTTTGGAAAAGCTTCCATAGTAGGATGGGTTCTAAGGTCACTATGAACACAACCTTCCACCCTCAGACTGATGGGCAGTCAGAGCGTCTTATCCAAATCTTAAAAGACATGTTACGATGCTGCATTTTGGACTTTAATGACGAATGGGCAAAGTATTTACATTCAGCTGAGTTTGCATACAACAACAGCTACCAAACTAGTATCGGCATGGCACCGTACGAGGCTCTCTATGGTCGCCCTTGCAGATCTCCGGTATGCTGGCTAGATATGGCAGATTGACCACAGTTATTCCTTGAACTAGTTCAAGAGACTTCTGAGAAGATCACACTAGTAAAAGAACGACTTCGTGTTGCAAAAAGTAGACAGAAGAGCTATGCTAATAAGCGGAGACAACATCTAGAATTTGATAAGGGAGACTTTGTTTTTCTAAAAGTCCAGCCCGCAAGAAGTGTCAAACCCTTTGGGATCAAAGGAAAGCTCTCCCCGCGGTATATCGGTCCATTTTAGATCATTGAACGAATTGGCAAACTTGCTTATCGTTTGTCCCTTCCATCATCCATGCCTAAAGTTCATGACGTTTTTCACGTATCTATGCTTCGCAAGTATCGTCCTGATCCTTCGCATATTATCCCTTTAGTCGAGGTTCGGGTTGAGGAAGGAAATAAATATCAGGAGAGAGCGATACAGATTTTGGATAGAAAAACTCAAGAATTAAGGCGACGAAGCATACCACTTGTGAAAGTGCTCAGGGATCACCACAACGTAGAGAAAGCAACATGGGAACTAAAAGCAATAATTAAACAGAAATACCCTGAATTGTTTTCTAGTACCAACTGATGATGTGATACATTGTACTATTTTCACTTATCAATAAAATGATGAAACTTTGTTTACACCTATCTTAATACATTGTTTCACTTGAATAACTACACAGATGTCTGAAAATAATACCAATGGATATAGTGATGCACACACGAAGTGGCCTCCATGGCAATCTGTGACGACTCCTTCAGGATCTGAGTCAAGTCACAACTACTTTGCATCACCAACTCCATCACCACACAGACAGCGATCCATATCGCTAGAGCGTGCATGGCTTTTTCGTAACAATCCCGTGCCATCATCTTGCCAGGACCTTCTACCAAAATTGCCAGGCGGCCGGATTCGAGCAACAACACGAAAAAGTATTCCACCGCTTAACCTACCTCCCCTCAAACGATGTAACCAGCGCCCTCCACCACCGTCTGTTATGCAAAGGTTGGAATCTTCAGAGGATGAGTCTGATTCCATTTGCTCTCCATGGTTTTATGATGATGAGGATTCCGCCGGCCATAGTGCTATTCAGGGACCATAAAAGCACTACCCTGAACTCGCAATAGATGATGCTGACAGTGAATCTCAAGTAGATAACCATCATAACTACTTGAATTGATTTCGAGGGAGAAATCCCTTTAAGGGGGGTAGAGTGTAATACCCTAGGATTGCACAAAAAAAAATTCAGGGGCAACGCCCGAACGTTCAGGCGCAATGCCCGAACGTTCAGGTGCCAAAAATCTCTATATAAGTAACCCTTTTCATTTCTCATTTCTCACATCAAAGTCACTCTCCTTGTGATTTTCCTTCTCTTTCCACTCATTCTGAGTTTTTTGTTTTTGAGACTCTCTGTCTGAGACTCTCGGTGCTGTGCGACAAAGTTCTGTCCGGAGGAAAGCACCAAATCTGAAAGAAGAAGTTCTTATCTGAAGGTGGGGAACGAAACATAGGTTTGTGTGTTTTATAACTTTTATTAAAGTTTACATTCAGTTATTATTATATCTACTGTTCATTTACACTGCATTATGTCATATAATGTTTATATTGTCGCACTTATGCCTGTACACTTGGAATTCACGTATTATACTGTTATAATGTCGGATTGGTGGTCAATCTGACTCAATTAGACTCGGTCTTGTCCTCAGTAACTTTAAATAGTGAACGGGAGGCAGCGGGCTGCTCTAGGCGATTGATATTTAAGCAGACCTTGTGTCTCACCTCTCAACTGGGGACTAATATAGTTGGTCTTATTGAAAACTATCAGCTTATACAAGTAATACTGAATGTCCTAACCTTGCACGTCGTGATACCAACTCTGATAAGGATCACCAAACGTTGCCAAAATCAGTCTAAATGTCAAGAAAACACCAGACCAGTAGACTAGACCAGTTCATGCATTGGCATCATACATATCACCATCTAGGGACTTATATAGTTTATGACTCATGGAATAGTTAGGAGCATAGCTCGCTATTCATTATATTTCTCTGGAGAGGGACATCAGTACATAAATTCAGAGCATCGTTCCTAATGAGGGACGCACAATAGAACCTGGTTACGCTAGGGGAGAACGTCTGGACAGACATTTGTACGTGAGCTCAGGCGATGTACGTTCATCAAACCAATACGAGACGGTGTCATGCATACATACATATTGATTGATTATGATGCTCACATGTGTATTTAAGATATTTGATATTGAAGTATGCTTTATTAATTGTTATACTCACGAACTATTTACCCACTGAGCGCGTTAAGCTCACTCCATTGTCATCCAATCTTTCACAGGAAATTAGGGTGGACTGGGTGCTGGTTATGGGGCCCACATTTTTGTACCCTCTGTATTATTCATTGGGGATTTTGGGGAGTATGTTCCCTTGACCATTTTATGTACAAATTATATTCTGAATTAAATGAAATCAGATTTGTACTGTATTATATATTTTCGCTGCGCACTCTGTTGTTACCATTGTTATTATTCCAAATGCGCGCCCCGTCCGCGAGTGTACCGTCGGTTTAGGCGCGTCCGAGCGGGATGTGATACCTTCAATGTTTACTCTCCGCATATCTATAAATATAAAAATAAGATCACTTTTGGTTCGTGATTCAACTCAAATTAATTTTTTTTATCATTTTTTTAATAATTTGTTTTAAAATAAATTTTAAAAATGTTATTTTTGAATTTGACCCACAAGAATCATATCTTAATTTGTGCATAGATCACAAATGAAAATTGTACTTGAGAAAACTAAAATATATATACATTTTAGGAATGGTGTTAATAAATTAACTTGACACTAAGTATACATAAAACATTTTTCTATATATATATATTAACCAACAACCTCCTAGGAGACACACTTGCCATCATAGTTTTTCTACATATGGTTGGGTTCTTCACATATTCGGTTCAGATTGTGAGCTAAGAATTTAAAAACCATATCAACCCGAATCGAACCAATCAAGGTTAATTTATATTAAATATATTAATATGTTCTTGTTATATAATTAAAAATATTATCATAAATAAATATTCATTATATTTAAAATAAATATTGTTATAAGTTAAAAGGTCGAAATCGATTAACTCAAACCATACCAAACCGACTTTGTTTTATTCGGGTTGGACAAATGGTCAGTTCAATTTGGGTTTGAGCACTAAATCGCCCCAAACCAAACCAATGATACCCCTAATGTTTCATGACTAAATCTTTTATCGCTAAATGATTTTTTAGCTACAAAACTTGCTTCGTGGCCAAAATTGTTATAATCATTGCTACAAATTTTAAATTTCATAGCTACTATTTTAGTTACAAAATCAAGTTTATAGCCAAGCCCGATAAAAAAATTGGTTTGGGCTACCCCTACCCATTATTAAGTCTGAATGGGTTGGGCTGGCCTAATTTGTTAAATTACTAGTTTAGCCCTACCCATTACCCATTAAAAATTAAAATGGGCTGGGTTGGGCTTCACTCATGGGCTAAAGAAATAGGCTTAGGAAGCCAAGTGGATTTAAATTGCGGGCTAATAGATTGGCCGATTGAGTTTAACAAAATTTGATATTACAAAATTGAATATTATTTATATTTATTTAATTTTAAGTAACATAGAATAATATTACTGTCACGACCCACTATACGTGACATCACAACCGGCACGAAACCCCCAGGTATACCCTTCATCAGTACACCTCAGTCCTGTCAGCCTAATATACGCGAAACTCAAAATAAAACACAATCCTAATATAACATCCATCTAAACAAAACCAATAACAATAAAGTAAAAATATATATTACATCTCCAAAATTACTAAATATAAAATTTCATAAGTCCACAAAATATACAAAATCCAACACATCCCATCAATGTGTTAATAATACATGTACTCGTATTCTAGTAAGATTTCTGGGGTCGTGCAACACGTAGGACCAACCTAAGCTATCCTACCTATACACAAGCCATAACATCTTCTGTCATGTCCACAACTGGGGATCACCAGTAGGCTTACGAGACTTCCCAAAGAAAATCTCAACTAAGAGACCCAACTAAATTGCTAACCCTATAGACTATGCTCAAATTCATTTTATGGAATATTAAAACATGCATAACACTTATAGATATCAATTCAAATCAATTTATGTAATACAATGCCATATATAAAAATCCAAATGTAAAGAGACACTCACAACTTAATTGGCTAGACTTAGTCAATCCAAATTTTAATTTCACAAGAAGTATTTGGATGTCACAAGCACCACAACCTCCAATTAACTATTTGGTTTATATAAATAAACCACAAAATCCTGAAATAACATGGTTCATTCAATACTAAAAATCAACCTTAAAGTATTCTACACAACCATGTATAAACACAAATCAAAAGCCAATTAAGATTCTAAAATAGTCTAACACATGAGCCAAATTAATATTGCTCAATTTAACTATTTAATACTACATTAACCCACATATAACCCAAATTGAATGTAATAGGTTGATCCAACCACTATAATACATAACATTCAATCATACTTAGGGGCAATTGGACTAAGTTCATGTTAATTTAATCAATTGCCCAAGTCTAGGTCAAAATCCTCAATTCAAGCCAATACATAGCATATGCTCCAATTTAGGAAAAAATCTCTACAATAGGCATAGAGGCAAATTGAACTAGGTCATTCAATTTTAACACATGTACAACCATTCTAAACCCATAATTTCATTCAATTTGGGTCCAATTAGACAATTCCAAAGTCAATTTAATCAATTGATTTGGTTTAGGTCAAAAACCTAAATTTGAGCAAATCCCCAAATTACATGGTAATTTCTCAAATTACATGGCCTAGACCAAAATCACACTACACTAGGGTTATCTACTAATCAAGATCAATAAATTGGAGTTCCATACCTCCACATTTACCCATCTAATCCACATAAATCACATGCAAATTGAATAGGAAACCCTAAGTCCAAAATTCTAGTTTAGATCAAATCCATATAACCCCTCTAATTTCTTGTTAGAAATTAGGGGTTTCACCATTTATGAACTCCCAACATCATCTAGATTAACATCTCTCAAATTCGATACCTAAGTCCAACATTGGTTTTCCACCACTCCCTCAAATTCTGGGATTCATGGGTGAAAAACAACCATTAGGTGTTGATATAGGTTAAGGATGGCCATTTACACCACAAACAAGCATAAATTAGCTAAAACATGTAAACCCTAGGTCAAAATAAAACTTGCAAACACACATGAAAGAGATAGAATGAAAAAAATGAGAGAGAATGATATACCTTGGAGGAATTTTGGACAAAAATGCACCAAACCCTAGCCTTTCTCTCTCCTTTCTCCTCTCCCCTTATTTTCCTCTTCTTCAAGCTCCTTTCCCTATCTTCAAAGTGAAAAATGAGCAAGTGTGCCGAAAATTAGACTGTGGTTGCTTTTATAGAAAAGAATTTGGGCCCACATGAAAAACTGTCAAGAACAAATTTTTCTGCTACAATTACTTGCACCTTTCACTTAGATAATCCATTTCTTGCAAAATACTTACCAACATAACATGTTAACCATCAAAAGTTTTATGAGTCAGTTACTAACATTCTGGTAAAATTTCAGCTCAATCCAACGATGGGATTGCGAGCTCCAACCGTTTGATCAAAACTGTGCAAGAAAATCCGCAAATCCGAGAAACAGTGTTTGGAGTCTTATATCTCACAGTAGACAACTCCGATCAAGACCTTCACCGTTTATAATGAAGACCTATCAGAAAAGAATAATATGATAAAATTTCGGCTCAATTGGACCACGGATCTAGGAGTTCAAGTCATTGATGTCATTGGTGACAGAAAATTTCGTCCTCCATGGAGCGAGCTCCACTAATCCAAAATACCATTTTTAACATGTTTCGATGTCGAACAGGTCTCCGATCATTCTGAGACTTTACGCACCCATTAAACAACTTAAAAGCATGCAAAGACACTCAAATCAACACGCATCGAGCATCAAATACATATACGCATACGTATACGGGTACTCTACGGGTCAAAATGACATCATCCTAAGGTACGGGCGTTACAATTACAATAGATTAAAAAAAAATTACAATGAAATTAAAATAAACAAAATTCATTCGTTATAATGACTTAAAAAATTACTTTAAGTGTTTACAAATTGCTAAAAAATATAAATTCTAAGATATATTAAATACAAGTAAATCAATAATTATAAAAAAAAAAAAATCTTAAGGCAATCATGTGAGGGTAACAGCGTAGAATTGTGGAATTTTTAATTAAGATTTCTAGAAACTCTTAGAATATGTATGGAAATATTTTAGAAAATGAGAAAAAAAAAATCTAATATTTTAAGTTTAAAACTACTAATAAAAGATTTCAAAAACTTTATTAAAAAAAATGAAAAATATAACTAATGGGTGTGAGATTGTTCATTGGCAATGGCATTGCCAAATTTATATAGATTATCCAGTGTCCATAATCAACCGATTTTTTCCTTTATTTGCTGACTCCACCACACAATGGAGTGGCATGGAGCCTTCACTTCCCTAGAGCTTTAACCTCTAGGGAACAAGATGAGATAACTAACCTCTTAGCTAAACTAAAAATTGTTCGTTTGTCGAATATCCCCGATCACTACCATTGGAATCTTGAACCTAACGGAGAATTTTCATGCAAATCTCTTGTACATGCATTACACTCTTCATCTAATCGAACCACCTCTCATTTCTCATTAGTAGCATACATATGAAAAACACAAATTCCATCGAAAATTAAAGTGTTTAGTTGGTTACTGGCTCATAGGAGATTAAATGCAATGGACCTATTGCAAAGAAGTACTTGTCTCCACAGCGTTGTGTGATGTGTTTCCAGGTGGATGAGAATCCGAACCACTTATTTGTGCATTGCTCTTTGGCGAGGAGATTGTGGGAGAGATGGTATAGTTTCTCAGGGGGGAGATTCTCGCGTCCATCCAATATTGAGGCTTGCATGTCATTGTCCCATGGCCTTGTTATATCTAGCACGGCTAAAAAGGTAACTCTTGTTGCTTCATTTGCCGCACTTTGGCATATATGGCTTGAAAGAAACATTAGGATTTTCAATTATAGATGCAAGGATTTGAACAAACTATGGGAGGATATTAGATTCGTTGCCAATTCTTGGGTTCACATGGCGGCTTTAGTTCAAGGCCCCTCTCTCTCAGATTGGGTTTTAGATTTGGACAATTGTTTACATTCGGTTTGACAATGGTTGTAGCATATGATTTTTGGGTGTTGCGGTCGGGATGTATTTAACAAAATTATTTCTAAGTTTTAGCGTTTGTAGCGGTGTGTGTCTGTTTGTAGAGGCGCACCTCTAATGTCGTTGTCGGTTGCAGATCATATATTTTAATAAAGATGATACTTGTTTATGTTAAGAATAAAAAAGAAATTATGTGAATTTGTTTCTAAAATTATTTAATAATTTAATAAAACATATTTAAAGTATTTCTTAGAATATATGGAAAAAAAAATTATAATGAGGATTTTTAAATGTATATGTATTATTCATCCTTCGAAAAAAAAAAGTATGTATTATTCAAAGATAAATGTTTATTTTATGAAAGATATATAAAGTTTAAGGAATTACCTATTTAGGTCGGACTGTGTGCCTAGCCCGAATAACATTGTATTGGGTTGTTGGGTCAGGCCGTTCAAACGGGTCGGGCTTTAAGGGGTTATCCCAACCCACCCGCTCTATGATAACGGGAGGGTTGGGCCAATCCGACATTTAAGTCGAGCCTGCGCTTGGGTTGTGCTAAACGGGCCGGTTCAGGCCGACCCAATGAAATGGTCCATTCTGCTACTGCCTATGTCTCTAGGACTAGTCTCATATTCAAAGGGTGAGAGGATACCTAATGAAAAAAAAGATTTTGAAGGACACCAATTAATTAAAGTGTATCGCACTAAATAAGAGATTTGAATTTTTAAAAGACCTTTTTCTCTTCTCACATAAAATCTTTATTCTACTTTAATACATTCTACTTAAAAAAGTATTAATAATTAATGATGAGATTTGAATGTTATTAATTATTTTATTTATATTATATCGCATTAGAAGAAGAAGATTTTGCATGAAATCATTAAAATAAAAAGATTGCACATAATCATTAAAGCAAAATAAAAGAAAACTCTAAATCATAAATGAGCCCGCTATTAAAAGACAAAAATTCATAAAATGAAAATCCTTAAAGATCTATTGTCATTTAATTTGATAAGAACTTTTGGCATTTCAAATCTCAAAAACACTCTTACACGCATCTCAAATCTATCCTCATTATTACCGACTAACCTAAATTCTAATTATAAAAAGCTCTTGGGGAAGAGAATACTTGATTGTGGCTTTATCAGCAAAATAATCTCAGGAAAATGACAAGACTTTCATCATCCTTATGCTTTCTTTTCATTTTCATTGTGTTTGCCTCAGGTTTTCCATCTTTATCCATTGTTTATTAGCGTTGTGAATTACTTTAGATTATAACGATGTTTTTTCTCAATTTATTATTAAACAATTATATCATTATATATATGTATTTTTATTTTTATTTTCAATTGTATTAATCAGAGCTTGATGATGGATATGACGAGAATAATTAACTAATTAACTCTGATGAACTTATGTAACAGTAGAAACTATGGTGCCGATGGTTGAAGCAAGTGAATGCACTACTGCTTGGACTCCATGCGATAGCAGCTGCGCCTCTAAATGTGCAAAAAAACATCATGGCACTGGATTTTGTGAGTTAATTCCCACCACGGGTATCGAGATCTGCAAGTGTTTGTACCCTTGTTAACGAAGCTTCTTCCCCTTTGCGACTGATTTGAAGAATAAATCCATATCCTCTCATATTTAAATGATTTTGGGGGAATATGTGATATTAAAGAAGAAAAATAAAAGTTAGTTGCTGTGTAATGATCATGTTAATGATGAGCTTATTAGAAGTTAGATCTTTCTATAATACTGCATAATTTAAAAATAATTTTTAAATCCTTGTTTTATAAGTGAAACTGCAGGGACATAATGATAGATTAATATAATATTATCTTTCATAACCACAAGTGACTATTAATAAAAATGGTAAAACAAAACAATGACTAGTAATATTATTCCTAATTTAATTTGTGTCTTCTCCGAGGCTAAACTCTATTTAACAATTTGAAAAATATAATCAACTGAGATTTGAGCTAACACTGGCCAAGGATATGCCTTATATTTATATATATACTTTATTGGCAAATTTCTACCGTAAATATATATAGTAATTGGATGATATCACTTCTATAATTTGTTTTTGGAGATCTATATATGATCTCATTCCAAACATTATATATTTAAAAAATGTATGCATCATTTTTAATAGGTTTAAATTTTAAATCTAAAAGATCAAGTAGAATGATCTGTGGATGTAAACAGATTTTAATTAAATTTATTCAAAATCATACTATTCTCTTCAAATTCTAAAAACTGAAAAAATGAGATTTGATATCCGCTGAAAAGTGCTTCAGACTAGAAAGGGCATTCATCACCATGAGATTTTATAAAATTTCAATGTAAATGCACCGGTTTTAATAAATTTTATTGTGTTACAGATAAGTAAAGGTATTCATCATCATGAATTGATTTAGGTTTTGGCCAAATACCATTCCAACCTAACAAGCTGAGTTGGAAATTTGTACAATAGCCCTAAAATCCAAATCAACCCGTCAACATGGAATTGATGCAGTTGGTAAAGAGGTGGCTTTGAAACTCAAAGGTTTCATGTAATACCCAAGGCTTACACACAAAAAGAAAGAAAAAAATTCGAGCACCTGCCTGAACGTTCGGGCAACCCGCCCAAAGGTTCGAATGTTACCCCCCCCCCCCCAAATTTATTTTTCACACCAATCTTCTTTCTCTCTCTCTTTATCACACTCCGCCCGGACTGGGCACGCATTTGAAATTATAATAATGGTAATAACAGAATATGCAACGGAAATATAATACAGTACATGTCTGATTTTATTTAATTCAGAATTTATTTGTACATGAAATAGTGAAGGGAACATATTCCCCAAAATCCCAATGAATAATACAAAGGATACAAAATGTGAGCCCCATAAACCTACACCCAGTCCACCCTAATTTCTTGTGAAAAATTAGATAATAATGGAGTGAGCTTAATGGGCCCAGTGGGTAAAATAACTCGTGAATATAACAATTAATAAACCAAACTTCATAATTAAATATCTTAAATACACATCAAATCATCATAATCAATCAATATGTATGTATGCATGACACCGTCTCATAATAGTTTGATGATTTTACTTTGCCTGAATTCACGTACAGATGTCCTTCCCCAAGCGTAGCCAGGTTCACATTGTACGTCCCTCCTCAGGAACGATGCTCTAGATTCATGTACAAATGTCTCTCTCCAGGCGTAGTCGGGTTCTCATTGTACGTCCCTCTCTAGAGAAATATAATGAATAGCGAACAATGCTCCTAACTATTCTATGAATCATAACCCACATACGTCCCTAGGTGGTGATCTGTATGATGTCAATGCATGAACTGGTCTAGTCTACTGGTTTGGTCTTTACTTGACATTTAGACTGACTTTGGCAACGTCTGGTGATCCTTATCAGGGTCGGTATCACGACGTGCAAGGTTAGGACATTCAATATTACTTGTATAAGCTGATAGCTTTCAAAAAGACCAACCGGATCAGTCTCCAGTTGAGAGGTGAGACACGAGGTCTGCTTAAATACCAATCGCCTAGAGCAGCACGTTGCCTCCCGTTTACTATTTAAAGTTACTGAGGACAAGACCGAGTCTGGTTGAACCAGATTGACCACAAATCCAACATTACAACAATGTAATACATGAACTCCAAGTATACAGGCATAAGTGTGACAGTATAAACATTATATGATATAATGCAGTGTAAATGAACAGTATACATAATAATAAATGAAAGTAAACTTTAATAAAAGTTATAAGACACACAAACCTATGTTTCGTTCCCCACCTTCAGATAAAAACTTCTTCTTTCAGATCTGGTGCTTTCCTCCGAACAGAACTTCGTCGTACCGCACCGAGAGTCTTGAACAGAGAGTCTCAAACAGACAAAAACTTGAAATGAGTGAAAAGAGGAGGAAAAATCACAAGAGAAGGTGATTTGGTGTGAGAGAATGATGAAGGGTTGGTTTATATAGGAGAAATAGCGCCTGAACGTTCGGGCGGGTGCCCGAATTTTCCTTTTTTTTTGGGTGCATTCCTAGGGTATTACACACATTCTCTCTCTTGCTCTCTTTGTGATTTCTCTCTTCTTTTTTGAGACTCTCTTCGCGGTGCAATGCGGTTCTGCTCGGGAGAAAATATCAATTCGAGAAGGAGATTTTATCTGAAGGTGGGGAACGAAATATAGGTTTGCATGTCTTATGACTTTTATTAAAGTTTACATTCATTTATCATTATGTCTACTATTCATTTACATTGTATTATTGCATATAATGTCCATACATGTCATACTTATGCCTGTATATTTGGAGTTCATGTATTATACTGTTACTATGTCGGATTAGTGGTCAATCTGACTCAATCAGACATTGTCTTGTCCTCAGTAACTTTAAATAGTGAACGGGAGGTAGCGTGTTGCTCTAGATGATTGGTATTTAAGTGGACCTTGTGTCCCACCTCTCAACTGGAGACTGATCTGGTTGGTCTTAGTTGAAAGCTATCAGCTTGTACAATTGATACTGAACATCCTAACCTTGCACGTGGTGATACTAACCAGATAAGAATCACCAGACGCTGCTAAATCATGTCTAATGTTAGTAAATACCGAACGTGCTCATGCATTGACATCATACATAATCACCACCTAGGGATGTAAGTGGTTTATGATCCACAAAATAGTTATAAGCAATGCTCACTATTCTTGATATTTCCCTAGAGAGGAACGTACAATGAGAACCTAGAATTTCTAGGGAATGGACATCTATATGTGAATTTAGGGCGGCGACCTTGGGGAGGGACGTACAATGAGAACCTGGGTTTACCTGGAGATGGACATCTATACGTAAATTAAAGGCGCTGTATAATAATGGAACCATTACGAGACGGTGTCATGCATATATACATGTTGTACTGAATATGACGCTATGTTGTGTATTGATATTTGATTATGAAGTTTTTTTTTATTAATTGTTATATTCATAAACTATTTTATCCACTGGGCAATAGCTCACCCCGTTGTTATCCAATTTTTCACAGGAGTTTAGGGTGGAGGTTTTTGGGCTCACATTTTGTAACCCTTGTTGATTATAGGAAGATTTTGGACGGATGTTCCCTCACTCATATTTTGTACAAAAATACATTCTGAAATTAATGAAATCAGATTTGTACTCAACTGTGTACTTACGTACTCGATTATTGTTATAATGCATTTGCGTCCAGCCTGTGAGTGTTCCGTCGATTTAGGCTCGTCGGGTGTGACATTCCAGGTTCAACTCTTGTCACTAACCCCTGGGGTAGGGAGGATTGATGAGTCAAGAACAGACTGATACCTCCCTGAGAATGTGCTATGGTGATGGATGGTGACGGAACTGGTTATACAAAAAATACTAACATTGTTTCTTCTTATAAAAAAATAGAAAAAAAATAAAATAAAAAATTCAACTGAACCCAACTGTAATACCCTAGGATTGCACAAAAAAAAATTCTCGGTGCCTGAACGTTCAGGCGCCAAAAATCTCTATATAAACAACCCTCCCCCTCCTAATTTCTCACACCAAAATCACTCTCATTGTGATTTTTCCTCCTCTTTTCACTCATTCTAAGTTCTTGTCTGTTCGAGACTCTCGGTGCGGTGCGATGAAGTTCTATCCGGAGGAAAGCGCCAGATCTGAAAGAAGAAGTTCCTATCTGAAGGTGGGGAACGAAACATAGGTTTGCGTGTCTTATAACTTTTATTTATTATTATGTCTACTGTTTATTTACACTGCATTATATCATATAATGTTTATACTGTCACACTTATGCTTGTATACTTGGAGTTCATGTAAATTAATATTTGTTTATAATTAGATTTTTTTTATTTAATTTGATTATTTTAATTCTAGAAAAGTTTATTGATTTGGTTTCAAAAATATTAATACCAAAAAGATAAAAAAAAAGTAAAAAAATAAAAAAATAGAAAAAGTTGAGATTTAAAAATAATACATATATATATATATATACACACACGATACTTCATATTTTATTTAAATTTATTTTTATAAATTGTAAGTTAAGGGCGCCGCACACGCATTCCGCCCTTTATATTAGAAAAAAGAAAAATAACTTAAGAAAAAAATTGTACCGCTCCTAACCCAATTAACTTGACCAATCTGAACTTTTTAGATTGGGTTGAATTAGTTTTATATGTCAAATTAGATTGGGTTGGGTCTAAAAATTTGTAACCCGATCTTGTTTGGGTTGGATCAAGATTTTATAAACAATTCGAGCTAATCCTAACCAACCCGAACCAATAAAAAATAATAATTATTACTCTATTCATTATTTTCATCATAAATACTTACCATAATTGAATTAGTTAAAATTTTATGATGTAAATAATATAAAAGAAATTATTTTAATAACTATTATAATATTCATATTTGACTTTCATATAAAATATTATTTAAAATTCATATATATATATATATATATATATAAATTATTTATGTAGATTGTGTAATTTTATAATCAATATATTAGTTAATTAACCTGACCAACCCGACTCAAACCAACCTGAACTCAATTAAGTTGGGTTGGTATTTAGCCAAAACCCAAGCCAACCCAACACGTGAACACCCCCACCAATATTATTCAGGTTAGGTTAAGATTTGATAATTAACATGAACTAATCCAAATTAATAAAAGATAATAGTTATTACTTTATTGATAGTTTTTTCATAGACATTTTTTATAACTGAATTAGTCAAAATTTTATGATACAAAGTAATATGAAAAGAAATTATTTTAATAATTATTATAGTACTTATATTTGACTTAGAAATGAATTTAGAATTCATAGATATAATAGGTAAATTATGTAAATTTATAATGAATATAAATATTAGTAGACTAACTCGGTCCAAACTAACTCGAAGTTATTGGATTGGGTTGAGTTAAATATTTTTGACCAAAACTTAATTAGATTGAGTTGATATTTGGCTAAAGCTCGACCCAATCGAATTCGTGAACACTCGTCCTCGAGATCTTGCCATGTGCACAAAAGCTTCATGCACTAAACTCAACTTCAAGGTAGAAATATGCCCACAAAAAAAAAACTTCAAGGTAGAATAAATAATACATAGAAAGCTATATTTTCTTTTTTATTTTATTTTTGGACCAACATATGCTTTTGACTTCAAAATTTGCGTTGACCAATGCTCTTGACTCCGTTTTACTACACGCAACAACCAACTAAACCGAACCACGTAGTCGTGTTACTAGTCCACCTTACAGCTCAATCTGAAACGTCAAAATAAAAAGTTTGTCCCAACGGAAGCTGGAAGCGTCTTTCTTCGAAAGGAAAATTTCACAAAATAACATCTGAGAATTTTAAGAAATGAAAAATAGCTTATCTCATAATTTTCTGTACCCATAATTTCATAATGAATAAACAAAAAAGAAGAAGAAAACCTACCGAAAATGGAAAGATTTTCGGTATAAGAAGGTAGCTATAATCCTTCATCAATTTCTTACAATCACGAAGAAGATTTGGAGACTAATAAGAAGGAAAGTTACACTGCTGGCCAGTGGATTATGACCTGGCAAAATCATAATCTAATTTTTTTAGCACGAACTCATTTTTTATATTATTTTATTTTCTTGTATAGGTGTTACATTGCAAACACCTAAACCACATAATTTATTAAAAGAAGAAAAAATTCAATTTACACAAATAATAGAATAGTTAATTATTTTAAAAAAAAAACAACGGGGAGAAAGGAAAAAAACACAGGTGGCGTGGGAGTTTTGATGCAGGGATAACACTGTCTCTCTTACTCTCAGGAGTTTTGAGGCAGGAGTAACTCTTTCTCTCTCTTAATCTCACTTCCATATACAAATCTAATTTGGAAAGGTTGAACAAGAAAGTTATATATATATATATATATATATATATATATATATATATATATATATATATATATATATATATAACTTGATATTTCGATCATAGCAGAGATCAGCGAGAGTGTTTGAGTGATAGAAGAGGAAACGAATAGCTTAATATTTACGATCAGATTTAGCGAGAGGGTGCGCAAGAGGGATAAAAGAAGAAGTTGATCAGTTAATAAGGAAGAAAGAAATTATTGCAAGGAAGAAACTGGTGTGTGAAAGAGATTCAGTCCGAAATGATAATAATAAGGGCTTAGGAAATAATATTGAAAAGAACAAGATTCAGAAAGGGATTGTGAAGAAGAGTTTGGGGAAGAGGAAGGAAGGGCTGAAGAAGAAGTTAAATGAGCTTACAACCTTATGCGGCATCCAAGCTTTCATGATTTGTCTTTAATCTTCATCATCGCCATCTGATGCTAATGGCACTGATGATCAAGTGGTGGCCGTGGATGTGTGGCCTGAGGAACCTAAGGAACATCATCCCATCATACAAAGGTACATGCAGATGAGGAAGGAAGATAGAGAGAAACATAGTTCTATTACTAATATCTTAACAACCTTGAATAATAGCGGCGTCATGGAACAACAACAACAAAATAATAATAATAACAAGAAAATAGTAGTTGAAAAAAATGTTAGAGATGATGATGAGCTTGATGGGTTAGGAGTGGAATAGTTGAGAGACCTGAAGAGGGTTTTGGAGAATAAGTTGGAAGAGGTGAAAAAGAGGGCTAATGTTTTGAAAGCTGCAGAAACATTAGTACCGACCCCGAAAGTAGTAGTATTAAAAGAAGATCATCAACAACAAGTAGTATTATCGGGGAATGGTACTAGCGGTGGTGGAATGGTATCATGTCGACGGAGGTCATCAACGTGGAACTCATCATCTGCTGGTACTACTGGATTTGGGACATTGGAGGATGTTGTTTCCATGGCAACAGAACATGTAGGGCTTAATCAGAAACAAGATGCTTATAATTGCTCAATTGTTGCTCGTGGTGGTTGCGGTGGATGTTATTTTCCTGACGATCATCATCATCTAATGTTCAATCCCATGATGGGTTGTGATTATATGGATCATCATCTTCGTCATTATGATCAACTTCAAGAAGTACGGCAACCACTTGATGCCATATTGCCATCATCGTCATCAACTCCATTGCTGCTTCCTCTTCCCTATGAAGATGTGCAGCCTTTGTCTCAACATTTTTTGGATTTCAACCACCTCACTGCAAACAATATTGAGAATTTCTTCTTCCGACCATGAAGTCTTTGTGCATATTTATCTACTTGGCAACGTACTAAATAATGATCTCTAACTTTTCATTGATTAATTAATCACTATTGTTGCCAATTTACATGAACTTGTAACTTTCTTTTCCTTTAATTTTTTTATGGGGGAAATTAATTGATTAATGATGCTACTTTTAATTAGCATGTATAACAGGGTTTATCCCCTGTTTTGTAAAGTACATATATACATGTATCAAATGCGGATTACTATTTCTTTAATGTAATTAATGTAATAATTTCTCATATATAAAAGTTTCATGTTTGATCTATTTTGATGATATCCAAAGCCGGCCCTGGGGCAGGGCCCACACGGCGACAACCCTGCCCCCAAATATTTATTTATGAATTTGCAAGTGCCCGTAACTTAATTTCTTTTATTTTTTCTGAATTTATTTATGAATTCCATGGAATGGCAAGTCTTATTTATTTATTTTTCCTCAAAATTTCCAAATTAAGGATTAGGTCTCCTTTGGAATTTAGGTATAATTCCGGTAGGAGATGGCTTAACCATGCCCAATTTGGAAATCTTAGCCTAAATGATTTGATGACCCTGAACAGCATTAATTGCATTTTAATGTACCATCATCAATCTTCAGTACTCTTCCTCAATGACCCTCTAGAAATTTTCTTATTACAAATTTTTTTATTAGCCCAAATCTTGCCATGAAGAGGGCAGTTTTTGAATATGTATAGTGAAGTTTCTTTTAGTTTACTGATTCATTCCATTTCCTACTGCTTTTGAATTATCAGAAGCCAAAGGCTCATTTAACTTTTGTAGCTATATTTTGTGCAGTAAAAGATGATGGATGGTATGTTGTCTTACCAAAATTTATTTTGTAGAGTTGGAGTGAAATTCTCGACTGTGGAAGTGCTGTATAAGAATCTCTGTGTAGAGGCAGAATGTGAGGTTGCCCATTGCAAGCCCCTCCCCACTTTATGAAACTCATTGAAAGGCATGGTTTCTGTAAGTAAATCCACTATTTATAGTAGATTTCAACCTACTGGTTAAAGTTAATTCTGTAGTTCATTTATATACTCATGCAAGTTGTTGTATTAAATGGTCTTATGAGTTCCTGTCATGTTAATTTAGATCACACAATCCATAATATCTGATCTAAATATCATAAGGTAGCCAGGATAGAAGTTGCTTCTTTTTGAAAAAAGAGATTAGGTGAGAAGTGGAATCTATGATCTAATAGCTTGCTTTTTCATGCATCAGACCAACTTCAATGATTTGCAACTTTGCTTATTAGTGTCTCTCTGTATTTTATAGAGATTTCTTGAATATTATTTATTTTCCTTTTCCTTGGCAATAATAGAGCGTTTTGGTGTTGGACAGGTATGCACCAAGTTGCTAGGTGCAAAGTCTCAAAGAACTAACATAAATATCATTAAGGTTGTAAATGGCATCATCAAGCCTGGCAGGTGAGGATTAAAGTTTTACCAATCCGCAAGGCTCACAGCCCTTTTTTCACTTCTGTAAATTCTTGAAGATTAAAAAATTATGACCTTCTTAACAGTTAAGAAGGCCATAAAACTACAGGGGCATCCTCATTGTTGTGGTCAGAATCTCATGGCGTAATTGTGAATCACGTATCGAGACATCAATATTTTTTTAGTTAATTGATGATTCAGACCGATTCACTATGATTCAACTAGCTATTCATTTTGATTCTCCATCGATTCAGACTAATTTAGCTACTACTAACTCATTGGTATAGTGATTGAGGAATCTAATTTGAATCATTATAGGTTTAGGATGTAGCAATTTCATCACCCTAAACCCTAATTATATACAATAAATTAAAACTCAAAGGAAGTGTCTCATGTCTGTTGTGAGTTCAAGAGTCAAATCTTGAGAGTTAAAAAAATTAAGAGGAAATATGATGAGGGTTAGCTTTGAGAACCATTACCTGCACCTTACCTCTTCAGTTGCTTTAGGGCCAATAATGTCTATGGTTTGAAATTTTTCAAAATGTTTCACCATGTAGGATTGGATATAAAAGTAGTGCTGGCTGTGTATATTAGCAATTGAAACTTTGTAAAAATGGTGATGTTCCCTTGGCAATCTATTATTGCCTGGCTGAGATTATTCATAAAGAGTCTGAAGGGTGTATTTATCTATGATTGTAACTATTTGGTTCTCTTTTCTTTACTCATTAGTTAAAAACTTATTTCCAAAGTAAAAGATTTTTTCAAATTGTTTTATTATTATAGGAGAAAAAAAGATTTTCCGGTGATATGTAAACAATGGTTAACTTACATATGCTTTTGTGGTTTTCTGTAGGGTGACTTTGTTGCTTGGTCCTCCAGGGTGTGGGAAAACAACTTTGCTACTTGCCCTTTCTGGAAAACTCAATCAAACTCTCAAGGTTATCTATATTTCTGCTTTTGAGCTTCTCTCATGAAGAGCCTTTCTTAAAAGAGTGTGATATTAAGGATAAGTTTGTATCTCATTACTAGAGGAATGGTTCACAAGAAAAGCATTCTGCATTTTGAAGTGAAAAAATGAGCTGCTAATGTCTTTATCCCTTTTTTTTTTATGTGATAAGAGACAAGAAGAGGAGGCTTGGTGCAACGGTAAGACTAAGAGTTGCTACCGTGTGACCAAGTGGTCACAAATTCGAGTCAAGGAAACAACCTTTCGCGAAGCAAGGTGAGGTTGTGTACAATAGCCCCAAATATGGTCTGACCCTTCCTTGGGACCTTTCTTCATAGGCAGGAGCTTTGTGTACTGGGCTGCCCTTTTTTGGATAAGAGACAATGAAATGACTTTATCGAGTTGACTTGTTGTTTTGGTGTTCCATATCCTTGTTTCAAGAAGTGGGTTTCCGCAAGTTGACAGTTCCAACTAAAATGTTGGAAAAGGCTTGGTTATCTCCAAAAGAGAACTTAGAAATTCTGATCAGATTTGTTATGAAGTGTTTGTGCAATTATACTCCTTGGTTTGAGCACTGGTGGACTAGAAAAGCAACTGAGTGCGACAATTAAATGTTTATAATGTTTGATTTGTTCTTTCATTTTGATAAAAGGGGTTTGTTGTCTGGTTTTTTCTTATATTTTTCACAGTGTGCACATTCTAATTCTTAACTGGCAATCGTGCGTTTCCTGTTTCTAGGCCACAGGGGAGATCACGTACAATGGTTACAGGGTAAAAGAGTTCATTCCTCAGAAAACTGCAGCCTATATAAGCCAATATGATCTGCACATTCCTGAGATGACGGTGAGGGAGACAATAGATTTTTCAGCCTGTAGTCAAGGTGTTGGAAGCCGGGCAGGTAGGCTTTCCTTGGGCATTTCTTGATTTTGATTTTAATCATGGAACAGAGAAATAAGTTCATAACTAGATATTGGATTGTGAAGAGATTTTGATGGAGGTCGTTAGAAGGTCCTGATATAGACACTTACATGAAGGTAAGGTTTACAAGCCCTCCTTTCTTCCCATGTTTGTTAACTAATATCTGCAAGTGATAAGGCATAATGCATATTGAAGGATCTAAATAATTATCCTTTGATTAATTATTACAATGCTTGTGTAGGAACTAAGCCAAAGAAGTACAAATCAATAATTCAATGTACATCTTTCCGGGAAACCAATTTAAGAAAAAACAAAGATTCTTGTATATCTTGCTGAGAAACCAATGGAAAGAAACAGCCATCAGTCCTTGTAAAACAGACTTTCTGAAAACTCAACTTTGCAGAAAATTTGTCTCTGAATTGATCCTAGTAACAACGGTTATGCATGCAGAAACTTTGTTCCATAAATACTAAAGTGAAATCATTCAATTAAAAGCAGATAATTTTTGTCATTTGCAATTTTGCCATCTTAACTCTTACACATATTTTTCACAGGGAGTTTCTGTTGACGGACTAGAAAGTACCCTTCAAACGGATTACATTTTAGAGGTACTAAATTTTTAATAGAACTCATATTACTTCTTGATTGAATTTTATGCTATTCATCTCTTTTAATGATTACCATGTTTATTATTTTTCAGATACTTGGACTTGATGTTTGTGCTGACACAATGGTTGGGGATTCCATGAGAAGAGGCATATCTGGTGGCCAAAAGAAAAGATTGACTACAGGTGATGGGAATCAAAGTTGGAAGCTTTAGAATATTTAGGACATGTCCAGTTTGCTGCTTTTCGTTATGGCATTTGAAGAAAAGTTGTGGTTCCAGTTCTGTTAAAGATATCAATTTGAATGAGGACTATTCTACCAAGTACTGATCAAATGGGAATAAGGAAAAATACATGATTTCATTTTTCTGAGTTCAAATAGTGCTATTATTATTATTTTCTGTAGGGGAAATGATAATGGGTCCAACTAAAGCTCTCTTCATGGACGAAATATCAAATGGCTTAGACAGTGCCACTACATTTCAGGTGGTTTCCTGTGTTCGACAGTTGGTGCACATTACAGAGGCTACAGCACTGATTTCACTTCTTCAGCCAGCACCTGAGACCTATGATCTTTTTGACGAGCTAATCTTGATGGCTGAAGGGAAGGCCGTGTACCATGGTCCATGCAGTCATGCTCGACTTCTTCGAAGATTGTGGATTTAAATGTCCAGAAAGAAAAGGGGCCGCAGACTTCCTTCAGGAGGTACCTATGTCATGGGTTTACACATCACTTTTTGTTCTTATTTTTTCTTACAGAGTACAATTGCCTTTTGAATTCTTTTCAGGTTATTTCTAAAAAAGATCAGAAACAGTACTGGTATCACACTGAAGAACCGTACAGTTATATTTATGTTGATCAGTTCTCTAAGAAGTTCAAGGCCTGCCATATAGGGAAAAAACTAGAAGAAGAGCTTTTTGATCCTTACGATAAGTCTCAGTGCCATAAAAGTGCTTTATCCTTCAGTATGTATTCACTGAACAAATGGGAGCTCTTTAGAGCTTGCATGAAAAGAGAATTTCTTCTTATGAGGAGGAATTCTTCTGTATATGTTTTCAAATCAACTCAGGTAACTATAAGCATGTGCATAGTATTTATTAACTGGAGATGAAATTGGCCTTGCATAATCTGGCAGTATGATTTTTATCTGTTTTTCTGCAGCTTATCATCATTGCATCAATCAAAATGACTGTTTTCCTGAGGACTCAAATGGAAGTTGATATAGTCCATGCCAATGGCTTCTTGGGTTCTCTTTTCTTTTCACTAATCATACTTATCGTTGATGGACTCCCAGAGTTGGCCATGATAGTTTCAAGACTTGCTGTTTTCTACAAGCAGAGAGAATCATATTTTTACCCAGCTTGGGCTTATGCTATACCAGCTGCTGCTCTTAAGATTCCGTTCTCATTGTTGGCGTCCATCACTTGGACAGCTCTTACTTACTATGTTATTGGATACACTCCTGAATTTGGAAGGTGAGTCTCATATGGAAAGCCCAAATTATAGAGAAGGGGGAAAAAGATAAATTCAACTGGATGACTATAATCAGAACTACTGCAATTCCTTTGAACAAAATAGAAAAATTGCAAGGTTTAGGAAAATCTATCTGTCGAAGCATCATAATATTCTAACCATGTTAACTATGGGCATTGACATGTTGTACACCTGGTGGATCAAGCTGTAGGTTGGGTCCTTCCTACTCATCCACCTATAGCAAATTGGTTGAACATTCAATAGGTGTAATTGACATTGTAAACTGGACTTCTTCTTTCTTGAAAAATGTTGGATTCACTAGAAATCAGGTTCTCTCCTAACCTAACCAGTTCATTCTATTTTTTGCAGTTCACTTGATGTCAATGGCCATGCTCCGTTTTATTGCTTCATTCTTTAGGACCATTTCTGCTTCTGCAAATGCTGGTTCTTTTTCATTCTTACTTCTCTCATTGCTCAGTGGCTTTGTCATCTCAAAAAGTAAGTTCTTCTAACACTTGTTGAAGCGTTATTTCTATCTGGCTATTCTTAGTGGCTTTCTTTCTGCAGACTCTATGCCACCTTGGCTGGAGTGGGGATTCTGGGTTTCCCCAATGACGAATGGTGAGATAGGAATAACAGGAAACGAATTTCTTTCTCCTCGTTGGCAAGTCGTAAGCTTCTACTACTGATTCTTGATTCTTTTCATTGTGACAATTTAACTTCCTAGTTGATCAGGTCTGAGGGGTGGTTCTCCATCATTGGCGTGCTGATTCAAGTTAGGCACATGCAAGAAACAAGGCCACCTTTTGATGGTAACTTAAGGAGATACAATTCAGAGAATAACATAATAATAGGACATTCATAAAAGCCACTTTTAGACACCTTTCTAGTTTATTTCAACATATTCTTTTCCAATAACACAAAAATATAAAAATTAGATCAGATGATTATGATTGCGCACCATACTTGACTGTAGGGCCTGAGGTCTTGAGCGCAACCACAAATGTGTCAGTATGCCAGTTTGAGATCATCCTAATGGTTGCAAGTTCTTTACGTTAATTGTACTGGTTAAGTTATTTTATCTTTTATTGAACAAAAATAGTTGATCATCAATTTCTCAGTATCTGCTCATCTTTTCTTCCAGATGCTGTCAACAAACACAACTATTGGGAGGCAAACGCTGATGAGTCGTGGGTTGAACTTTGATGGCTACTTTTATTGCATATCACTTGCTGCTTTATTTGGGTTTACAATACTTTTCCATATTGGGTTTATGTTGGCCTTATCTTTTTCCAAGCGTAAATTCTCTTTTTTTCACCTAGTTCTCTTGCTTAATATGTATATATATATATATATATATATATATATATATATATATATATATATATATATATATATCATGTTGATCTATTCCCATTTTATTTTATTTTATGTTTTAGCTCCTATTGTGTCTCGTGCCAATATCTCCCATGAGACCCTCTCCCAAATACACGAGATAGAAGATTTCAGCAATGGTGCTAGTACTGAGGAGAAGAGTCCTAATGCTCCGAAATTGATTGCAGAGTCTAAAAAAGGTCTGACCCTTTCCTCCTGTTCTATTTGTTGTTGAGAAACATAAATGGTAGGGAGTAACTTGTGTTGTAGACAATGGGATGTATGAATCAATTAGTTTGTATCTTGGTTTGTGTTCATAATGTTATTTTCTTTTATACGACCTAATATTTTCATGGTTGATTTAGCAGGAGGAATGCTTTTACCTTTTGAGCCCCTAACGGTGGCATTTCAGGATGTGCAGTACTTTGTTGATACCCCTCTGGTAACTAAGTTAAGGAACTTATTAAAAAAAAAAAAACAGATGAACTGTCATTAGTACTAAAACATGCGTGAAGCATGTTGATTCAAATTTCATTTGCTAGCTTCACCTTGTTTTGTTGGTCTTAGGAAATGAGGAAGCGGGGTTTCACGGAAGAAAAACTTCAACTTCTTCACAATATTACTGGTGCCTTCATGCCTGGTGTTCTCACAGCATTGATGGGTGTTAGTGGAGCTGGGAAAACAACTTTATTGGATGTTCTTTCTGGAAGAAAAACTGGTGGTGTAATTGAAGGAGATATCAGAATTGGCGGCTATCCTAAGGTCCAAGAAACATTTGCTAGGATTGCAGGTTATTGCGAGCAAACTGACATACATTCTCCCCAAATTACCATGGAAGAATAGGTGATATATTCAGCTTGGCTGCGCCTTCCTCCTGAAATTGATTCCAATACTAAGATCGTATGAAACTCTTGTGGAGGAACTAGACTTGTTATTTGTTTTTTAGGCTATTTTTACCATTAAACCGTTGTCTGTGTCTTTTACAGGCATTTGTGAATGTAGTTCTTGAAACCATTGAACTTGATGGAATTAGAGATGCTTTAGTAGGCATTCCAGGGGTTAGTAGCCTATCTACTGAGCAACGCAAACAGCTGACTATAGCTGTTGAGCTTGTTGCCAACCCGTCCATTATCTTCATGGATGAGCCAACATCATCTTTGGATGCAAGAGCTGCTACAATTGTCATGCGGGCAGTTAAGAATGTGGTTAATACGGGAAGAACAGTTGTTTGCACTATCCACCAACCAAGTATTGATATATTTGAGGCATTTGATGAGGTACTAATTGTTCTTTTATTATTCAAAGAAAAAAATCTACTCAATTCTACAAAGTACTTTTTGTATTACATGGTGTTGACCATATGAATCTACTTCTTTCATTTCGCTTTATTTGTGGTCAAATCCTTTATTATATCAAAAGTATTTATATCTTACGTAATTATCTCTACGTTGCTATTGTAGATCTTTTTCTTCTTCAATCTATGATATTTCATTCTTAATTCTTCTGAACCAACACATCTTCTGGATTTTGTTGTATATGTTGAGACCTCCTAAATTAATCCTTTATTATATCAAGATAACTCTTATCGCTGCACCAAGGTTCCCCTTCATTTATGGGAAAGTATGAGGACTAAAAAAATTGAATGTTAAAATGGAACACCGTCTAATGTTAGAAATTTATGTAATATTATAAATCGATGTGTCGATTCTTTGTATCAAGAATCAAGACAAACATTAGATGGTCCTAAATGGTGCCATTATGACTTGTGATTATCTTTTTCATTCCCTGGTATTATTTAGGACTTGAATCATTGAAAAGGTTCATGAAGTGTAGGGATTATCATATTCAAAGCTCATTGGTATGGCCAACCCAAACATTTCTTTATGTGATAAAGTTCCCTAACATACAATGATTGGCAGAACTACTCTTAAGGATCAAATTTAGTCATACATGCAATTGGTAGCTCTATTTGCTTACTCAAAATATTTTCTTTAAGCAATCAAATGTTTAATATTAAAGACATATGCTTGCCTAAACCAAATATTTGACTCTGATGGCTTTATTTTTATTTAACGACAATCTTGTCTTGTTTCTGCTAAAAAAAAAATAAAAATAAAAAAATTCAATGACATAGGATTCAATACAAATAAGATTTGATTATTTACCGAGTGTAGCATTTCTTGCAGTTGATTCTTATGAAATAGGAGGACATATCATCTACTCTGGACCATTGGGTCTGCGTTCCGGCAGAATTATTGAGTATCTGGAGGTAAAGTCATCATAGGACCTGAAATAAACATGAATCAAGGAAATAAGTAGTGTGACATAGAAATGGTTGATCTCATATTATGATAAAAAAAAATAATAAAAAAAGCTGGTAAGTTTTTTTTTTTTTTTTTTTTTTTTTCTGTTTTTCTATGTTCATCTGGCAGGGTATCTGTGACGCCCCGAAAATTATTTCATCTAGCCCATAACCCAATTGCATTTTGTCCAAACTCTATGTGTTGCCTTGATATATTTGGTGTTTGTTTGATGATTGTTTAATGTTTGTATAGTTGATGCTTGATAATGTATATAAATATATGTATCATAAATTGTATATGGGTCATGTTAAATTAAAATATAATGCATATGTTATTATTTATGCATGGGCTCATTAAACCATGAATTGATGTATGGTAGGATATTGATGAATGTTTCAGGATCTTGATTGGATTGATTCGGTTTGGAGGTCGTGTGTGGTTAAATACTCTTGCGAGGCTTGGTTGTGAGTAGACTTCATTTATGATTATATCTTTTATGTCATCATATCACTTATATATATTGTATCTTGAAAGCATGAATGTGTTCTAATGTTTTGAATGATGCATTGATTTGAGAAAACCTTATGACTTTGGTTGGGCCCATCTATCTGGCTAATAGGGGGACTTAACCTTATCATAGGAGGGTTTTAGGAAAGGAAATGATTGGGATCAACGGCACGGTAAAATAGACGTGTACTAGTAACCCAAATAAACATGATTGAGATCAACGGTACGGTGAAATAGACGTGCACTAGTAACCCAAGGCATGTGGAATGTGGATCCAAATTGATAAGCTTTTACTTGCATCGAACTTATTATAAATGCTTGATATCTATATGTTATGAGCTTTTAATCATACTACACATTGACATGCATACATGGTTTTTATTGATGAGTATTGATAGCATATTTGAATTCTATTCACTAGGCATCGTTGGCTCACCCTCATTTTTCTTTTTCAGGTCCTTCTGTCCCGAATAAGGGCAAAGGAGTAGTCATATCTTGAGGGCCTTGCCTGCGAGAGAATCCAAGGCCTCGATGTGAGTTGAGAGGCATTTTGATTGAACTGTGTTTTAAATTATGAAGTATTATATTTTGGATTATGTAATTATAACACTTACCACATTGTAGTATGGGTGAGTTGGGACTTGTTAGATAGACTATGTGGGCATGTGATGGTTTTATTTGTACCCACAATTTTGGACTTTATGAGCATGTCAATTTTAATGGACTGTAGGGATTATGATTATTATTTATGGTTCATTTTTTTATGGATTATCTCTTGTCTTGGATGATTAATACGATGGGTAGTTTTGTTTAGTACCTTTTGATATCATATCGTTGTTTGGGATAAGGCTTGTAGGGTCTCAACCACCTCACGGGAGTTGAGGAGTGGTCGGAGATGCCTACGCCTGGCGTCCCGGGGCGCGGGGTCGCCACAGTTGGTATCAGAGCCTGATTTTACAAGGTTTGGTCTATGTATTGGACTTAGATGACTTTGACCTAGGAATTGGGTGAGAGATTTAGGTGATTAAAAAGCTTAAAGGAACTAACTTAAAAGCCTTACTATCATATTTTCGGCGTGTATTATATGATATGGGTAGTTATGAGGCGGGCACTAGTGGGGCCGAGGCTGGTAGAGCTGCAGGGGCAGCAGGACCTCAAATGGCTGTACCTCAGCCTATGCTGATACCTGCTCCTATTGTTGTGGAGAACCCCACTGATCGGCGGATCAGACTGTTAGAAAAGTTCATGAAGCTAAAGCCTAAGGAATTCACCGGTGGGGTTGACTTGAAGAAGGCCGAAGATTGGCTGAAGAATGTCAAGAAGGTCAGTCGCTCCTTAGAGCTTGATGAGGAGTCTCAGGTCCTCTGTGCTGCTCACACACTGGAGAGTGATGCAGAGGACTGGTGGCTTTCAGTGTTGGATACACAGGGGGCAGTGATGAGTTGGGACAGCTTCAAACAGTTGTTCTTACAGGCTTACGTTCCAGAGACTGAGAGACAGGCTAAGCAACTCGAGTTTTTGAATCTCAGACAGGGCACCATGTCAGTCAGGGAGTACGAGCTCAGATTTAGGCAGCTCGCAGTTTATGCCCCTGGGTTAGTTCAGACGCCGAGTGACAAGATTATGAGGTTTTCTTTGAACCTAAGGCCTGCGATCCGACAGGCCTTGTCTGTGACGAAGATGACTGATTTTACCACAGTGGTCCAGAGGGTCAAACAGTATGAGTTGGCTGAGCGGGTTGATGGTATGTCTACACTAGGAACTCCAGGTGAATCGACTTCACAAACAGAGTCTAGGGGACAGTTCCAAACTCCGTGGAAGAAGGGAAGATGGGAAAGGAAGAGAAATTTTTTGGAAAAGCACAGTCTGATGGTGCTCAGAGTAAGGCATCCCAGGTTCAGACTGGTATGATGGTCTCACCAGTGGTTTCCTCTCCTGTCCCGATTCTTATTCAGGCACCGAGTGCACCGAGACCCCCATTCCCACAGACTGCTGGCCGATGCAGAGGTAGAGGTCGAGGAATCTATGTGACGACATCTCAGACTGGATCATCTGAGCCCAGGGCTCCGTTTTTATGTTATCAATGTGGGCAGGCTGAGCATAGGAAGTCCGAGTGTCCAAATTTTCAAAGAGCTCAGGAGTTTGTGCTGCAGTCCAGTGCCAGAGAGACAGCGAAGGCAGCGACTGAGCCAGACCCGACAGCATCCAGGACTTTAGTGGAAGGTACTCTTATTATTTGTGGTACTTCTATGCATGTATTATTTGATGCTGGGTCTACATTATCATTCATATCTGGACGTATGGTAGATAGTTTGCATTTGACTCCCATTAAGGCTAGTACATGGTTAGTGGTGAGTACTGTAGCTGGGGAAAGAATCTACCCGAACATGATCTGTAGCCAGTGTGTGGTTCAGATTGGTGATGTTGAGATGCCTATTGACTTTCGAGCCCTAGAGTTTTTAGAGTTTGATGCAATTCTAAGGATGAATTGGCTCGAGGCTTATCATGCAGTTGTCGACTGTTTCGCAAAGAGAATAATTTTTTAGATCCCCGGACACCCAGTGTTTACACTACAGGGTAAAGCTTCAGACCAGACAGTCACAAGGGGTAGATTTGTGACTGATGGAGAGAGGGAGATTTTGGCTGGGTTAGTACCTGATGAGGAAGAGACTAGTGAGGTGATACTTGAGGATATTGCCATTGTTAGGGACTTTCCAGATGTGTTCCCTGCGGATTTTCCAGGATTACCACCGAAGCGAGAGATCGATTTCATTATTGAACTAGTCCCTGGCACGAAGCCTATCTCCATGGCACCATATAGAATGGTGCCAGCCGAGTTGAAAGAGTTGCAGAAACAGCTCGAGGAGTTATTGGCTAAAAGCTTTATTTGCCCGAGCGTGTCACCCTGGGGAGCTCCAGTTCTTTTTGTGAAAAAGAAAGATGGGAGCTTGTGGTTGTGCATCGACTATTGCCAATTGAACAGGGTGACCATCAAGAACAAATATCCTCTCCCAAGGATTGATGACTTGTTTGATCAGTTGAGGGGAGCGAAGTATTTTTCGAAGATTGATTTGCGCTCTGGGTATCATCAACTGAGGATCAGGGAGGAGGATGTGCCTAAGACAGCATTCAGAACCCGCTATGGACATTATGAGTTCCTTGTGATGCCATTTGGTGTGACTAATGCACTGGCGATGTTCATGGACCTGATGTAGAGGGTCTTTAGGCAGTATCTGGATAAGTTTGTCATCGTCTTCATTGATGACATATTGGTGTATTCCAAGACTCAGGCTGAGCATGAAGAACACCTTAGAATGACCTTGCAAACTCTGAGAGAGCATAGGCTATATGCAGAGCTGAGCAAGTGCGAGTTTTGGATCACCGAAGTGAAGTTCTTAGGTCATGTGGTGCGTTCTGAGGGGATTTCAGTTGATCCGTTTAAGGTTGAAGTCATTATCAGTTGGCCTTGGCCTACCACAGTGACCGAGATCAGAAGCTTTCTTGGGTTAGCTGGTTACTTTAGGAGATTCGTTCAGGGATTCTCCAAGATAGCTACACCTATGACTAGGCTCACCCAGAAAGATGTGTCTTTTGTATGGATCGAGGAGTGTGAGAATGCCTTTTTAGAGCTGAAGAAAAGATTGACATCTACGCCAGTGTTGATTTTGCCAGAGCCTGGTCAGGAGTTGGTTATCTATACTGATGCCTCTCGTATCGGCTTGGGTTGCGTGTTGATGCAGAAGGATAGGGTCATTGCTTATGCATCAAGGCAGTTGAAGGTGCATGAAAAGAACTACCCTGTTCATGACTTAGAACTGGCCGCAGTGGTTTTTGCTTTGAAGATTTGGAGGCATTATCTCTATGGTGAGAGATTCACTTTGTATTCTGACCATAAGAGCCTCAAATACTTGTTCTCTCAGAAGGAATTGAACATGAGGCAGAGAAGGTGGTTAGAGCTCCTCAAAGACTATGATTTTACATTGGAATACCACCCAGGTAAAGCCAATGTAGTGGCTGATGCGTTGAGCAGGAAGCGGGTAGAGACAGTTATGGTAGCACACCAGATGTCTCATGAGTGGAGACTACTTGAGGCGGCTACGGTTATGAGTATATGTGCTACCCCTTCAGATCATATTGTGATATGTGCTCAAATGAGAGCTCAGCCTACACAAGTCCAGGAGGTAATTGGCCAACAGAGACTTGACGTTGATTATGGGATGTACAAGTCTTGGGCTGAGAGTAATGATTTTACTGATTGACACTTGTCATCTGATGGTGCCTTGAGATTTAGGGGACGTTTATGGGTTCCCGCAGATCCACGACTTAGACAGAGTGTTCTTCAAGAGGCTCACAGATCTCATTATGTTATTCATCCTGGAGAAACCAAGATGTATTATGATATGAAAATAATGTATTGGTGGCCCGACATTAAGAGAGAGATAGCTCAGTTCATTCAGAGGTGTGAGATCTGTCAGAGAGTCAAAACTGAGCATCAGAGGCCTGAAGAGCAGATGCAACCGCTTGCCATTCCTGAGTGGAAATGGGAGCACGTCACTATAGACTTTGTTGTGGGATTACCCAACACCCCGAAGAGATATAATGTTGTTTGGGTTATTATTGATCTCTTGACCAAGTCTGCTCACTTTCTACCGGTGAACACTAGGGATTCTATGGACAAGCTGAGCATACTCTATATGCGGGAGATAGTCAGATTACATGGAGTGCCAGTTTCGATTGTATTAGATAGGGATCCGAGGTTTACATCGGTATCCTGGCAGGGGTTGCAGAGGCAGCTCGGCACTAGACTAGATCTCAGTACCGCTTTTCACCCCCAGACGGATGGCCAGTCTGAGAGGTTGATATCGATTTTAGAGGATATGCTTCGAGCTTGTGTCCTTGAGTCCAGTGGTAACTGGGAGGAGTACATACATCTATGTGAGTTCGCGTACAACAACAGCTATCAGTCCAGTATTAGCATGGCTCCTTTTGAGGCATTGTATGGTCGACCCTGTAGATCTCCGATCTATTGGATGGAGGTAGGGGATGTTGCGGTGATGGGACCAGAGTTTGTACAAGAACACACAGAGAAGATTAAGAGGATCAAACATAATATGAAAGTAGCCCAAGACAGGCAGAAGAGTTACACTGATGCCAAGCGGAAGACCGTAGAGTTCGAGGTGGGTGACCATGTTTTATTGAAGGTCTTGCCTCAGAAGGGCCAAACTAGATTTGGGATAAAAGGCAAGCTCGCTCCGAGATTTATTGGATCGTTCAAGGTTTTAGAACGAATTGGCCCCGTCGCTTACCGATTAGCCTTGCCACCTCAGTTAGCAGCACTCCACAATGTCTTTCATGTGTCAATGCTGAGAGTGTACAAGAGTGATTTTGATCACGTCTTGGACTAGAGGAACATTGAACTGAGGCAGGATGGGACTTATGATGAGGAACCTATTCAGATACTTGACCGGAAGGTCCAGAGGTTACGTAACCGCGAGATTCCGATAGTTATAGTGAGATGGCAGTTCCATGGCGAGGAACATGTTACTTGGGAGCGTGAGGACTACATGATGGAGCACTTTGCCGAGTTCATAGAGCTTAGGTAATTTCTTAACCTTAAAACTTCGAGGACGAAGTTCATTCTAAGGTGGGTGTGATGTGACGCCCCGAAAATTATTTAATCTAGCCCATAACTCAATTGCATTTTGCCCAAACTCTATGTGTTGCCTTGATATGTTTGGTGTTTATTTGATGATTGTTTAATGTTTGTATAGTTGATGCTTGATAATGTATATAAATATATGTATCATAAATTGTATATGGGTCATGTTAAATTAAAGTATAATGCATATGCTATTATTTATGCATGGGCTCATTAAACCATGAATTGATATGAGTTAGGATTGATTGAATAAAAGGATAAATGAGAATGAAAATTTGGTGTATTAAATGAATTGGACAATTAAAATACATGGAAGCATGAAATTGGTTAAAGTACATGTGGTTGGGTAGCATGAGACCAACACATGTGAAGGTTGGTGCATGAAAGTGGACAAGTGTCCCATGCCCTCAAGGAAGTACTAGAATGAGTGGAGGGAATCAAGGAGAAAATCAAGGAGAGAATCAAGGAGGGAATCAAGGAAGTGCTAGAAAGAGGTGAGTGGAGAGAAAGGAAAGAAGAAGAGAAAGAAAAGAAGAGAAAGGAAAGAAGAAGAGAAGGAAGGAGAGAGTTGCAGGAGGAAGATCCCTACGACGTTTCCATCAAAGAGGCGGATCTTTGTAATATACAGTCAGATTGAGCTCAAATTTTTTCAGCATGTTCGTAGCTTATGGTTCTTCATTCTGGTCGGTGGAGATCTTGATCAGAGGTTTCGTCTAAGAGATCTAACCTCTCAAACAAAGCTGGTCGGAAAGTCTGGATTTCTCGCACCGTTTCGCTCAAACTTATAGATCTCCTAAATCTACCGTTGGATGGTTATCCAATTTGGGTATGTAGTTTAAAACTGATATTTCTACATTCTGAACGGTTGAGATCTTAAGTAGACGGGTTTTCTAAGAGATCTAACCCCTCAAACAAAGCTGGTCGGAATTTCTGGGTTTCTCGTGCCATTTCGCTAAAACTTGTATATCTCCTAAATATACCATTGGATGGTTATCAAAGTTTGGTATGTAGTTTATAACCGATATTTCTGTAATCTGAACGGTGAAGATGTTTATACATTTAGTAGTTTGTGTGATATAGCCAACTGAGTTTGAGTATTTGCAGCAGGAAAGGAGAAATTGTCAGATTAGAGACTTGTTCATCAAAGATACTTATCTTTTTGGTCCACCGTTGGATTGGGCTGATATTTGGACAGAAGGTTTGTTTCTTCACATACTTCAATCTGTACGGTTTATTTTGTGATTGGATATTTCTATTGGTTGATTGATATATCTGAACAGAATATTAAATGAAGAATTGGTAGGGTGCTTGTATTAGACCTAAATTTTGAATATGAACTTAGACCTTTCCAAATAGCTTGCATGTCAACTATGTTGACCTAGTTGCCATTGTTGATGAACCTATGATGCAAAATCAGTGATATACATAGCTGAACATGGTGACCTAATGTAAATCGGCAATATGGCCTAAGTATGAAAATTTTCATATTTTAGGGCTTTTGATGCTTTTGGCCTAGAATCATTGAATTGATGCAACTAATGTTTAATTAAGCATGATTAGGGTTGATTATGCTACTGATTTGGTGGTTGTGATGATATCATGGGTTAAGCCTACTTGTGATCAAGTGACCCAATTTGGGCATGTTTATGCCTAAGGAATTGAAAATCAGTATTTTTGATTAATAGAATGGTTTATGAATAAGAACTATGCATTAGAGGCCTATGTCATGTGATTTGAGTTGAATGATGGGATTAGATGGGATTTAGGCCTATTGTCTATATGTGGACTGATTTAGGGTTGATGTGTAATGTCTATGTGATTGAGCATAGAAATGGTTCAGTGGCTACTTAAGTTGCGAAATCTAACCTCTTAAGGGGGAGGTTGCGAGTTCGAACTTGGGGGAGGCCCTTTACTATTCATGAATAGTAAGGACAAATGATCCTGGGTACAAGAGACGTCCTTGTGTGGCGGTGGCTGTACCGGGATGGGATAATATTATGGATCCATAATGGCTTAGGCGTTCGTCCCGAGGAGGTGTGGGCGCACCCCCTCGGGGCGAACGCCTAGCCATTATGGATCCATAATATTGTCTCCACTGTACAATCTACAGCACAGTGTCCTTTATCCCCTCCACAATCCACAGCACAAGGAGGGCCTCCCCCAGGATCAAACTCGCAACCTCCCTTAAGGAGTTAGATTTCGCATCCTGAGTAGCCACTGAACCATTGGCTCAGTGGCTACTCAGGATGCGAAATCTAACTCCTTAAGGGAGGTTGCGAGTTCGATCCTGGGGGAGGCCCTCCTTGTGCTGTGGATTGTGCAGGGGGATAAAGGACACTGTGCTGTAGATTGTACAGTGGAGACAATATTATGGATCCATAATGGCTAGGCGTTCGCCCCGAGGGGGTGCGCCCACACCTGGGTAGGGGGCACGCTGTGCAACCCAGGGTGTGACAGTATCCCTGGGGTACCAAGGATTAAAGATGGCTATAATCCAGCAACATGGATTTTAGAAGTTACTTCTACATCAACAGACAGAGCTTTTTGTAGATTTTGCTAAAATATACAGAGAATCCACTCAGTATATGTGAGCACAAATACTTCACTGTTATAATTTTCTGGAAATGTGCAGTCGAATTAATAGGACTCTCTATCATGATTGCTACTATACATATACTCATTTGAAACATGAATGCAGCCACAAGTTCTTATCTTCGAGGTTATTAAGTTTTATTGAATAGGATGGAAAGGTTACCAATGCTTGGTTCTGCCATGGTAGGATCAAGATTATGGACCTAATCTATGACATTTTCTCACGAAGTGGATTCTATCAAGATCCGAATTATGCATTTTGCGTTTATCTTGCATCAATTATTTGCTACTGTGAATGGTATGGTGTTGGATACTTGGCATTATCTTAATTTAGCTCATGGAAAATCCTTGTTTTTCCTTTTGCGTGCAGGCACGCAAAAGAGCTAGTTAAGCAATTGTGTTCGCCCCCTCCAGGTTCAAAAGACTTGTGTTTTCCTACTCCTTTTCCACATAATGGTTGGGAACTGTTCAAGGCATGTCTATGGAAACAACACTTATCCTACTGCAGAAGTCCTGCTTACAACTTAACACACGCACTCTTCTTGGTCAGTTCATCTTTGCTGTTTGGAGTAGTGTTTTAGAAGAAAGGGAATAAAATGTAATTCCTCAGTGGCCATACATCGGATTTTATGATCTGACATGAATTCAGGATGTATGAATTTCTTCAAGTGCTAACATGATCATCTGTTTCTGGTTTTGTAGAAACAACCAACAGGACCTGTTCGTTATGTTTGAATCAATGTTCACTGCTGTGATCTTCTTCGGCATAAACAACTGCTCATCAGTCGTACCATTTGTTGCAACTGAGCGCACTATTTTATACCGTGAAAAATTTGCAGGAATGTACTGTTCTTGGGCCTATTCATTTGCACAGGTTAATTCCTCGTCTGAAAATCCATGGAGTTAACTTAGTTTGACTCAATTTTTTATTCTAAAAGAAGCTTGTTTTAGTCCCTTGGGGAGCTGAATCTAACTATTACTGTTTTTGATAGACCTAACATTCTAACCAGTTTTGTTGTGCTATTACTGTTTTAGTATTTTCCACTAATCTGAAGTTGATTTCTTAGGTGACAATCAAGATTCCTTACTCCTTTATCCTGGCAATTTTGTTTGTGATCATTATGTATCCAATGGTTGGGTACTACCAATCTGCCTATAAGATCTTCTGGGCCTTCTTTACCATGTTTTTGTTGGAAACGTAGTGAGCACACAAACTCTAAACAAGAAAAAATATTGAAGAAGGAAGAGGAATTTAGCTTGCACTTGAACTTGTGCACTTTGCTTGATTTGAAAATGAGAAATACATGAGATATTTATAGGACCCTACCTAGGCAAATACAATAAATGCATACATGAATCTCCACATACATGAACCACTAAGTTCATGGATCTTCACATACACGAACCACTAAGTTCATGAATCACACTATCCTAAGTACATGCATGTATTCATTAACTTCTAGATACATTCATGAACCTATTAAATATGTTCACATTAAGATACATTAACTATAAAGTTTTCCAAATGAATCATGTTTACAATAAATATATGTTTAATTTCTAACATCCCCCCTTAAACATGATTCATGTACTTCAAAAATCAAACTTAATCTTTGACATGCCTTTATCTTCCCCCCTTAAATCAAAACTGCTTCATGCCTAGCATGTCTCTCAGCTTCATGAAAATTTCACCTGATAATGGTTTAGTGAATATATCTGCTACTTGTTCAGTAGTGTGACAATATTGGAGCTCTACAGTCTTCTGCTTCACATGATCACGAAGAAAATGAAACCGAGTATCAATGTGCTTGCTCCTTCCATGATGGACTGGATTCTTTGCAAGCTGGATAGCTGACATGTTGTCCACAAATATCACAGTTGGCTCCTCTTGTGGATGATCCAGCTCCTTCAAAATATTCCGTACCCATATTGCTTCACAAACAGTAGATGAAGCTGCTATATACTCTGCTTCACAAGAAGATAGAGCCACTATTTTTTGTTTCTTGGTGGTCCAAGAAAATGCAGTTGTGCCAAGATAGAAGACATAGCCAGTGGTGCTTTTTCTCTCATCTTGGTCCCCTCCCCAATCTCTATCTGAATAGCCTATTAATTTTGCATTTTCACCATAATTATAAAATAGACCAAGATTAAGTGAGCCTTTGATATACCTTAGTATTCTCTTTGCAGCTAGCCAATGTTACTCCTTTGGTGTCTCCATGTAACGACTCACAAGTCCAACGCCATACATAATATCAGGCCTTGTGATTGTCAAGTACCTCAGGCTTCCAACCAGACTCTTGAAAAAAGTTGAGTCCACAAATCCTCCATTTCCTTCTTTTGATAGTTTCATACCTGTAGCAACTGGAGTGTTCACAGTGTTGCAATTACTCATCTTGAATTTCTCCAAAATTTCCTTCATGTACTTTGTTTGAGATATAAATATCCCATCTTGCTGTTGCTTCACTTCAATCCCAAGGAAATAGGTCATCAGTCCGTTGTCTGTCATCTCAAACTCTTTAAACATTGACAACTTGAATTCCATAAGCATTTCACTGCTAGTTCCTGTGTACAACAGGTCATCAACATATAGGCAAATAATCAAAAACTCACCTTGATGATTTTTCTTCATGTAGACTGCATGCTCATATGGACATTTGGTGAAACCATTATGTTGAAGATAGCTATCAATGCGTGTATTCCAAGCTCTTGGTGCTTGCTTTAAACCATATAATGCCTTTTTCAGGCGATATACTTTGTTTTCTTCTTCGTCAATTTCAAAACCTTCTGGCTGGTGAATATACACTTCTTCTTCGAGAATGCCATTGAGAAAGACTGATTTGACATCAAGCTGATATATCTTCAAATTATGATGAGCGGCAAGTGCAATCAATAATTTCACTGTGTCAAGTCTTGCAACTGGTGCAAAAACCTCTTCGTAGTCGATATCGTACTTCTGCTTGTAGCCTTTAGCAACTAGTCTTGCTTTGTAACGAGAAACTTCACCCTCAGCAGTACGTTTGATCTTGTACACCCACTTGACGCCAATAGCCTTTTGATTTGTTGGAAGTGTTGTCAACTCCCAAGTGTCATTCTTCTGAATAGCATGAATCTCCTCCTCCATTGCCGATCGCCAAGATTATTCTTCTACAGCTTCTTGGAAGGTCAGAGGCTCGTGATCAGCATATAAACAGAAGAGGTTGGTCTCTTCGTCTTCTTCTCTTTGATTATAAATCTCTGTGAGACTTCTCATCTTGATGGGACTTTGGTGTATGGAAGATCTGTTTCTGCTACTTTCTGCTGAAGATGGTGAGTTTCTTCTCGGAGAAGGTGTGTCACGTTGAGGAGATGGTGGTATACCTGGTGGAACTTGTGTTGGGGGTTCTTCAAGTTCTTCAAACGCTTGCTGCTCTTTGGCCTTCTCATCATCATTCCAGCTCCATGCTTTATCTTCATCAAAGATAACATCTCTACTAACCACTAGTTTCTTTGTTAGTGGATTATAGAGCTTGTATGCTTTTGATTCTTCACTATAGCCGAGAAAGATGAATTTTTCACCACGATCATCCAGCTTCTTTCTGTTGGGCTTGGGGACTTGAGAATATGCAACACACCCAAAGATTCTTAGGTGTGCGACAGTTGGTTTGTAGCCGCTCCACGCCTCTTGAGGTGTCATGTGCTTTACACTTTTGGTAGGACATCGGTTCAGCACATATGATGAGCACTCCACAGCTTCCGCCCAGAATTGCTTTGGCAATCCTTTCTCCTTGAGCATAGTTCTTGTCATGTTAAGAATCGTGCGATTCTTTCTTTCAGCGATCCCATTTTGTTGTGGGGTGTAAGCCGTAGTATATTGATGTTTTATGCCTTCTTCCCTGCAATACTCATCAAATACTTTTGAGGTGTATTCTCCACCTCGATCAGAGCGGAGAGTTACAATTTTGTGACCAATTTCTTTTTCTACGTGGGCTTTATAGTTTTTGAATACAACAAAAGCAACTGACTTTTCTTTAAGAAAATAAACCCATAATTTTCTACTGAAATCGTCAATGAAAGTAATAAAGTATCTATTACCTCCTAGCGACTCATGTTCAATAGGTCCACATATGTCAGTGTGGATCAGTTAAAGTGGTGTCGTTGCTCTCTATGATTTGCCGCTAGGAAAAGGAAGCCGTGCTTGTTTGCCAAGTATACAAACATCACAAGTGTTACTTGGCGGCTCGATCATTGGTAACCCATGCACCATGCTTGATGAAGATAGTAGTTTTAGACCGCTAAAGTGGAGATGCCCAAGGTGATGATGCCACTTCCATGACTCACTTTCTTTGACTCCATAGAAGCATTTCTCTGACTTTGTGCTAAGATGAAGTGGGAACATTCGATTTTGGGTCATCGGAACATGTGCGATGATTCTTCTACTTGTATCTCTCAAAATGAGAGAGTTGTCTCTCATTTGTATGTTATATCCCTTTTCTACAAGCTGCCCAATGCTAAGAATATTGCTTTTCATATTAGGTACATAATACACATCAGAGATATACCCATTCTTACCATCCTTCTGATAGATTTTTACTTTCCCTTTACCTTCAACTGATAGTTTGGAGGAATCTCCCAAGTTCACTTTCCCATGGACTTCTTCCGTGAGTTCTACAAACAATTCTTTCTCGCCACACATATGATTGCTTGCCCCAGAATCAAGATACCAATTTTTATATGAAGTATGTGAATCATCATTTGCAAGAAGTAGGATAGATTCATTACCTACATCATGTGATGTCTCTGCAACATTCGCTTGTTCATCAATTTTTAACCAACAGTCAGAGGTGTAGTGCCCAAATTTATTGCAGTTAAAACATTGGACATTCCTATTGGCTCCATGTCCATAGGATCTTTTTCTACCTCGGTTACCTCATCGTCCTCTAAAGCTTTGATTCTTGTACTGACTCTGGCTTGATTGTTGAGTTGTACCTCGCTCTCGGCCTCTGCCTCGACCACGGTTGGAGGTAGATTTTCTTTGATCATTTAGAGTCAGTTTTGACTCTAACGCTTGTTCCAATACAGCTGGATTAGATTTCTTCTACATCATTTGCTCATGTACTTGTAGTGAACCCAATAATTCCTCAATTGTAAGTATGTCCAAGTCCTTAGACTCTTCGATAGCTACAACTACATGCTCAAATTTAGAGGAAAGGGATCGGAGTACCTTCTCGACGACACGGATGTCATCTAGCTTCTCACCATTTCTCTTCAAGCCATTCATGATTATTAGCAACCGTGAAAAATAATCGGACACCGATTCACCATCCTTCATGTGGAGAGCTTCAAACTCGCCTCGCAATCCTTGAAGACGAACCCGCTTCACTCGATCATCTCCGTTGAAGATGGAAACAAGAATATCCCATGCTTCTTTTCTTGTTGTTGCTTCAGCAACCTTTTCGAAGGTAGCTTCGTCCAACCCTTGATAGAGTAAAAACAAAGCTTTTTATCCTTCTTCCTTTGCTCCCTAATAGCCTTCTTCTCATCTGCTGTACATGCAGCCTCTTGCTCGCCAGTTGGTTCCACAAAACCATCGTTAATGGTTTCCCAAAGATCTTGATATCCAAACAAGGCTTTCATTTGGATACACCATGAACCATAGTTATCCTTTGATAACTTAGGAATTTGTTGCTGGACAGAATTCATCCTCGCTTTGATACCACTTTGTTGGAAACGTAGTGAGCACACAAACTCTAAACAAGAAAAAATATTGAAGAAGGAAGAGGACTTCAGCTTGCACTTGAACTTGTGCACTTTGCTTGATTTGAAAATGAGAAATACATGAGATATTTATAGGACCCTACCTAGGCAAATACAATAAATGCATACATGAATCTTCACATACATGAACCACTAAGTTCATGGATCTTCACATACATGAACCACTAAGTTCATGAATCACACTATCCTAAGTACATGCATGTATTCATTAACTTCTAGATACATTCATGAACCTATTAAATATGTTCACATTAAGATACATTAACTATAAAGTTTTCCAAATGAATCATGTTTACAATAAATATATGTTTAATTTCTAACAGTTTTCTACACTACTCTACTTCAACTACCTTGGGATGTTGCTCATATCACTGACACCAAATTCTCAAGTAGCTACAATATTTGCGGGTTACTTATACAACACACTCAATCTATTCTTAGGGTTCTCGATACCAGGGCCGGTAAGCCATCCTTTACAGTAAGCCATTCAATATCACAAGTACTGAATTTGTACCTGTTGGGTACCAATGTTTCATAACGTTAGCAGGGTATATATTCAGAGATTCAAAGTCACTGCATTTACCTTCATTGAATTTAATTTTTGTGCATATGCATAGAACTTGTTATTCATTTTAAGGCCTGTAAGAGCTACCAATATTGCTTAAATTGATTGAACTGGGATTGTTATGATCATGAAATGAGATGAAGTTTTAGTTGATGCTCCGATCTGGGTATGTTTTATTGCAGCAAATTCCCAAGTGGTGGCTCTTGTTTTATTACTTGTCCCCGACTTCATGGACTCTAAACGCGCTGCTTACCTCACAATATGGAGATTTTGGTGTTTGACAAAACAAAGACCATTGGTTCATTTTTAAGAGATTATTTTGGGTTTCACCATGATCATTTAGGCTTTGTGGCCATTGTTCTTATTGCATATCCTATTGCCTTTGCTTTTCTTTTTGCCTGTTGTATCGATAGACTGAACTTTTGTGGGGACCACGCCCCATGTGGGAAACCAAGCAGAATGATGGCGCATAGGGTAACAAAAGAAAAGTGGACGGCGCATTCGGCGCCGTCCTTCTTTTTCAAACTGCGCCGAATGAGCGAATGCGCCGAAAGAGGTGCCATTTAATTTAAATATAAATATATTAAATATATATTTATAATTACGTTTTTGCCCCCGATTACACCTATAAATAGAGCTCAACTTCAGTATACAAAATTCATTCCTGAGAGTCAGAGAGTTTTATTCTGAGATCTATTCTTAAGAGATCTAATTTGTAATATTCACCTAAGGGTGTAGTTTGTATTATCTGATAATACAAGTTTGCTGTCTCCCGTGGATGTAGGCAATTTGCCGAACCACGTTAAATCTGTTGTCTTGTTTTTCTTTCATACTTTACCACGATTCCGCACAACAAATTGGTATCAGAGACAAGGTGAAGTTTTGGAAGAAAAAACGGACACAGTCGATTTTTTCGAGACTGCGTCGAAATTTCGAGTTTCTTTAAAAGTGATCGGAACTGTTTTCTGATCACCCGTGGAGGTAGCTCTTGTTTCCAGGAGTCCAACGCAACAAACGGCGAGAAAAACGGACAAGAAACGAGTCCCCAGGAGCCGATCAAAGTTTGATCCCTGTACCGCATTTGGAAGCACTGTTCACACCGGCCACAGCAGCGCACTGTTCATACCGGCTCCCGTGCACTGTTCATACCGTCCCCGTGCACTGTTCACACCGACCCCGACCGTACACCGTTCATACCGGCCCACAGACGTACACTGTTCACACCGGCCCACAGCAGCGCACTGTTCACACCGGCCCACAGTCTGCCACTATTCATCTCGGCCCAGTCCGATCAGGCCCATCATTCCTGCCCGTCACTGTTCACGGCCCATTCCTTGTTCACGGCCCGTCACTGTTCAAGGCCCAGCAATTGGTCGGCCCGTCACTATTTATGGCCCAGCCTCTGTTTTCGGCCCGTAACTGTTCACAGGCCCAGCCTCTGTTTTGGCCCGTCACTGTTCATCAGCCCAGTCCGCGTTACGCCCGATACTATTCATCAATTCCTGTTGACCAACCATATCCGGCTCATTTTTCGTCTGATTTCAACAAAGTCAGACTCGTTTCCACCATTTTCGATCGTTCCGGACGCAACCATGCAATCAGTTTCTGCAGATTCAGATCCTAAGTTATTGATATAGCTTAGTTAGAGTTGTTTATCAATTTTTCAAGCACTTTTCGGCGTCATAAATATCTTCGGTCTAAATGGCGGAAGAAATCCCAAGCACAAGCAGGCCTTGGCAAAGAAGTTCGATGTCCAACGCAAAGTTCGAGGTGGAGAAATTCAACGGCACCAACAACTTTGGCATATGGCAAAGCGAAGTTTAAGATCTCTTATTCCGGGAAGGATCACATATCGCCTTGGAAACCAAGCCCAAGGATATGTCCGATGATGATTGGTATTTCGTCAATCGTCAAGCTTGTGGAACAATCAGACTCTGCTTGGCCAAAGATCAGAAGTACTTTGTCATGAAAGAGACTATGACAATATGTCTCTGGAATAAACTAGAGGACAAGTACATGACGAAAAGCGTAGAGAACCGCCTCTACCTGAAGAAGAAGCTCTATCGTTTTCAGTACAAGGAAGGTACTCCCATGAGTGAGCATCTTGATCAATTCAACAAGATTCTTGCTGATCTACTAAATCTTGATGTTGATCCTCTTGATGAGGATAAGGCACTATTGTTATTAAACTCTTTGCCTGAAAGTTATGAACATTTAACAACAACTTTGCTATATGGTAAAGATGAGGTTAAATTCAGTGATGTTTCAAATGCTTTGGTGAACAACGAGTATCGAAGGAAGGACCAGCGCGATCACAAGGAAGCATCACCAGCAGCCTTGACGGTATCCAGAGGCAGGGCTAACAACAAATCTGATAGATCCAGTGGGCGAGGCCGATCTAGTTCAAAGTCAAAAGGACCTTCATCACGTCAACGTCTTGCAAAGGATGAATGTGCCTATTGTCACCAAAAGGGGCACTGGAAGAAAGATTGTCCAAATAAGGGAAAGACATATGCAAATGTAGCACAGAAAGCTGAAGAAGATTCTGTGTTCTCAGTTTCATCTATAGACATTCAGTCTGATAGATGGATATTAGATTCTGGATGTTCCTATCATATGTGTCTGAATCGCCATTGGTTCTCAAAATTGGATGAGTTCGATGGAGGGATCGTGGTCATGGGCAACAACAATACCTGCCACACAAAAGGTATTGGAACTATACGCCTAAAGATGCATGACGGTACAACAAGACGGCTCACGGAAGTCAGATATATCCCAGATCTGAAGAAAAATCTGATTTCCTTAGGAGTCCTTGATTCCAGCGGTTACAAGGTAACCATTGAGGTGGAGTTCTGAAGGTTGTACGTGGAGCATTCTTGGCCATGAAGGGTACTCAGAAAGGAAATCTCTATTTCCTTGACGGACACACAGTAATCGAAAATGTATCCGCTTGCACCAGTTCTAATGATGTTTCATCGGACACTTCCCGACTTTGGCACATGCGGCTCGGACATGTTGGAGAGAAAGCTCTTCAAACCTTGATAAAGCAAGGTTCTCTGAAAGGTGCAAAAACCGGGAAACTTGACTTCTGCGAGCACTGTATGTTAGGCAAGCAGACGAGAGTCAAGTTTGGAACTGCCATCCACCGCACCAAAGGAACATTGGATTATGTTCATACCGACGTTTGGGGACCCTCTAAAAATGCTTCATTGGACGGTAAACGTTGGTTTGTTACTTTTATTGATGATTTTTCACGCTATGTTTGGGTTTATACCATGAAGCATAAAGATGAAGTGCTAGATATCTTTCTTATATGGAAGAAAATGGCAGAAACCCAAACGGGAAGGAAGATTAAGAGGCTCAGATCTGATAATGGAGGAGAATATAAGTCAGACCCATTTCAGAAATTTTGTGAGAATGAAGGGATTGTCAGACATTTCACAGTCCCAGGCACGCCACAACAAAACGGTGTTGCTGAACGCATGAATCGTACTTTGGTAGAAAAAGTTCGCTGCATGTTATCTCATTCTGGACTGAGCAAGGCATTTTGGGCTGAAGCTTTGTCATATGCCTCTCATATCATCAATCGACTTCCTGCAACAACACTAGATGGCAAAACTCCCAAGGAGGTATGGTCTGGACACCCAGTTTCAGATTATGATTCTCTGCGCATTTTTGGATGCACTGCATATTTCCATGTGAAGGAATCCAAACTGGATCCTAGGTCCAAGAAAGTGATTTTCATGGGCTTTAGTGAAGGAGTTAAGGCTTTCCGACTATGGAACCCTGATACAAAGACGATTGTAAAAAGTCGTGATGTAACTTTTGATGAATCTGTGATGTTAAAGCATACAGTTTCTGATAAAGAAAATCGAGATCCAGATTTGCCGCAGCAGGTGGAGTTAGATATTCCAGTAACTCCTAGCAAGTCAGCAGAGATATCCAACCATCCTGAAGAAGATGAGAAAATTTCAGTTGAGGTGGAGGCTCCAGGACCAGACATCAGTCAACAACCAGAATCAATTGCCACCAGTCGACCAAGAAGAGAAATCCGCAAACCTGCTCGGTACACTGACATGGTTGCATATGCATTTCCAGTCACCGGAGACGATATTCCATACAATTACAAAGATGCTATTCAAAGTATGGAAAGTGATAAGTGGAAAATGGCAATGAATGAGGAGATGAAATCACTCCATCAGAATCAGACTTGGAAGTTGGTTCCACTTCCGAAAGGAAAGAAACAAATTGGTTGCAAATGGGTTTTCGCTAAGAAAGAAGGCTCTCCAAGCACAGATGATATCCGATACAAAGCCAGACTGGTAGCAAAAGGCTACGCTCAGAGGGAAGGAATTGACTACAATGAGGTATTCTCACCTGTTGTTAAGCATTCATCAATTCGAATATTATTGGCTTTGGTTGCACAGTTTGATCTCGAGTTAGCCCAACTCGATGTCAAAACTGCTTTTCTGCATGGTAATTTGGACGAGGAGATATATATGTCTCAACCAGATGGATTCAAAGTACCAGGAAGAGAGAATTGGGCTTGCAAGTTGAGCAAGTCACTGTATGGCCTGAAGCAGTCACCGAGACAGTGGTACAAGCGATTTGACAGCTTCATCCAAGGGTAGAGATATACCCGGAGTCAGTTTGATCATTGTGTCTATTATCACAAACTTCAATATGGTACATTTATCTACTTGCTTTTATATGTAGATGATATGTTAATCGCATCTAAAAGCAAGGTGGAGATCAACAAGCTGAAGGCTCAACTGAGCTCAGAGTTTGAAATGAAGGATCTTGGAGAGGCCAGAAAAATTCTCGGGATGGAGATAACTCGAGAGAGGGACAAAGGCAAAATTTGTTTGACTCAGACTCAGTATTTGAAGAAAGTTCTTCAAACTTTTGGCATCAGCAATGACACAAAACCTATGAGCACACCATTGGCACCACATTCCAAGCTAAGTTCATCAATGTCACCAAATTCCGAGGATCAGAAGAAGCAAATGGAGAATATTCCATATGCAAATGCAGTTGGTGCCTTGATGTATGCTATGGTGTGTACCAGACCTGACATTTCACATGCTGTAAGTATGGTAAGTCGTTACATGCACAACCCCGGTAAAGGCCACTGACAAGCAGTGAAGTGGATTCTACGGTATATTCATGGTACTGTGGATATTAGTTTAAAGTTCGAGAGAGATATGAAAAGTTGTAAGCATCTAGTCGGATATGTGGATTCGGACTATGCTGGAGATCTTGACAAGCGTAGATCTACTACTGGTTATGCTTTCACTATGGCAGGAGGACCAGTGAGTTGGAGATCAACACTACAGTCAACTATTGCTTTGTCTACTACAGAGGCAGAGTACATGGCAGTAACAGAAGCTTTCAAGGAAGCAATCTGGCTTCATGGATTGACTAAAAACTTGAGAATTGTGCAGAAGAATGTTGAAGTTTTCTGCGACAGCCAGAGTGCCATTTTTTTGGCAAAGAACCAAGTTCATCACAATCGAACGAAACATATTGATGTTCGTTTTCATTTTGTTCGAGAAATAGTAGAAGAAGGCAGTATTCTTCTGCAAAAGATCAAGACTGCAGATAACCCCGCAGATATGCTTACAAAGGTGGTTACAGGGATCAAGTTCCAACATTGTTTGGACTTGATCAACATCTCACGAGCTCGGAGTGCCCAAGGGCACTAATGGAGGCAGCAACAGTTTGGAGTCCTGTTCCACATGACGTGGAGGTGGAGATTTGTGGGGACCACGCCCCATGTGGGAAACCAAGCAGAATGATGGCGCATAGGGTAACAAAAGAAAAGTGGACGGCGCATTCGGCGCCGTCCTTCTTTTTCAAACTGCGCCGAATGCGCGAATGCGCCGAAAGAGGCGCCATTTAATTTAAATATAAATATATTAAATATATATTTATAATTACGTTTTTGCCCCCGATTACACCTATAAATAGAGTTCAACTTCAGTATTCAAAATTCATTCCTGAGAGTCAGAGAGTTTTATTCTGAGATCTATTCTTAAGAGATCTAATTTGTAATTTTCACCTAAGGGTGTAGTTTGTATTCTCTGATAATACAAGTTTGCGGTCTCCCGTGGATGTAGGCAATTTGTCGAACCACGTTAAATCTGTTGTCTTGTTTTTCTTTCATACTTTACCACGATTCCGCACAACAACTTTCAGAGGAGGTGATCGATGCTGTAAGTAATATTTATATCTGTGCAATATATATGATTATTATTTTAATGAATAATCAATGATTTTGATAGAAATGAAGGATTTAATGATGTTTTTCAAGTTAATTAATTAGCCTAGGAGTTGGAGCTGATCACGCACGTTTCATGAAGAATAGATTAAAATTGAAGGATTTTAAGGCAGTTCAGAATCTCTCTTAAAATTACAATCTAAGTAGATTTAGTATAGCTGGGCAGTAGATTATGACTTGGCAAAAGACGAGAACCTATCTTTCCACGTGTTTTTTTAATGCGAAAGAGATTACTATAAGGAAGAAGAGAGAGCGAGAAACAGAGAGTGAGCTTTTTTTTTTAATACAAAAGAGATTATTGCATGGAAGAAGAGAGAGCGAGAAAGACAGTGAGTTTGTTTTTAATACGAAAGCGATTATTGTAAGGAAGAAGAGAGAGTGAGCAATAACTTGATATTATATTATCAGAGAGAGAGATAGAGAAAGAGAGAGAGAAAGAGGAAGTGATAGAAAAAGCAATCAATTAATAAGGAAGAAAGAGATTATTGTAAGAAAGAAGATGGTGCGTGAAAGAAAATCAATAGAAAATAATAATAATAATAATAATAATAATAAAGACATGGGAATAATATTACAAAGAACAAGATTCAGAGAGTGATGATGAAGAAGAATGCGGTCGGGAAGAGGAAGGAAGGGTTGAAGAAAAAGTTAAATGAACTTACAACCTTATGCGACATTCAAACTTTCATGATTTGTCTTGAATCATCATCATCAAAATCTGATGCTAATGGCATTGATGATCAGGTGGCCGTGGATGTGTGGCTTGAGGAACCTAATGCAGACGAGGAAGGAAGACAAAGAGAAACATAGTTCTATTACTTATATCTCAACAACCTTGAATAATAACTTCATGATAGAACAACAACAAAATAATAATAATAACAAGAAAATAGTAGTTGAAGAAAATGGTAGAGATGATGATGAGCTTGATGGGTTAGGAGTGGAAGAGTTGAGTTGGAGAATAAGTTGGAGGAGGTGAGAAAGACGGCTAATGTTTTGAAAGCTGCAGAAACATTAGTACCGACCCCGGAAGTAGTAGTATTAAAAGAAGATCATTAACAACAAGTAGTATTATCGGGGAATGGTACTAGCGGTGGTGAACGTGGTGGAATGGTATCTTGTGGATGGAGGTCATCAACGTGGAACTCATCATCTGTTGGTACTACTGGATTTGGGACATTGGAGGATGGTGTTAACATGGCAGGAAATGTAGGGTTTAATCAGAAACAAGATGGTTATAATTGCTCTGTTGTTGTTGTTGCTGCTATTGGAGGTTATTTTCCTGGTGATCATCATCAACTAATGTTGGATCCCATGATGGATTGTAATATGGATCATCATCTTCATCATTATGATCAACTTGAAGAATCACAACCATTTGATCATGCTATTTTTCCATCTTCATCCTGAGCTCTGTTGCTGCTTCCTCCTCCAGTAAATGATGTGCAGCCTTTGTCTCAACATTTTTACGATTTCAACCACCTCACTGCAAAGAATATTGGGAGTTTCTTCTTTTGATCAAGTCTTCACGCTTATTCATCTATTTGGCACGCTACATATTAATTAATTAATGATCTCTAACTTTCCATTGATTAATCAACGTTCTTATCAATTTACAGGAACTTGTAACTTTCTTTTCTAGTTAATTAATTTTTTATGGGGAAAATTAATTGATTAATTGTATTAATACTTTTAATTAGCAAGTATATTAGGGTTCATCCCCGGTTTTATAAAATACTTATACATATATTATATGTGGATTTTTGTTTCTTTGATGTAATGTAATAAATTTTCATATTCATGTGTTGATATTCTATATTCATGATGTTTGGTACATAAATTTTCATTTTCATATTGAGTTTTAGAAAACAACCTCTTATCGTACAAAGTATAATTGCATAGATTAAACCTAAAAAGTAGTTTAACCCTTCCTTGAGACTAGGAGTGTGTTTTTGAGGATCTGTGCCGGTTCGCAAAGATGCGTACAGTATGGTGCAGCTGTACAATTTTTTTTTTTTTAGTTTTTTTTTCCTTTTTTTTCTTAATATAAAGAAAGTACCAACGAAAGTCTATCCTTACTTAATGCTTGTGCAGTTACGATTTACGTGACTGTGAGCCATTAAATTATAATTTATAAAAATAAATTTAAATAAAATTATATTTTCAATAAAATGTGACGTATATATATATATTTTTTCAATTCCTATGACATTTCTTTTATATATATAGGAAATTAAAATGCATTTTACTATTATGAGAAAATTAAATATATCGCAATAACTTGTATTTTTGTGAGAATGATGAATTTCTTTTTTAGTGCATTTTTGCATATGGTCCGCACCGTGCGATGTTGCTTGGCATAGTCTTTTTTTTTTTCTTTTAATACAAAAGAAGGACAGATGAATAGACTTCGTTTATTCTTTAGCATGCGTACAGTCACATAAATTGTAACTATGCACTGTTAAGTTATAATTAATAAAAAAAATTAAATAAAATTATATAGTAAAAATATAATTTTTTATTACTTATAAATTACTTTTTTTCAATCATATTTGAGGCAAGTTTCAAAAAAATTAATAAATCATGCATTGACATTATTGGAAAAATATGTGGGGCTCAATTAAAAAAAAAATGAAAAATAATAACACATTTATCTCATTTTTAAGCTTTTATTTATTATTAAACATAATATGATGAAATAATAATAATAATAATAATAATAATAATAATAATAATAATAATAATAAAGATTAATTACATCAAAATAACTTGTATTTTTTTATCATTAAGCTTCACAATAGACATGTAAATTTTTGAGTTGATTGTGGTTATTTATTGGATACTAGTATTTGATAAATTAATATTTGTTTATAATTAGATTTTTTTATTTAATTTGATTATTTTAATTCTAGAAAAGTTTATTGATTTGGTTTCAAAAATATTAATACCAAAAAGATAAAAAAAAGTAAAGAAACAAAAAAAAAAATAGAAAAAGTTGAGATTTAAAAAATAATTTTTTATTTTATCATAAATTAATTATTTGATACATATATATATATATATACATGATACTTCATATTTTATTTAAATTTATTTTTATAAATTGTAAATTAAGGGCGCGCAGCCACATTCTGTCCTTTATATTAGAAAAAAGTAAAATAACTTAAGAAAAAAATTGTACCGCTACTGAACCAATTAACCTGATCAATTCGAGCCTTTTGGGTTGAGTTGAATTAGGTTTATATATCAAATTGGGTTGGGTTGGGCCTAGAAATTTTGTAACCCGATCTTGTTTGGGTTGGGTCAAGATTTTATAAATAATTCGAACTAATCATAACCAACCCGAACCAATAAAAAATAATAGTTATTACTTTATTCATTATTTTCATCATAAACACTTGCCATAATTGAATTAGCTAAAATTTTATAATGTAAATAATATAAAATAAATTGTTTTAATAACTATTATAATATTCATGTTTGACTTACGTATAAAATATTATTTAAAATTCATATATATATATCATAAGGTAGCCAGGATAGAAGTTGCTTCTTTTTGAAAAAAGAGATTTGGTGAGAAGTGGAATCTATGATCTAATAGCTTGCTTTTTCATGCATCAGACCAGCTTCAATGATTTGCAACTTTGCTTATTAGTATCTCTCTGTATTTTATAGAGATTTCTTGAATATTATTTATTTTCCTTTTCCTTGACAATAATAGAGCGTTTTGGTGTTGGACAGGTATGCACCAAGTTGCTAGCTGCAAAGTCTCAAAGAACAAACATAAATATCATTAAGGATGTAAATGGCATCATCAAGCCTGGCAGGTGAGGATTAAAGTTTTACCAATCCACAAGGCTCACAGCCCTTTTTTCACTTCTGTAATTTCTTGAAGATTAAAAAATTATGACCTTCTTAACAGTTAAGAAGGCCATAAAACTACAGTGGCATCCTCATTGTTGTGGTCAGAATCTCATGACGCAAATGTGAATAACGTATTTGTATATATTACTTACCTATAGAATTATCGAGACATCAATATTTTTTTAGTTAATTGATGATTCAGACTGATTCACTATGATTCAATTCTGACTAATTTAGCTACTACTAACTCATAGGTATAGTGATTGAGGAATCTAATTTGAATCATTATAGGTTTAGGGTGTAGCAATTTCATCACCCTAAACCCTAATTATATACAATAAATTAAAACTCAAAGGAAAGTGTCCCAAGTCTGTTGTGTGATCAAGAGTCAAATCTTGAGAGTTAAAAAAATTAAGAGGAAATATGACGAGGGTTAGCTTTGAGAACCATTAATGAGGCCAAAAATGATCACAGACATTTTGATCAGATTTGATCACAGGCAAAAGCAGGTAACCGTATTGTAATCTAAGAGCAGAAATTTAGGGCTTTGAGAAGATTAGATTACAATGATAATAACAAACAATGGAAGAAGAAGAAGAAAAGAGAAATGAGGCCTTAGGGTTATAGTTATTTGGAGGAACAGTTGTGACAATAAGCATGTACTTGAAGAAAAAAAGACTGAAAACAGGGCCTTAGCATTAGTTGGGAGAGTCTGTTCAGTATGTTGAAAGTCACAGAGGAGAAAGAACTAATACGAATGGAAATCTTTTCATTCTTCATTCTGTGATCAATTCTTTGGTAATTTCTATTATGCTCTCAACAAGCATTGATCTATGTATCATTGATCTAATACGTCTGATACATATACCAAAAGTTTATTAGTTTTAATATGTACTCAAGATATTGATAGTTAATACATGTGTTTTCTCTCAGCAATAATTATATTGTTTTTTTTTTCTTCTTAGTTTAATCCCATTGCTTATACACCCAAAAGAGTTTTAAGCAAAGCATTAGTTAGAGGAATTTGGAAGGTGCCTGTTAACCTAATTTTTGAAAATATGATGGCACTTCACCAGCGCCAGAGTTTTGCCTTTTTGTTTAGTCCCACATAGAGCATCAAGGGAGTAGGTACAAATGAATGGAATATAAGAATTGATTTATTAAACTTGAAGGTTCATACCTTTCTCCGCCTTTTGGCTAAGATTAAGTGTAGTATATGTTCTTATCAGTTTAATATCTGATACGTGGGGCATTGCCTCACATAATATTAAATTAATTTTTCTTTGGGGGAGAGTTCACTACAATAACTTGCTATTGGGGCTCTCAGGCGTCGCCAATGCGTTGCGCTGTTGCAAGGGCCTGGCGCACCCCTCCCAAACCTTATAAGAAAATATTTCTGTTTCTCTTTTTTTAAAGTAGAAAATTTAATTACTAATGAATTATTCTTTCCGAGCATCTTTTTTTAAATTAGCATAATATTGCCTCAAAAAACAAAATTAGCAGAATATTGTGAAAGATGTTAAGATAATTTTTTTTTTGAAAGAGATGTGGCTCTGTTAGGGTAGGAAGATTCATCAGTCAACAGTACAAGAAACGCCATTAATTCTCATTTGCCCATGCTCAACAACTTGGAAAGCTTGGCAAGTGAACAACTATGGTTTTAATACAATGGAATAGTCGTAGTCTTGTTTGTCAGCCCTCTGTGCTTCTGTAGTCTTTCTAATGCTAATGCCTTCTTCCTTCATTCATTTTCTTAATTTTAGCCATGCAACATATCTGTAACTATAACATAGACAAGTAATTTTAACCTGTTATTTGAGAGAACAAAGGGGATACCCGCCACTGATCATGCAGCATCTAATGCTTATTCCAATTACAAACTCAATCTAAAATACTCAATTTGTATCTTAGTACAATTTTGAAACTAAAATTCTACTTAAATAAATCCTATGAAAATAAGCAACTAAATCCTACTTAAGTAAAACCATTAAAATCCTATCAAAATGAGCAACTAGTTTCCTAATAAAGATAAATTACTTTAAATAATAATAATAATCTGAAGTTTATCCAACAAAATTTTGGAATGAAGGAATTGTAGGGCTTTTCCCTAATCTCCCCATCCCCCAATATGTGTACAGGGAAAGAGAGAGTTATGTCTGTAAGCCTTTTTTTGAGACATCCAACCACCATTGAAGTTCTGAAGAAACCAATTGGGTTCCTTTTTTTTCTTCTCAGTTTAATCCCATATATATATTTAAATTCATAGTGTTTCAAATTTTATTAAGTATATATTGATTATGAGTTAAGATAGACGGATACGAATAACATCTTGATTTTCAGTGGTTATTCTCGATAAAATTAAAATATTCATTATTTAAAAAAAAAAGTTTTGAAAATCGGTGTGTTACAGTTTGGTATCAGAGCTTTAGGCTTCAGATCATGGGAAGTGTTACAACAAATTTTGAGAAACTTAGTATCAAAGAGTAGGTATCAAATCTTTATGAGATTAGGGTTCAACTTGAACTAGATAAATATGCAAATTATAAACTTTATAACCTAATATCGAGAATGAAAGTACAGTGGGTCTAACGAATTCAAAGCTTTTAGGACATCGGTTAGAGACAAAAACTTGTATGAAAACTGTTTGGTTAGAATCTGAGATCAGGATGAATCTTATATTCTTGGTTCCAAAGTGGTATGGGACGTGGAGGAATTTAAGGGTATTTGAGGAGTCTTGAACTTGGAGACTGACAGGGCATGTTTGGTGAATGACTAACAACTCTGGACGAGCTTGTATCGCTACGTTCAATTGGTATGGGACATCTTGGACGTAGTGGGTACCTGGGAAGCCTTAGTTGGTAGGACATTTGAGCATTGTTTGGGTGTATTGAAGTTTCTTTATGGAAGCTTATATCACCGGGCTAGAGTGGTATGGGACACTTGAATACGGAGGGTATAAGTGAAAGTTTGGGAATTCTCTTTATACTATTGTTGTGTGGTATGTTGTTTGTTTGTTTGCTTGTCTTGTTTACATATATCAAAACCAAATCCCGTACCCTGTGACAATCATGGATTGTCAAAATTTTATAAAACCTAGAAACTGAATCAATAGGATCATTTTATTTTCGAGAACTTAGAATTTTGAATCTAGAGTTACCCTAACCGAAAATAATTCTCCTGTAGTACTAAAGATGAGTTGAAATTTTATAGATGGCTGCACCTCGAAGAAGAAATAGAAGGTATGTGAGTGAGCTCATGAGGGACACTGAACCAGTTGTGCAGACACAACCGACATTCGAACCTCAGCCGACGGAGCAAGAACACACAAATCTAACAGCGAATGTTGACTCTACTGGAGTAGAGAATGTCCAATCTACAGCAGTTCCAACCCCTGGAATTGTTTTAGGACCAGAGATGATGGCAGAATTTGTGAGGCAAGTAGTGGAACAGGTGACCAGACAGATGCCTCAACCTCAACTGAATCCAACAATTGTGGTGCAGAATGAACCAGGAGCTCGAAACATGAGGAGGCCTGAAGAAAAAGAAAGGGCAGATCAATTGAGAGATTTCCAATGTATGCATCCTTCGAAATTTGAAGGAAAACTAGATCCAAGAGAAGCTAACAAGTGGTTCCAAGAGGTTAAGGAACACTTGGAAGTTCTTGGAATGACTGGTCCAAGAATGGTGGCGATTGCGGCTCACCAATTCATAGGTGAGGCCAAACATTGGTGGAGAATGGTTAAAGAAAGTCCTATAGTTGACGTGAACATTATGACCTGGGTAACTTTTGAAGAAATATTTTATGATAAATTCTTTCCCAAGGCGAACAGAAAAGAACTACAATCTGAATTTGTGAGGCTGATACAGAGAAACATGACAGTGGCAGAATATGAGGCTAAGTTCATCGAACTTTCCAGATTTGCTCATGAACTGGTAGTCAATGAACATATGAAAGCTAGTAGATTTGCAGAAGGTCTCAGAATAGAGATTAGAAAGGTGGTTGTTCCGATGAATCTGGAGACTTATAAAGAGGTGGTTGAACGAGCTCTGTTAGTAGAAAGAGAATTGAACCTACAAAAGACAATATGGAATAGAAACAAAAGGCCTCAAGGACAGAATTTTGATTACCAGGGTAATCACAACAAGAAGCAGAATCTGAATAACTTTGGCGGAAATGGTAATAATTGGAACAGAAACAAGTTCAACAATGGGAACCAGTGGAACAGGGGGCAGAATCACAACAACAGATCAGGATGGCCTAGGCATAATGGTGGACAACAGATCCAGCAAAACAATATTCATGCACCCCAACAAAATCAAAATCAAGTAGTAGCTACGAGACTTTGCTTTAAATGCAACCGACCGGGTCATTTGGCACGAAACTGCACTATGCAAGAAGTTCAACAAAATTTCCGTCCGGGCAACTGGCAGAACAACAACAATGTGCAAGGACGAAATCAAGTCAATCGCCCAAGCTATAATCAAAATCCAATCCAAAATTAAAATCAAGGCAGAGTCTTTGCAATGACAGAAGGAAATTCTGAACAAGAAGTTGGTACAAACGAAGTGGTGGAAGGTACATTCATTTTATTTCATGTTACAGTTAAAATCTTGTTTGATTTTGGAGCATCAAGGTCTTTTATTTCTGAAAACTTAGCCAGAAAACTACAACTTTCCACTGTACCTTTATCTATTGTTATGAAGATTTCAACACCAGTAGGAGTAAACGTCCCAACAATTGAAAAATGTAGTTGTGACCTTAGAATTAATGATAAGCTGATTTCAGCTGAATTGATACTCTTACCCATTAATGATTATGATGTAATCTTGGGCATGGATTGGTTATCTGAGTACCAAGCCCAGATCGATTGCCTTCAAAAGAAGATTACCTTGTGGTTACCTTCGGGAGAGTTGTTGAAAATCTATGGGGATAGAAACAAAATTTCGAGGAATATCATGTCCGCGCTTCTCGAATCTGTGAATCAAAAAGAGGAATTCAAAACCCTAACAGAAGCCGAGCCTCTAAAGACCTTGAGGAATTTAGAAGAGCACTTGGTGGTTAGAGACTTCCCTGAAGTGTTTCCCGAAGAACTACCAGGATTACCTCCTAAGCGAGAAGTAGAGTTCAAGATAGAACTGTACCCTGGAACAAACCCCATAGCCATGTCACCCTATAGAATGGCCCCTGGCGAACTAATAGAACTAAAGACTCAGCTTGATGATCTTAGTGCAAAGGAATTTATTCAGCCGAGCGAATCACCCTGGGGAGCACCAGTATTGTTTGCCAAATAGAAAGATGGGTCGATGAGACTGTGTATTGACTACAGAAAATTAAATCAAGTCACAGTCAAAAACAAATACCTCCTTCCCAGAATAGATGATTTGTTCGATCAACTGAAGGGAGCAACTTATTTTTCCAAGATCGACCTAAGGTCCGGTTATCACCAACTTAGAATCAAAGAGTCAGACATACCGAAGACAGCATTCAGAACTAGGTATGGACACTTTGAATTCAGAGTCATGCCATTTGGACTCACTAATGCACCAACAACATTTATGGATCTAATGAATAGGACGTTTAGGCCTCATCTTGACAAATTTGTGGTGGTATTTGTTGATGATATTTTGGTTTATTCAAAGACCAATGAGGAACATCAGGAACACCTTACAGTAGTTTTGGAAACATTGAGGCGAAATCAATTGTATGCCAAATTTGAAAATTGTGAATTTTGGATGAAGTCAGTTAAATTTTTGGGCCATGTAGTGTCATCAGAAGGGATATCCGTGGATCCAACAAAAGTTGAAGCAGTAATGAACTGGGAAAAGCCTAAGTCAGTGACAGAAATTAGAAGCTTTTTGGGACTAGCTGGTTACTATAGAAGATTTATTCTAAATTTTTCGAGACTAGCTGAGCCTATGACGAAGCTAACAAGGAAGGATGCCAAATTTAGTTGGGATGAGAAATGTGAGAATTCCTTTCAAGAGTTGAAAAGACGATTGACCACAGCCCCAATATTGATCACTCATGCAAGTGGAGTCGGTTATGTTATTTACACTGATGCTTCTAAGAATGGTCTTGGCGCTGTTCTGATGTAGGAAGGTAAAGTGGTTGCTTATGCTTCTAGGCAACTGAAAACTCATGAACAGAATTACCCGACTCATGATTTATAATTGGTTGCTATTGTATTCTCCTTGAAGATATGGAGACACTATCTTTATGGAGAGAAATTTGATCTATACTTTGATCATAAGAGTTTGAAGTACATCTATACACAAAAGGAGTTAAATCTGAGACAAAGGAGATAGATGGAATTGCTGAATTATTATGATTTTCAGCTGCATTATCACCCAGGGAAGGCCAACGTAGTCGCAGATGCTTTAAGTCGAAAATCTTACAAGAATGATGCAGAAAAAGCTCAGATGTACCAATTGATTGAAGATTATAATTTGGGCGTACAAAAAGGTGAAAATTAGATTTTCTTATATAATATGAGCTGCAAACCAGACCTACTACATCAAATTAAGGAAGGACAAGCTCAAGATAAAAAATTGATAAAATGGGTAGCAGGTGCGAGAGCCAATTATGGAAATGCAAATTTCAAGATCGATTCAGAGGGGTTATTAAGGTTCAGAGATCGAATTTGTGTACCCAGAATGGAGGAAATTTAAAAGCTCTTATTTGATGAGGCACATCAGACTAAATACACTTTACATCCTGGTGGAGATAAGATGTACCAAAATTTGAAGAAAAACTACTGGTGGAAAGGTATGAAGAGAGATGTGGCCAAATATGTGTCTAAATGCCTTACATGTCAGCAAGTTAAGGCCGAACATAAAAGACCGTCTGGATTGTTACAACCTTTAAAAATTTCTGAATGGAAATGGGATAACATAGCAATGGATTTCGTCGGAGCTCTTCCTAGAAATCAAAAAGGTGAGGATAAAGTTTGGGTAATTGTGGATCGACTTACTAAAGTGGTGCACTTCTTACCTATTAAATCCACAGATACGATTAGTAAATTGGGTGAGTTGTATGTTAAAGAGATTGTGAAGCTACACGGAGTACCCAAATCGATAGTGTCAGATAGAGATTCCTTATTCACATCTCAGTTCTGGCAGAGCTTACAGAGGGAATTGGGAACCAAATTAACCATGAGTACCGCCTATCATCCTCAGACAGATGGTTAATCCGAAAGGGTTATTCAGATTTTGGAAGACATGTTGAGAGCTTGTGTACTGGATTTCAAGGGAAATTGGAGTAAATACTTACATCTAGCAGAGTTTGCTTATAACAATAGTTACCAGGCAAGCATACAAATGGCTCCGTATGAAGCTCTATATGGACGACCATGTAGATCACCACTGTGTTGGGCCGATTGGGAAGATAAGGTACTTACAAGACCTGATATGATAATGGAAATGAACGAGAACGTGAAGTTGATCCAGAAAAGGTTAGCTACAACACAGAGTAGGTAGAAAAGCTACGCAGATAAGAGGCGCCGACCTCTAGAGTTCCAAAAAGGTGATAAGGTATTTCTGAGAATAAGCCCTCAAAAAAGCATCATGAGGTTTGGTAAGAAAGGGAAATTATCGCCTCGATTCATCGGTCCGTTCAAGATTAGTGATCGAATTGGCGAGAATGCTTACAAACTAGACTTGCCAACTAGTTTATCCGCCATCCACAATGTGTTCCACGTGTCGATGTTGCGAAAATATGAACCAGACCCTTCCCACACCATCGATTGGAAAGAAGTAAACGTACAAGCTGATGCCACCTATGAAGAAGGACCTTTACAGATCCTAGATTGGAAAGTTCATAGTTTGAGGAACAAAGACATTCCATTAGTTAAAGTGTTGTCGAAACATCACGGAGTTGAAGAAGCCACTTGGGAACCTGAAAGTGAAATGAAGGCCAAATATGTTGACTTATTTCAAAGAACACTCTAGGTAATTAATAGGACTCCATTCTATTTGTGTACTATCAATTCTTTCTTCAAACTTACCAATGGCTTGGTAAACTTAATAGACTGCTAATGGAATATTTTCAACGTTTTAGGTTTCGAGATACAATAGGTCAGCAGGGGAAGGTTTAACATCATCAAGTAAGTAAGCTTAAACTTTAATTTCGGGACGAAATTTTTTTTAAGGCAGGAAGAATGTAATCCCCTGAAACAACGGACTGGGTGAAGCCAAGGGCCTCAGCCAAATTTCCACCCTTAAAAGGTTAACCACGTTGATGGAATCAGAGAAAAGAATCCTAATTACTCTCAAATTGGATTTGCAAGGATTCTTAGTGATCCTAATTACTCTCCAATTGGATTTGCAAGGATCCCGAGTGCCAACGCCACAAGAGATCTCCTTCAAAGTTGATTTTATCTCCAAGAAAACTAATCCTAGAGTTTATCTCGATCAATCTCAATCATACATAAGCTAACTCTGATTTTCATTCTTCTCTCACGAACCGCTGACTGAAGCACGCGAGCAAGAATCCGCAGCAGTAACCACGGTGAGCAACCTCTCCTCTCCTTTTTTTTCTCTTTTTTTTCTTTTCTCTTTGCACCATGGCGATTCCCTGTTTTTCACTGCCATTAACGTAACAACAAACAACCATTTCTCTTCCTCCTTCTCTCTCTATTTCGGTTCGTCGGAAAACCTCAAACCCCTGAAACCCAATCGCCTCGTCGAAAACCCGAATCTCTCTCTGATTCCTCAGAGTTGCAGCGACTGCAGCAACTGAGAAGCCCTAATTTCAGTTTCATCTGAAACCACTTTGGTTTCCTCAAACCCTAACCATGGCCTCTCGGAAGGTCTTATCTTCTCTTCTCTGATCATCCTTACGCCGTTCCACATCAAAACCCTCGGTCATCAACCCTTGAACTCATGCATCTCAACCTTCTCCCAAGGGTTTCATCCTCAACCGCGTCGCAGATTACACTACATCGGCGGCAACTACTGCGCCGACATCGTCGGCCCCGGCACCGCCGACGAGCCTCCGATCTTGACTGCGCGTGTGGTTCTGGATAATCAGATCCGATTTGTGTTTGAGGTCACGCAGCTTTTGGGAGAGAATATTATATGTATAATATTAGCTAGTTATCATCATATTATATGATGATATGGTATAATATTAGCTAAGTTACCATAATATTAGCTATTATTAGCTAAGTTATCATCATATTATATTATATGTATAATATTAGCTAAGTTATCATCATATTATATGTATCATCATATTATATGTATATCAGGTGGAAGTTTATTAGCTAAGTTATATTATATGTATAATGTGACCACCACCATACAACATAGACATGTATGCACATTATATTAATATAATATAATACAAAACAAGTGATTAACATGTGATTCATGCGTGAATAGGTTGATAACGCCCAACGTCGAGGAATCTCAACACTTTTGGAATTTAGCGATTCAGGTGGGGATGATTCTAGGCCTTCATAATATTTTATTTTGATATATAGATAGGAATGTTAAATTAATTAGGTTTATAATATCATTAGATTGCTTATGCATGCCTATTGTACATGATTTTATTTATACCATGCCGTGATTGATAGCCATGATAATATGTGTATCAACATGACTTCTTGTTATGGTTAGATGATAATTGGATGTATGCAATTCATGTGATATTTGAGACTCATTTATAAATTATAATGCTTGATAATGAAACGTATGACTTGGAATGTTAGTATAGTAAGATTCATGTATTAACACTATTATATGGGGCATTGTGATATGATACTATGTGTAGTGGAATTTGAATATGGTTTGTGAATACAATTAATAGCATACTTAGGTTGTATTTATAGTGTGACATCACTAAAGAACACAATTAAGATAAGAATCGCACATATGAGACAGTTATTCTAAGGAATATCGCCATTGATCATTATGGGGCAGTTATTCTAAGGAATATCGCCAATGTTTATTATGTGGCAGTTATTCATGATGAATATCGCCAACGAAGTTCTAATTTTTGGGTAGTGCCACCCTGTGTTTGATTTATTAAAGGTACGTGATTTAGAACGTGGTAAAATTCTCGACTCAAACAATCTAATGTTGCAACGATTAATGTGTGAAACTTATTTGTAATGTTCTTGTGTATGTATCATAATAAAATATTGTGAATTGTTTAGATGACCCACTGGGCTTTCAAGCTTACCCATATTTTTCACATGCAGGTACTTAGAAAATAAAGTAGCAAGTTGTGACGTGGTTCAGTGATAGGGGTAGGATGGAAATCTGGACAATATTTTAATTAGAGAATGAGTTAATTACTTGTTTAATTTCGTGAACTTTTATTTAGTAAGGGTTGTATTGACATTAGAAATTTTGATAAAATCTCTTTTATGATTATTGAAGGGATCATGATTTACTTTAAATATATGTGCCTTGGACTTGAATTCTATTTGACGAATGTATTTAAGATATTGTGTCCATGATGGATGGACAAGGGCAAGTACCCTCATAATTCACTATAGAAATTGGTGTAGTGGAATTATGTGGTCCTTGGCATGAAGATAATACAAATTGGTATTCGTTTATCTTAACAAGTAAGTTGGTAAATATATATATATATATATATATATATATATATATATATATATATATTTAAATTCATAGTGTTTCAAATTTTATTACGTATACATTTATTATGAGTTAAGATAGACGGATACGAATAACATCTCGATTTTCAGTGGTTATTCTCGATAAAATTAAAATATTTATTATTTTTTGAAAAAAAATGTTTTGAAAATCGGGGTGTTACATAGTGGGTCCAACTAAAGCTCTCTTCATGGACGAAATATCAAATGGCTTAGACAGTGCCACTACATTTCAGGTGGTTTCCTGTGTTCGACAGTTGGTGCACATTACAGAGGCTACAACACTGATTTCACTTCTTCAGCTAGCACCTGAGACCTATGATCTTTTTGACGACGTAATCTTGATGGCTGAAGGGAAGGTCGTGTACCATTGTCCATGCAGTCATGCTCTTGACTTCTTCGTAGATTGTGGATTTAAATGTCCAGAAAGAAAAGGGGCTGCAGACTTCCTTCAGGAGGTACCTATGTCATGGGTTTACACATCACTTTTTGTTCTTATTTTTTCTTACGGAGTACAATTGCCTTTTGAATTCTTTTCAGGCTATTTCTAAGAAAGATCAGAAGCAGTACTGATATCACACTGAAGAACCGTACAGTTATATTTACGTTGATCAGTTCTGTAAGAAGTTCAAGGCCTGCCATATAGGGAAAAAAATAGAAGAAGAGCTATTTGATCCTTACGATAAGTCTCAGTGCCATAAAAGTGCTTTATCCTTCAGTATGTATTCACTGAACAAATGGGAGCTCTTTAGAGCTTGCATGAAAAGAGAATTTCTTCGTATGAGGAGGAATTCTTCTGTATATGTTTTCAAATCAACTCAGGTAACTATAAGCATGTGCCTAGTATTTATTAACTGGAGATGAAATAAGCCTTGCATAATCTGGCAGTATGATTTTTATCTGTATTTCTGCAGCTTATCGTCATTGCATCAATCCCAATGACTGTTTTCCTGAGGACTCAAATGGAAGTTGATATAGTCCATGCCAATGGCTTCTTGGGTTCTCTTTTCTTTTCACTAATCATACTTATCGTTGATGGACTCCCAGAGTTGGCCATGATAGTTTCAAGACTTGCTGTTTTCTACAAGCAGAGAGAATCATATTTTTACCCAGCTTGGGCTTATGCTATACCAGCTGCTGCTCTTAAGATTCCGTTCTCATTGTTGGCGTCCATCACTTGGACAGCTCTTACTTACTATGTTATTGGATACACTCCTGAATTTGGAAGGTGAGTCTCATATGGAAAACCCAGATTATAGAGAAGGGGGAAAAGATAAATTCGACTGGATGACTATAATCAGAACTACTGCAATTCCTTCGAGCAATATAGAAAAATTGCAAGGTTTAGGAAAATCTATCTGTCGAAGCATCATAGTATTCTAACCATGTTTACTATGGGCATTGACATGTTGTACACCTGGTGGATCAAGCTTTAGGTTGGGTCCTTCCTACTCATGCACCTACAGCAAATTGGTTGAACATTCAATGGGTGTAATTGACATTGTAAACTGGACTTCTTCTTTCTTGAAAAATGTTGGATTCACTAGAAATCAAGTTCTCTCCTAACCTATAATCTTTTTTCTTCTGCTCAGGTTTTTTCGCCGGTTCATTCTACTTTTCGCAGTTCACTTGATGTCAATGGCCATGTTCCGTTTTATTGCTTCTTTCTTTAGGACCATTTCTGCTTCTGCAAATGCTGGTTCTTTTTCATTCTTACTTCTCTCATTGTTCGGTGGCTTTGTCATCTCAAAAAGTAAGTTCTTCTAACACTTGTCTTGTTGAAGCGTTATTTCTATCTGGCTGTTCTTAGTGGCTTTCTTTTTGCAGACTCTATGCCACCTTGGCTGGAGTGGGGATTCTGGGTCTCCCCAATGACGTATGGTGAGATAGGAATAACAGGAAACGAATTTCTTTCTCCTCGTTGGCAAGTCGTAAGCTTCTACTACTGATTCTTAATTCTTTGCATTGTGACAATTTAACTTCCTAGTTGATCAGGTCTGAGAGGTGGTTCTCCATCATTGGCATGCTGATTCAAGTTAGGCACATGCAAGAAACAAGGCCACCTTTTGATGGTAACTTAAGGAGATACAATTCAGAGAATAACATAATAATAGGACAATCATAAAAGCCACTCTTAGACACCTTTCTAGTTTATTTCAACATATTCTTTTCCAACAACAAAAAAATATAAAAATTAGATCAGATGATTATGATTGCGCATCATACTTGACTGTTGGGCCTGAGGTCTTGAGTGCAACCACAAATGTGTCAGTATGCCAGTTTGAGATCATCCTAATGGTTGCAAGTTCTCTACGTTAATTGTACTGGTTAAGTTATTTTTTCTTTTATTGAACAAAAGTTGTCACGAAGCCCCTGACGTAGGCTGACGTCATGACCGGCACAGCGTATTATACACTGTACCTACCAATATACATTATATAATACACTGTCAGCCTTCACGTACTCTCACAATCCATCCCAAAATTCACAGCAATTTTTTTTTCTTTTAATATTCCACAAATCAAATCCAATATAGTTCATTTATTCACACATCACATTTTCATTTCATCATCCAATATATTAGGCTATATATGCCCACACATCCCATCTAGATGATAATACATATATATATAATGTGTGATAAGTATACATATCAAAATAACCAAAGCTATTTCCTCCAAGCAGACATACACATACTAGACTCACTCACGGAGTTTCCTTTTCCCTTCGACTCAATACCTGAAATATTGGAGGAAATAGGGTGAGCAAACAACAGCTCAGTGAATATAGTTCTTGAGATGACAATTATATGCATTTAGAGAAATATGACATTTAAAATCATTTCAAACACTTATTCAACACATGCATCATTCAACAAATATATTGTACATGTCAACAACATAAATTGCATTAGTTTTCAATAACAACACAATACACAATCTCCCTCCTCCGCAAGGCAAGAGAACGGGTCTAACCCTTGTATGGCCGTACAAGGTAGACAGCTTCTCATCACCCAATTCACAGTCATTTCAAGGATCGCAACCCTTGTTAGGACAGACCTACTGACAATGAGGACTCGCATAACCTCATCCGGGTCTAATTCCTAACGAAATGACAATGAGGAATCGCAAAGCCTCATCATTACAAACTCCAAGTGCTAAAATTAGTTTGCATGATCCATAAACCTCAACGCATATATAAATATAACATGCATACAAACAAACATTTTATACGCGTACAATGCCATACAAGAACCAAATCAAAGAAACTATACTCACTGTACAACACGTTCAACTTAAACCCAATCATCATCGCTTTCGAGTCCAACTCCAAGTTAAATCCAACTAATTTAACCTGTCACAATCACCCCATAATTCAATTTCATGTATTCATATCTATGTACATCTCAACTCACTTCAAATCACGAATAATAAATCCATTTAGGACTCATAAGCAATTGAAGAAACTATTATCTCGTTTCTGTGGTCAATATAGATATTTCTACAAGAAAGAACAGTGAAAATAGATGTCCAAATCATATTTTCACGACACCATATACTTAGTTACTAAACCGATCAAAGCATATCCAAATATCATGTTCTAACGTTCGGAATTCAGTTCTTCACGATTTTATGATCTCAAACCGGGGTTTCATTGGGATTCACATCACTGGTCACATCACTGTGCACAGTACTGTTCACATCACTAGTCAATGTGCATTGTTCACTATTCACTATGCATTATTCGCTGTTCACTATTACTATTCACTATTCACTATTTACTATTTATCCGAAAAATGTAAATTGTATTAAAATTGTCAAATGGTCTCTAAAAATCATGAAATTGAATCTAACCACATATTCGGGGTCCCGACAGTCCAGTGAACATTGTTTTTTCCCTTCTAGGGGAGTTTCATTCTCGTTGAGTCAAAACCCTAATTTTTGAAAACGCCGTAAAACGGCTCCCACAACAAAAATTACTCCGCTAGAAAGTTTACATCTAGCTTAGATAGTAATTTTACGACGAAAAATACCAAAAATAGCTTACCATAGGTTCGGATCTCCCTCCGTTTCCCCTTCTTTCTTATTCTCCTTATTCTCTCTGCTTCTCTGTGTTTTTTTTTTCGTTGCAGTATAGCACCTTCTTTCCTTTTCCTTTTATTTTATTTTATTTTTGTTTACACGTTAGCAACTTCTCTTTCTCTTCTTTTATTTTTTTATTTATATTTCTTTTTGTTTGGACGTTGGTGAGAGAGATTGAGAGTGACTTCTTTTTTTTTTTTATTATTTTTTTATTTAACGTGGAGAGAGCTTAGAAATGAGAGGTGTTAAATATATATAAAACAAATGATCCTATGTTCCTCATACTTGATAGTTAACCAACTCACCCCATAAATTAATCACTTTAATTTAACTCAATTCACATATTGAATTCATCAACCCATTCAACTAATAAAACTTTTATTATTTATTTAATAATTTTATTTATCTGCTCATACTCCTTAAATATAGCATGTATTTTTATACACGCATATATTTGGCTTTTACATAAAAAATATGTGTATTATCACGTGTATATTTAGCTATTACGTATAAAATACGTGTATTATACATTTTGATATACGCGTACTTCAACGTATATTTTTAATTAAAATTACGGGGTGTTACAATCTCCCCAACTTAAGGAATTTCGTCCTTGAAATTTAGAATCAAGGACTATTCCTCAAGTGATACTCAATCCCAGAAAACTGCTCCCGCATGTGTTGAGGTATATCCATAACATATATGGAATCCGAATGACATTTCCTCAACATTAATATATAGAAAATATTACGGACACTTATCAACCGTGACAGTAGAGCAAATCGGTAAGCCAATGGACCTATCCTTTGAAGGATCTCTAATGGTCCAACAAATTGCGGTGCACGCTTTTCGTTTATCCCAAATCTCCTTTGGCTTTTCTGTGGTAAGACCCTTAACAAAACTGAGTCAGCCACAATACATTTCAAGGTCTATATACCAACCTTGTGTATTTAATATCCTCTGGCACCAATAATAATAACTTCATACTTTCAAATCAACAAGTTGGAGATCTATAAGGCTTATTATCAAACCTTTAAGAGTGTCATCATTATGCTCTTATAATAGCTATTTATACACATATGTTTACACACATAAAATATTCCTTTCAACTTCCACCAAAATTCAAGTATACCAGACCCGAGCATGCTCGTAAGCATCAAAGTAACTCTCTCAGTCTGTCAGCCAGTCTGAGAATAAAATATCACACTGAGAAGGAGATGAGTACCAAATCGAGTCTGCATCATATATCAGATCTTGACACAATCTTCGGATCTTAATCCGACATGACAAATATCTGAGTACTCCCATAAAATCTCCATATCTCACACATATACAATCTGCTCAGTCTATCAAAAGAATTTTGGTGTTCATTGGAAGAATACGCAGACTTATCAGTCCACTATTGGTCATCCAGATGGTATCATATCTACCCATAACCCATAAGATACCATTTGAATCCCATCTTCATTTAACACAATCCATAATCTTTCATACTAATATCATACTCGTCTCATCATAACTTTTTCTCTCTGAATATGAGTATCAATCAGTTGAACATGCATCTGAGCACAAATATCACCACGTGGAGTAATAGAGAGTACACTCACAAACAATCTCCATTTATGACTAACTGATAGATACTATTTCAGTTTCAACCTGTTTCCTGCTCAATGCCTCAGCAACATATTGGCCTTTCCCAGGATAATAATTCAATATAAAATCAAATCCTGCGGGAATTCTTGCCACATTTATTACCTCATATTCAGTTTCTTTCCGTTCAAATAATTACTTCAGACTCTTAAAATCTGAAAATAGTGTGACCTTTTTATTATAGATGCAATGCTCTCATTATGTCAAAATAACTACCAACAAATTACTGGTCACTCTTAGGATAGTTATTCTCGTGCACTACCAAATATCTGGAGACACAAGCAATTAACTTATCCTTTTGTATTAATGCACAATCCAGATCTGGACGATATTCATCAATCACAATTACTTCCAGGTTCTGAAAATAGTAATAACATTTAATACTGTGAGAGCTTCCTCATACACAACGGTCCACATAGTACTCGCCATTTGTCAGGTTTAGTTTCGTGAGTGGAGAAGTCAACTTTAAGGATCCTTCCACGAATAGGTATCATTAAGGAGCCCTCCACACACTTCTATACCATACAACTAATACCAGAGAACTTCTAATTTCCATCATTTCAATCAGTTTTAACAATTCTATGATCAGTTTGACCTGTCCAACATCCTTAAAGATACTATTTAAACTGGTCATGTGATCCAAAAATTCTCATCTTAAGTATATTCAAAATTCATATTCACTAAGTTTGGCACTCAATCGGTGCTTTCTCAGTGACTACAAGATAATTTCGAGGTGCTATTCATGCTCCTCTCATTTCTTGGGACAATTGCATATATCATCGAAGACTATGTAATAATCAAAATATGGTTCATATAACTACTGCATCAATCTTATAAACGTGATTGACACATTAATCAAGGTTATGAAAATGTCATAATATCCATATCTTGTCTTCAAATAGTTTGCATTACATCTTTTTCTCAAATTCTTAATTGATGGTGCCTAGATCTCCAAATGATCTTAAAGAACTTTTGGCTCCATTTAGTTAATCAAATTCGACCATTTATCCATAGTAAAGGATATGATCCTATGCTCCTCATGCTTGATAGTTAACCAACTCACCCCATAAATTAATCACTTTAATTCAACTCAATTCACATATTGAATTCATCAACCCATTCAACTAATAAAACTTTTATTATTTATTTAATAAATTTATTTATCTGCTCATATTCCTTAAATATAGCATGTATTTTTATACACGCATATTTGGCTTTTACATATAAAATACGTGTATTATCACGCGTATATTTAGCTACTACATATAAAATACGTGTATTATACATTTTGATATACGCGTACTTCAACGTATATTTTTAATTAAAATTACGGGGTGTTACAAAAGTAGTTGATCATCGATTTCTCAGTATCTGCTCATCTTTTCTTCTAGATGCTGTCAACAAACACAACTATTGGGAGGCAAACGCTGATGAGTCGTGGGTTAAACTTTGATGGCTACTTTTATTGGATATCACTTGCTGCTTTATTTGGGTTTACAATACTTTTCCCTATTGGGTTTATGTTGGCCTTATCTTTTTCCAAGCATAAATTCTCTTTTTTTTCACCTAGTTCTCTTGCTTAATATGTATATATATATATCATGTTGTTCTATTCCCATTTTATTTTATTTTATGTTTTAGCTCCCATTGTGTCTCGTGCCATTATCTCCCATGAGACCTTCTCCCAAATACACAAGATAGAAGATTTCAGCAATGGTGCTAGTACTGAGGAGAAGAGTCTTAATGCTCCGAAATTGATTGCAGAGACTAAAAAAGGTCTGACCCTTTCCTTCTGTTCTATTTGTTGTTGAGAAAAATAAATGGTAGGGAGTAACATGTGTTGTAAACAATGGATGTATGAATCAATTAGTTTGTATCTTGGTTTGTGTTCATAGTGTTATTTTCTTTTATACTACCTAATATTTACATGGTTGATTTAGTAGGAGGAATGCTTTTACCTTTTGAGCCCCTAACGGTGGCATTTCAGGATGTGCAGTACTTTGTTGATACCCCTCTGGTAACTAAGTTAAGAAACTTACTAAAAAAAAAAAAAGATGAACTGTCATTAGTACTAAAACATGTGTGAAGCATGTAGATTCAAATTTCATTTGCTAGCTTCACCTTGTTTTGTTGGTCTTAGGAAATGAGGAAGCGGGGTTCACGGAAGAACAGCTTCAACTTCTTCACAATATTACTGGTGCCTTCATGCCTGGTGTTCTCACAGCATTGATGGGTGTAGTGGAGCTAGGAAAACAACTTTATTGGATGTTCTTTCTGGAAGAAAAACTGGTGGTATAATTGAAGGAGATATCAGAATTGGCGGCTATCCTAAGGTCCAAGAAACATTTGCTAGGATTTCAGGTTATTGCGAGCAAACTGACATACATTCTCCCCAAATTACCGTGGAAGAATCGGTGATATATTCAGCTTGGCTGCGCCTTCCTCCTGAAATTGATTCCAATACTAAGATCTTATGACACTCTTGTGGAGGAGCTAGACTTGTTATTTGTTTTTTAGGCTATATTTACCATTAAACCGTTGTCTGTGTCTTTTACAGGCATTTGTGAATGAAGTTCTTGAAACCTTGATGGAATTAGAAATGCTTTAGTAGGCATTCCAGGGGTTAGAGGCCTATCTTCTGAGCAACGCAAACGGCTGACTATAGCTGTGGAGCTTGTTGCCAACCCGTCCATTATCTTCTGTGAGGACCACTCACATGTGGCAGACAAGAATGGCAGACAAAGCCAAAAGTGGAGCATGCGCGTGGGGACCACCCGCCGAAAGTGAAGCATGCGCGTGGGGACCACCAGCCGAAAGTGGTGCATGCGCGTGGGGACCACCCCGTGGTTGTCTGGCCGAAAGTTAGTTTTATTAATATTATAAATATATTAAATTATATATTTGTAATTACGAAATTACCCCTGATTACACCTATAAATAGAGCTCAACTTCAGTATTCAAAATTCATTCCTGAGAGTTAGAGAGTTCTATTCTGTGAGATCTACTTAAGAGATCATATCTGTAAGTTTCACCTAAGGGTGTACTTTGTATTCTCTGATAATACAAGTTTGTTGTCTCCCGTGGACGTAGGCAATTTGCCGAACCACGTTAAATTTGTTGTCTTATTTTTTCTTTTCATACTTTACCACGATTCCACACTACAAATTGGTATGAGAGCCAAGGTGAAGTTTTGGAAGAAAAACGAACACTGTCGAATTTTTCGAGACTACGTCGAAATTTCGAGACTACGTCGAAATTTTGAGTTTCAGTAAAAGTGATCAGAACGGTTTTCTAATCACCCGTGGAGGTAGCTCTTGTTCCCAGGAGTCCAACCCAATCAACGGCGAGAAAAACGGACAAGAAACGAGTTCCTAGGAGCCGGTCAAAGTTTGATCCCCGTACAACGTTTGCCGGCACTGTTCATCCCCGGCACTGTTCATCCGATCCAGATCCGACCCATCTGCTCGACACTGTTCATTCCAGCCCATCTTCGGCCCAGCCCACTCAGTCAGCACTTTTCATCTGCGGCCCAGTCCACTTAGTCAGCACTATTCATCCTCGGCCCAGCCCACTCAGTCAGCACTATTCATCTGCGGCCCAGTCCACTCAGTCAGCACTATTCATCTACGGCCCAGTCCACTCAGTCAGCACTATTCATCTGCGGCCCAGTCCACTCAGTCAGCACTATTCATCTGCGGCCCAGTCCACTCAGTCAGCACTATTCATCCGTGGCCCAGCCCACTCAGCCAGCACTATTCATCCGCGGCCCAGTCCACTCAGTCAGCACTATTCATCTGTGGCCCAGCCCACTCAGTCAGTACTATTCATCCGTGGCCCAGTCCACTCAGTCAGCGCTATTCATCCGGGGTCCAGTCCAAACAGTCTATACTATTCATCCGCGGTCCAGCCCACACAGTCCGCACTGTTCGTCTGATTTCAGCAAAGTCAGACTCGTTTCCACCATTTTCGACCGTTCCGGACGCAACCGTGCAATCAGCTTCTACAGATTCAGCTGCTAAGTTATTGATATAGCTTAGTTGGAGTTGTTTATCATTTTTCAAGCACTTTTCGGCGTCATACATATCTTCTGTCTAAATGGCGGAGGAAATCCCAAGCACAAGCAGGCCTTGGCAAAGAAGTTCGATGTCTAACGCAAAGTTCGAGGTGGAGAAATTCAATGGCACCAACAACTTTGGCATGTGGCAATGCGAAGTTCAAGATCTCTTATTCCGGGAAGGCTCACATATCGCCTTGGAAACCAAGCCCAAGGATATGTCCGATGATGATTGGTATTTCGTCAATCGTCAAGCTTGTGGAACAATCAGACTCTGTTTGGCCAAAGATCAGAAGTACTTTTTCATGAAAGAGACTATGGCAACAAGTCTCTGGAAGAAACTGGAAGACAAGTACATGACGAAAAGCGTAGAGAACCGCTTCTACCTGAAGAAGAAGCTCTTTCGTTTTCAGTTCAAGCAAGGTACTCCCATGATTGAGCATCTTGACAATTTCAACAAGATTCTTGCTGATCTACTAAATCTTGATGTTGAAATTATTGATGAGGATAAGGCACTATTGTTGTTAAACTCTTTGCCTGAAAGTTATGAACATTTAACAACAACTTTGCTATATGGCAAAGTTGAGGTTAAATTTAGTGATGTTTCAAATGCGTTGGTGAACGAGTATCGAAGGAAGGACCAGCGCGATCACAAGGAAGCATCACCAGCAGCCTTGACGGTATCCAGAGGCAGGGCTAACAACAGATCTGATAGATCCAGTGGGCGAGGCCGATCTCGCTCAAAGTCAAAAGGACCTTTATCACGTCAACGTCTTGGAAAGGATGAATGTGCCTATTGTCACCAAAAGGGACACTGGAAGAAAGATTGTCAAAATAAGGGCAAGTCAGATGCAAATGTAGCACAGAAAGCAGAAGAAGATTCCGCTTTCTCGGTCTCATCTATAGACATTCAGTCTGATAGATGGATTTTAGATTCCGGATGTTCCTATCATATGTGTCCGAATCGCCATTGGTTCTCAAAATTAGATGAGTTCGATGGAGGAGTCGTGGTCATGGGCAACAACAATACCTGCCACACAAAAGGTATTGGAACTATACGCCTTAAGATGGATGACGGTACAACAAGACGGCTCACGGACGTCAGATATGTTCCAGATCTGAAGAAAAATCTGATCTCCCTAGGAGTCCTTGATTCCAGCGGTTACAAGGTAACCATTGAAGGTGGAGTCCTGAAGGTTGTACGTGGAGCACTCTTGGCCATGAAGGGTACTCAAAAAGGAAATCTTTATTTCTTTGACGGACACACAGTAATCGGAAGTGTCTCAGCTTGCACCAGTTCTAATGATGTTTCATCAGACACTTCCCGACTTTGGCACATGCGGCTCGGACATGTTGGAGAGAAAGCTCTTCAAACCTTGATCAAGCATGGTTCTCTGAAAGGTGCAAAAACCGGAAAACTTGACTTCTGCGAGCACTGTATCTTAGGCAAGCAGACGAGAGTTAAGTTTGGCACTGCCATCCACCGCACAAAAGGAACATTGGATTATGTTCATACTGACGTTTGGGGACCCTCTCAAAATGCTTCATTGGGAGGTAAACGTTGGTTTGTTACTTTCATTGATGATTTCTCACGTTATGTTTGGGTTTATACCATGAAGCGTAAAGATGAAGTGCTAGATATCTTTCTTATATGGAAGAAAATGGTAGAAACCCAAACGGGAAGGAAGATAAAGAGGCTCAGATCTGATAATGGAGGAGAATACAAATCAGACCCATTTCAGAAATTTTGTGAGAATGAAGGGATTGTCAGACATTTCACAGTCCCAGGCACGCCACAAGAAAACGGTGTTGCTGAACGCATGAATCGTACTTTGGTTGATAAAGTTCGCTGCATGTTATCTCATTCCGGACTGAGCAAGGCATTTTAGGCTGAAGCTTTGTCATATGCCTCTCATATCATCAATAGACTTCCTGCAACAGCACTAGATGGCAAAACTCCAAAGGAGGTATGGTCTGGACACCCCGTTTTAGATTATGATTCTCTGCGCATTTTTGGATGCATTGCATATTTTCATGTGAAGGAATCCAAACTGGATCCTAGGTCCAAGAAAGCGATTTTCATGGGCTTTAGTGAAGGAGTTAAGGCTTTCCGACTATGGAACCCTGATACAAGACAATTGTCAAAAGTCGAGATGTAACTTTTGATGAATCTGTGATGTTAAAGCATACAGTTTCTGATAAAGAAAATCGCGATCCAAATTTGCCTCAGCAGGTGGAGTTAGATATTCCAGTAACTCCTAGCAAGTCAGCCGAGATATCCAACCATCCTGAAGAAGAGGAGGAAATCTCAGTTGAGGTGGAGGCTCCAGGACCAGACATCAGTCAAGAACCAGAATCAATTGCCACCAGTCGACCACGAAGAGAAATCCGCAAACCTGCTCGGTACACTGACATGGTTGCATATGCATTTCCAGTCACCGGAGATGATATTCCATACAATTACAAAGATGCTATTCAGAGTATGGAAAGTGATAAGTGGAAAATGGCAATGAATGAGGAGATGACATCACTCCATCAGAATCAGACTTGGAAGTTGGTTCCACTTCCAAAAGGAAAGAAACCAATTGGCTGCAAATGGATTTTTGCTAAGAAGGAAGGCTCTCCCAGCACAGATGGTATCCGATACAAAGCCAGACTGGTAGCAAAAGGCTACGCTCAGAGGGAAGGAATTGACTACAATGAGGTATTCTCACCTGTTGTTAACCATTCGTCAATTCGAATATTATTGGCTTTGGTTGCACAGTTTGATCTCGAGTTAGCCCAACTCGATGTCAAAACTGCTTTTCTGCATGGTAATTTGGACGAGGAGATATATATGTCTCAACCAGATGGATTCAAAGTACCAGGAAGAGAGAATTGGGCTTGCAAGTTGAGCAAGTCATTATATGGCCTGAAGCAGTCACCGAGACAGTGGTACAAGCGATTTGACAGCTTCATCCAAGGGCAGAAATATACCCGGAGTCAGTTTGATCATTGTGTCTACTATCGCAAACTTCAAGATGGTACATTTATCTATTTGCTTTTATATGTAGATGATATGTTAATCGCATCTAAAAGCAAGGTGGAGATCAACAAGCTGAAGGCTCAATTGAGCTCAGAGTTTGAAATGAAGGATCTTGGAGATGGCAGAAAAATTCTCGGGATGGAGATAACTCGAGACAGGGCCAAAGGCGCAGTCTGTTTGACTCAGACTCAGTATTTGAAAAAAGTTCTTCAAACTTTTGGCATTGGCAATGACACAAAACCTGTGAGCACACCATTGGCACCACATTTCAAGCTAAGTACATCAATGTCACCAAATTCTGAAGATCAGAAGAAGCAAATGGAGAACATTCCATATGCAAATGCAGTTGGTGCCTTGATGTATGCTATGGTGTGTACTAGACCTGACATTTCACATGCTGTAAGTATGGTAAGTCGTTACATGCACAACCCCGGTAAAGGCCACTGGCAAGCAGTGAAGTGGATTCTACGGTATATTCATGGTACTGTGGATATTGGTTTAAAATTCGAGAGAGATATGAAAAGTTGTAAGCATCTAGTCGGATATGTGGATTCGGACTATGCTGGAGATCTTGACAAGCGTAGATCTACTACTGGTTATGTTTTCACTATGGCAGGAGGACCAGTGAGTTGGAGATCAACACTACAGTCAACAGTTGCTTTGTCTACTATAGAGGCAGAGTACATGGCAGTAACAGAAGTTTTCAAGGAAGCAATCTGGCTTCATGGATTGACTAAAGACTTGGGAATTGTGCAGAAGAATGTTGAAGTTTTCTGCGACAGCCAGAGTGCCATTTGTTTGGCAAAGAACCAAGTTCCTCACAATCGAACGAAGCATATTGATATTCGTTTTCATTTTGTTCGAGAAATAGTAGAAGAAGGGAGTATTCTTCTGCAAAAGATCAAAACTGCAGATAACCCTGCAGATATGCTTACAAAGGTGGTTACAGGTATCAAGTTCCAACATTGTTTGGACTTGATCAATATCTCACGAGCTCGTAGTGCCTAAGGGCACTAATGGAGGGAGCAACATGTGGAGGAGATTTCAGCTGTGGAGGAGCCTTGATCCACATGAGGTGGAGGTGGAGATTTGTGGGGACCACTCACATGTGGTAGACAAGAATGGCAGACAAAGCCAAAAGTGGAGCATGCGTGTGGGGACCACCCGCCGAAAGTGAAGCATGCGCGTGGGGACCACCAGCCGAAAGTGGCGCATGCGCGTAGGGACCACCCACCGAAAGTGGCCCATGCGCTTGGGGACCACCCGCGTGGTTGTCTGGCCGAAAGTTAGTTTTTATTAATATTATAAATATATTAAATTATATATTTATCATTACGAAATTACTCCTGATTACACCTGTAAATAGAGCTCAACTTCAGTATTCAAAATTCATTCCTTAGAGTTAGAGAGTTAGAGAGTTCTATTCTGTGAGATCTACTTAAGAGATCTAATCTGTAAGTTTCACCTAAGGGTGTACTTTGTATTCTCTGATAATACAAGTTTGCTGTCTCCCGTGGATGTAGGCAATTTGCCGAACCACGTTAAATTTGTTGTCTTGTTTTTTCTTTTCATACTTTACCACGATTCCGCACTACATCTTCATGGATGAGCCAACATCATCTTTGGATGCAAGAGCTGCTGCAATTGTCATGCGGGCAGTGAAGAATGTGGTTAATACCGGGAATAACAGTTGTTTGCACTATCCACCAACAAAGTATTGATATATTTGAGGCATTTGATGAGGTACTAATTGTTCTTTTATTATTCAAAGAAAAAAATTTACTCAATTCTACAAAATACTTTTTGTATTACATGGCGTTGACCATATGAATCTACTTTTTTTATTTCACTTTATTTGGGATCAAATCCTTTATTATATCAAAAGTATTTATATATTTCATAATTATCTACGTTGCTTTCTCTTGTTCAATCTATGATATTTCATTCTTGATTCTTCTGAACCAACACATCTTCTGGATTTTGTTGTATATGTTGAGACCTCCTAAATTAATCCTTTATTATATCTGGATAACTCTTATCGCTGCACCAAGGTTCTTCTTCATTTATGGGAAAGTATGAGGACTAAAAAAATTGAATGTTAAAATGGAACACCCCTTCATTTATGGGAAAGTATGAGGACTTAAAAAATTGAATGTTAAAATGGAACACCGTCTAGTGTTAGAAATTTATTTAATATTAAAAATGGATGTGTCGATTCTTTATATCAAGAATCAAGACAAACATTAAATGGTCCTAAATGGAGCCATTATGACTTCTGATTATCTTTTTCATTCCCTGGTATTATTTAGGACTTGCATCATTCAAAAGGTTCATGAAGTGTAGGAATTATCATATTCAAAGCTCATTGGTATGGCCAACCCAAACATATCTTTATGTGATAAAGTTCCCTGAGATACAATGATTGGCAGAACTACTCTTAAGGATCAAATTTAGTCATACTTGCAACTGGTAGCTCTATTTGCTTATTCAAAATATTTTCTTAGGCAATCAAATGTTTAATATTAAAAACATATGCATGCTTAAACCAAATATTTGACTCTGGTGGCTTTATTTTTATTTAACGACAATCTTGTTTTGTTTCTGCTCAAAATAAAAATAAAAATTCAATGACATAGGATTCAATACAAGTACAAATGAATTCTGAATTAAAATGAAATTAGATTTGTATTGAATTGTACTTCCGCTAGGTACTCTGTTATTACCATTGTGATAATTTCAAATGCGCGCCCCTTCCGCAAGTGAAACGCCGGTTTAGGTACATCCGGGCAGGGTGTGACACAACTTAATAACTTTGGGTTAGTTTAGATTGGGTTAGTTGAATTGGTCTACTTACTTCATTTAATCCAAAATTTCATGTCCTATTCAATATATGAATTTTAGAATGTCATCTTATAAAAAAATTCAAAATCAAACAAAAAATATTATAAGTTTTCTTTTATTCTATATGCATTATGATATTTTAAGCAATTTACTTATGAGTGACAATAATAAAAAGTGAATGGAATAATAGTCTTTAGTTTGAACTCGTTCAAGTTGGTCATTTAAATTTGTCGGTTATTTTTTGGTGAAATCTCATCCCACCCTAACCCTAACCCAAACTTATCGGGTTTAAATTTCTTAAACCAATCCAACCAGATAAGTAAGGTATTCATCACCATGAATTGATTTAGGTTTTGGCCAAATACCATTCCAACCTAATAAGCTGAGTTGAAAATTTGTACAAAAGCCCTAAAATCCAACTTAACTCGCCACTATGGAGTGGATGCAGTTGGTAAAAAGGTGGCTTTGAAACCCAAAGTTTTCATGTAAGACCTTGGTTTGCACACACACAAAAAAAAACTTCGAGTACCTGCCTGAACGTTCAGGCAACCCGCCCGAAGATTCGAGTGTTCCTTTTCCTATATAAGGAACCCTTCCCCTCCAAAAAAAAATCATTTTTCACATCAATCTTCTTTCTCTCTCACTCTTTCTCTCTTTGTGATTTCTCTCTTCTCTTTTTGAGACTCTCTTTGCGGTGCAACGCGGTTTTGCTCAGGAGAAAATACTAATTCGAGAAGGAGATTTTATCTCAAGGTGGGGAACGAAACATAGGTTTGTGTGTCTTATGACTTTTATTAAAGTTTACATTCATTTATCATTCTGTTTACTATTCATTTACACTGCATTATTGCGTATAATATTCATACTTGTCATACTTATGTCTGTATATTTAGAGTTCATGTATTATACTGTTACTATACCAGATTAGTGGTCAATCTGACTCAATCAGACATTGTCTTGTCCTTAGTAACTTTAAATAGTGAACGGAAGGCAGCGTGCTGCTCTAGATGATTGGTATTTAAGTAGACCTCGTGTCCCACCTCTCAACTGAAAACTGATCTGGTTGGTCTTAGATGAATTTTAGAATGTCATCTTATAAAAAAAATTCCAAATCAAACAAAAAATATTATAAGTTTTCTTTTATTCTATATGCATTATGATATTTTAAGCAATTTACTTATGAGTGACAATAATAAAAAAGTGAATGGAATAATAGTCTTTAGTTTGGACTAGTTCAAGTTGGTCATTTAGATTTGTCGGTTATTTTTTGGTGAAAGCAAACTTCATAATTAAATATCTTAAATACACATTAAGACATCATAATCAATCAATATGTATGTATGCATGACACCGTCTCGTAATGATTTGATGATTGTATATTTCTTGAGTTCACTACAGATGTCCCTCCCCAGGCGTAGCTGGGTTCTCATTATACGTTCCTTCTCAAGAACGATGCTCTGCATTCACGTACAGATGTCCCTCCCTAGGCGTAGCCGGGTTCTCATTGTACGTCCCTCTCCATAAAAATATATAATGAATAGCAAGCAATGCTCCTAACTATTCTATGAATCATAAACCACATACGTCCCTAAGTGGTGATATGTATGATGCCAATGCATGAACTGGTCTAGTCTACTGGTCTGGTCTTTACTTGACATTTAGACTGACTTTGGCAAGGTCTGTTGATCCTCATCAGTGTCGGTATCACGACGTGTAAGGTTAGGACATTCAATATTACTTGTATAAGCTAATAGCTTTTAATGAGACCAACTAGATCAGTCTCCAGTTGAGAGGTGAGACACAAGGTCTGCTTAAATGCCAATTGCCTAGAGCAGCTTGCTGCCTCCCGTTCACTATTTAAAGTTGCCAAGGACAAAACCGAGTCTAGTTGAGCCAGATTAACTACAAATTCGACATTACAACAGTGTAATACATGAACTCCAAATATATAGGCATAGGTGTGACAGTATAAACATTATATGATATAATGTAATGTAAATGAACAGTAGACATAATAATGAATGAAAGTAAACTTTAATAAAAGTTATAAGACACGTAAACCTATGTTTCGTTCCCTACCTTCAGATAAGAACTTCTTCTTTCAGATCTGGCGCTTTCTTCCAAATAGAACTTTGTCGTACAACACCGAGAGTCTCAAAAGATTAAAACTCAAAATGAGTGAGAAAGAGAAGGAAAAATCACAAGGAAGGTGATTTTGGTGTGAGAAATGAGGAGGGGGAGGGTTGTTTATATAGAGATTTTTGGTGCCTAAACGTTCGGGCATTCGCCTTAACGTTAGGGCATTGCGTCTGAACGTTCGGGCAGGTAGCCGAGAGAATGTTTTTTTTGTTCAATCCTAGGGTATTACACTTTCTTTTTGTTTTTTAATTTTTTTTATTTGTTATTCTATTCAATGATTATGTGGTGTCTCGTATTAATTTATATGCACCATAGGTTTATTTACTTTTGTTCATCGACTTAAAAGTAGTCCATCTATATTGAGCTCAGAGGATATATACAAATGTTCATAATTAAGTTGGGTTCGTAATTTGATCAGTTTTGGTTAGGGGTAAAATCGGATCAGATTTTTGCCCCCCTAATTCATCCGATTCGATGAGATTGGGTGGTAGTGAGTTGGACCCGATGTCACCGTACCTAAGGTCGGGTCGGTCGGCTTGGTTGGGTTGGCCCCAGTTAAATAGCCTAATTTTTTTAAAGCTCAATAACTATTATTTAAACTTATATTAGTAATAAAATATATTAGATTATCATGTACCTAACTTATTAAACTACTATTTAAGCTTTAAGAGATAAAATTTCTTTTTTTTTGAGAGAACTCATATATATACAAGTCAAGTTACTCTTAAACTTGACTTATAAAAATGATAATGAACTCATATATATATATATATATATAAATTTTAAGAGGTCAGATTGAGTTCCTCAAAAATTAACTTGACTAACTCGACCCAATCCTGATGGGTTGGGTCGACTGAATTACTTCCACCCTTAGTTTTAGTAGAATACAAAGGCGCGCTGTTGGGGTGAAAATTCGCCCAACGCAGGAAAATGATTGTATGGGCGTGATGCGATTGCGTTGTAAAATGCAGTAATCTGAGTTTTAAAAAAGTGACCCAGGGCTACTTTTACGATTTGGTAGCGGTTGAATGGACCGTGCAATTCGTCTCTTTACATCAATTTAAATTTAATTTTTATTATTATTAAATTAATCTCTTGTAAAATTATTTCCTTACATATAACTTTTCTAAAGCTACATTCACACCCAAAAAATTCTCTCGACATCCATTTTCGTTTTCAATTTATTCATTTTTAACTTTCCTATCGTAGTTAAAAAACCCTAAAAGCCCACATATCCTTACTTTCAATTAAATATAATATATATATATATACCAATTTAACTTTAAATACCATATACCATCATAGGATTAAAGATCAGTTGATTTCTTAAACCTATGAATGAATGAAGAACTTGCATTGTTCTTCAATGAGAGAACAATTGAGGCATTATTGAAAAACTTTTCATGGTTTTGAGTCCAGCACAAAAAATATAAATAGAACATTTTTTTTTTAAATCGGATTGATGTTTCTCAAAAATCCCATGATTAAGAAAAAGAAAAAGAAAAAGAAAAATCAAAATCATAATTAACAACACAAAATAAAAAAATAAATGAAGAGTTCATGGTCGGGAACCAACAATCATCAATACTTTTCAAAACCTGAAGCAAATTTAAAAAAAAAACGAAAGAAGAAGAACAAGAAGATTGAAAAGAGGAAGGGACAAATAAGGAAAAAAATGTAAAAATTAAAAGAAATTAAAAATTAGTTACTACGGTTCAATGAGAAAAAGTCGCTGGTGCATTTTATTTTTGTATTAAATAAAGATAATCTTATTGGTGCAAGATTTGACCAATATCAATAAATGATGATGTAAAAAGTAACACTGATCTGGAACCTGTTGAAACATCTGAACAATCACCAAAAGTAGACGATCTGAGAAAGAAAAGAAAAAATACAAGCTATCGTAAGAAACATTAGTGTAGTGTCGGCCAAAGACCTTCTGATGCCTTCTACGAAGAATAGTGAACCTGAACTTTGTAGAGAATCAAAGTACCTTCTCCTTTAGGGGTGACAAGATTTTTATAGAGTTGGATTTTTGGCCTTGTCGTATGATTGTAGTCGAGCTAGGAATACCCAGAAGTATTCCAGTCGGATCAGGAAGGTTTTAGTCTTCATTCTATCCGAATTAAAAGGGATTTAGTTCTTTCCTACTCGAACTGAAAGAGCTGAGTAGCCTTCTAGCAAAACTCGGGAGGTCGGATAGTCCTTATCATAATTGAACTAGTAGGGAATCTTGAGTTTGTCGCATTAAATCTCGTACAGTCATTATCCATTGGTTCGACAAACTCGATAAAAAGATTGCGCGTAATCATTAAAATAAAAGAAAAGAAAACTCTACATTATAAATGAGCCGACTATTAAAAGACAAAAAAATTATAAAATGGAAATCTGTGAAGATCTATTGTCATTTAATGTGATAAGAACTTTTGACGTTTCAAATCTCAAAAAACTCTTACAGCCATCTCAAATCTATCTTCATTCCTATTGACCAACCCAAATTTCCAATTGTAAAAGGCTCTTGGGAAAAGAATATTTGATTGTGGCTTTATAGTAAATAATCTCAGGAAAATGATAAGGCTTTTATCACTCTTTTGTTTTCTTTCATTATCATTGTATTTGCCTTAAGTTTTACATCTATGTCCGTTGTTTATTAGCGTTGTGAATTATTTTATATTATAAAGATATTTTTTCTCAATTTATTATTCAACAGTTATATCATTATATATATTTTTATTTACCAACAGTGTGTGCCAGTACTATAAATAATGTTTTTTTATATTATAAAGGTTTTGCATCTACATTGTTTGTTATTAGCCTCGTTATTCATTTTAAACTATCAAATTGTTTTTTTTAAATTTTATTATTAACCAAATTTTAATTAATTTTGTTCAAAAATCTAAGTAAGAATATTTTTTTTCTCTAATCACAAAAATTATAATTATAGTCTCATCACGCCCCTTCAATGTCTACTTTCGCATATCTATAAATATAAAAATAAGATTGCTTTTAGTTCGTGATTCAACTCAAATTATTTTTTTATAATTTTTAAATAATTTATTTTAAAATAAATTTTTAAAAAGTTATTTTTAAAATTGACCAACAAGAATCAAATCTTAATTTGTGCACCGTATGAAAGTTGTACTTGAGAAAACTAATATATATATATATATATATATATATAGAAATATTGTCAAGAAATGAACTTGACACCTAGTATACATAAAACATTATTCTGTATATATATACTAAGCAACAACCTCCTTGGAGACACTTGCCATCGCATTTTTCTACATATGGCTCAGTTCGGTTCTTTACATATTCAGTTCATTAGAGACTTGTTCATCAAATATACTTATCTTTTCGGTTCACCTTTGAATTGGGCTGATATTTGGACAGAAGGTTTGTTTCTTCACATACTTCAATCTATACGGTTGATTTTGTGATTACATATTTCTGTTGGTAGATTGATACATCTGAACAGAATATTAAATGAAGAATCGGTAGGGTTGCTTGTATTAGACCTAAATTTAGAATATGAACTTAGACCTTTCCAAATAGCTTACATGTCAACTATGTTGACCTAGTTGCCATTGTTGATGAACCCATGATGTAAAATTAGTGATATACATATCTGAACATGATGACCTAGTGTAAATCGGCAATATGGCCTAAGTATGAAAAATTTTATATTTTAGGGCTTTTGATGTTTTTTGTCACGCCCTGACCGCAGCCAGAACGCGGGCGCACCACCGTAGTGGAGAACGCCTAGCCATAGCACCACATAATATTGTCATATCGCCATGGAGCAACCCAACCGCAGCTGGTCTACATCGAAACGATTATATGTCTGCCACTATTCATGAATAGTGCAGGGCCTCCCCCAAGTTCGATCGCAACCTCCCCCTTAAGAAGTTAGAATTCGCAACTTGAGTAGCCACTGAACCATTGGCTCAGTGGTTACTCAAGTTGCGAATTCTAACTTCTTAAGGGGGAGGTTGCGAGTTCGAACTTAGGGGAGGCCCTGTACTATTTATGAATAGTGGCAGACAAATAATCGTTTTGATGTAGACCAGCTGCGGTTGGGTTGCTACATGGCGATATGACAATATTATGTGGTATTATGGCTAGGCGTTCTCCACAGCGGTGGTGCGCCCGCGTTCTGGCTGCGGCCAGGGCGTGACATTTTTGGCCTAGAATCATTGAATTGATGCAACTTATGTTTAATTAAGCATGATTAGGGTTGATTATGCTACTAATTTGGTGGTTGTGACCATATCATGGGTTAAGCCTACTTGTGATCAAGTGACCCAATTTGGCCATGTTTATGCCTAAGGAATTGAAGATTAATAGAATAGTTTATGAATGAAAACTATGCATTAGAGGCCTAAGTCATGTGATTTGAGTTGAATGATGGGATTAGATGGGATTTAGGCCTATTGTCTATATGTGGGCTGATTTAGGGTTGATGTGTAATGTCTATGTGATTGAGCATAGAAATTGATGTATGGTAGGATGTTGATGAATGTTTCAGGATCTTGATTGGGTTGATTCAGTTTGGTGGTCGTGTGTGGTTAAATACTCTCGCGAGGCTTGGTTGTGAGTAGACTTCATTTATGATTATATCTTTTATGTCATCATATCACTTATATATATTGTATGTTGAAAGCACGAATGTGTTCTAATGTTTTGAATGATGCATTAATTTGAGAAAACCTTATGACTTTGGTTGGGCCCATCTATCTAGCTAATAGGGGGACTTAACCTTGTCATAGGAGGGTTTTAAAAAGGGAAATGATTGGGGTCAACGGTACGGTGAAATAGACGTGCACTAGTAACCCCAAATAAACATGATTGGGGTCAACGGTACGGTGAAATGGATGTGCACTAGTAACTCCAATGCATGTGGAATGTGGATCCAAATTGATAAGCTTTTACTTGCATCGAACTTATTATAAATGCTTGATATCTATATATTATGAGCTTTTAATCATGCTACACATTGACATGCATACATGATATTTATTGATGAGTATTGATAGCATATTTGAATTCTATTCACTAGGCACCGTTGGCTCACCCTCATTTTCCTCTTTCAGGTCCTTCTGTCCTGAATAAGGGTAAAGGAGTAGTCATAGCTTGAGGGCCTTGCCTGCGAGAGAATCCAAGGCCTCGATGTGAGTTGAGAGACATTTTGATTGAACTGTGTTTTAAATTATGAAGTATTATATTTTGGATTATGTAATTATAACACTTACCACATTGTAGTATGGGTGAGTTGGGACTTGTTAGACAGACCATGTGGGCATATGACGGTTTTTATTTGTACCCACAATTTTAGACTTTATGTGTATGTCAATTTTAATGGACTATAGAGATTATGATTTTATTTATGGTTCATTTTTATGGATTATCTCTTGTCTTAGATGATTAATACGGTTGGTAGTTTTGTTTAGTACCTTTTGATATTATGTCGTTGTTTAAAATAAGGCTCGTAGGGTCTCAACCACCTCACTGGAGTTGAGTGGTCGGAGATTCCTACGCTGGGCGTCCCGCCCCGGCATTTCGCATGACATTCCCTGCGGGGTTGGTGGTCGGGGATGTGGGGTCGCCACACAAGTGATAGTCAAACTTGTTCTAGGATTTCTAGAGATCTAATATATATAACTTTACTTGCACATATCCAATCCAAACAAGTCATGATTCCACAAAATCATCCACACTAGATATGTAGAGAATTTCCAACAAAGTCGAGTTCAAATTTGAATCAAGCACACAGACTAAGTAGTTTACTCTCTACATTCTCCTAGAGTCATTTTCATGTACATGTTCTCTTATCATTGGCCATTCAGAAAAATAAAATTAATTGAATCAAATTAGAATTTACAAGATCATAGGATATCCTAACCTAAAACTACTATATCTTTACCATAACAAGTCAAAAATTAAAACTCTTCCCCCCAAACTTAAAACAAGCATTGTCTCTTATGCTTCACAAAAAGAATAAAAACAGAGCATGGACGGAAAGAAAATAAGAAGAGGTTTAAAAAACCCCCTGTAACCCCAAACGGTTGAAGTCTCCACATAAGCTCTTCATCCGCTCCATGTAGCTCGCATAAGGACCCCCAAACTTGCTTTAGAACCTAAAAAGGAAAAGAACCAAAACTTGTCAATGGTAATAAACTCAAAAACTATACTACAATGACTAAAAACATAAAACACCGAGCATAAAATAGAAATTTCAAAATTGATGGGTTGCCTCCCAATAAGCGCTTACTTTAAAGTTCTCAGCCCGACTTCTTGGCATCTCCTCAATTAGGGTCCTCCAAGGGGGCATCATCCTCGTGCGCATGCTCGTGTCCATAGTAGTGTTTCACCCGATGTCCATTGACTCGAAAGAGAAAGTCGTCTTTGCTACGCAACTCTATTGTGCCATATGGAAATCTCTCTTAATAATAAAAGGACCCAACCACCTAAACTTCAATTTACCCAAAACCAAGGTCAACCTTGAATTGTATAAAAGAACCTCTTGCCCCGACTTGAACTCTCGCTCCACTATCATCTTGTCATGCCATTTCTTTGTTCTCTTTTTGTATACCTTGGCATTCTCATATGCATCTTTGCGGAATTCATCCATCTCATTTAATTGGAGAAGTTTTTTGATCATCGGATGCCTTCAAATCATAATTCAACTTCTTAACAGCCTAAAAAGCATAGTGCTCCATCTCTACGGTAAGTGACACGCTTTCCCAAACACCAAACGATATGGAGACATCCCAATGGGTGTCTTAAAAGCTGTCCGGTATGCCCATAAAGCGTCATCAAGCTTCAAAGCCCAATCCTTCCTCTTGGTATTCACGGTCTTTCCTAGGATTTTCTTCACTTCTCGGTTGCTAATCTCAGCTTGGCCATTACTTTAAGATGGTAGGCCATGACAACCTTGTGTCGCACCCATACTTGGCAAGTAATGCATTAAAGAGCTTGTTACAAAAATGTGATCCTTAATCACTAATGATTGCCTGAGGAGTGCCAAAACGTGTAAAGATGTTCTTTTGAAGGAACTTCAACACTACCCTTGCATCATTTGTAGTCGTGGAAATGGCTTCCACCTACTTTGAAACGTAGTCGACCACCAAAAAAATATACATCTTCCCACATGAAGATGGAAATGGTCCCATGAAATCTATACCCCAAACATCAAATAGCTCTACTTCCAAGATATTGGTCAAAGTTGCTTATGTCTTCTCAAAATAGTACCAAGATGTTGGCATCAGTCACAAGTCTTCACAAAAGCATAACTAATAGGACCCACTTTGAAGAACCTTTGTCGCTGTCCTTGTCGCCCCAAAATGACCACCATATGGCGAGGAATGACAATCATGAAGAATGGACTGCGCTTCTTCCTCCGGTACGCACCTCCAAATAATATGATCGTCGCACCTCTTAAATAACAAGGGCTCATCCCAAAAGTAGAAACGCACATCATGTAGAAACTTCTTCTTCTTTGCATATGATAAATCTGGAGGGAAAACACCACTAGCCAAATAATTCACATAGTCGGCATACCATGGAAGGTTCACAAACAACCCATAAAGTTTCTCATCTGGAAATGTTTCTACTATAGGCACACCATCATCTTGCTCATCTAGTTGTAGCCGAGATAAGTGATCCACAATTACATTCCCACTCCCCTTCTTGTCTCTAATTTCCGTATCAAACTCTTGAAGTAAGAGGACCCATCTAATCAGCCGAGGCTTTGCATCCTTCTTCTCGAACAGGTAGCAGATGGCGACATTATCGGTATAGACAATCACTTTAGACCCAATGATGTAGGATCTAAACTTATCACAAGCTAAGACCACAGCTAGCAATTCCTTCTCGGTTGTGATGTAATTTTGTTGAGCCTCATCAAGTGTCCTACTCACATAGTAAATGGCGCGAAACATCTTCTCCCTTCTTTGTCCAAGAACTGCTCCTACCGCATAGTTACTTGCATCACTCATGATCTTAAACGGTTCACTCCAATCTGCTATCACCATGATAGGTGCTGATATTAAAGCTTTCTTGATCAACTCAAAAGCTTCTTCACAATGCTCGTCGAACACAAATGGAGTCTCTTTCTCAAGTAGGTTGCAAATGGGCTTTGCTATATTTGAAAAGTCCTTTATAAATCTTCTATAAAACCCTGCATGCCCTAAGAAACTCCTTATGTCCTTAACACTCTTCGGATGTGGAAGTCTCTCAATAGACCAATCTTTGCCTTGTCTACCTCAAGACCCTTAGACGAAATCCGATGTCCAAGAACAATTCCCTCGCACCATGAAGTGACACTTTTCCCAATTAAGCACAAGATTCGTTTCTTCGCACCTCTTCAACACAAGGGAGAAGTTATGCAAGCAATGGTCAAATGAGGACCCAAAAACTGAAAAATCATCCATGAAGATCTCCATGATGTCCTCCACCAAATCTGCAAATATAGCCATCATGCACTGTTGAAAATTCGCCGGTGCATTACATAAACCAAACGACATGCGCCGAAAAACATAAGTACCATACGAACAAGTGAATGTAGTCTTCTCTTGATCCTCCGGGGCAATGGCTATCTGATTATACCCCGAATACCCATCTCAGAAACAATATTAATGGAAGCCCGCAAACCGATCTAACATTTGATCAATAAAAGGAAGGGAAGGGGAAGGTGATCCTTCCTTGTGTCCTTGTTGAGCTTCCGGTAGTCTATGCATACTCTCCAGCCCGTCACTGTTCTCGTCAAAATCAACTCATTCTTAATAGCTTCTCCACTTCCAAATTAGACAAAGCTGATGGTATGATGACCGAAATAGTAGACTTCTCACCCAAAAATGCATGTCGAAGGTGCTCTGGTGAAGATTCTAATGGCTCGGGTGGCAAAGAAACTTTAATGTCTTCCACTTCGACTATGGTACTTGAAGGATTATGGGTCTTAAGAGCTAAGGCATACTGCTGGACATCATCATGAGAGGCCTCATCTCTAGATACCAAACTCACAAAAAACTTCTCTAAAAGATCTTCCTGTGTATCTTCCTCATGTACCTCAGTCACACATGCATCCACCACATCACATATATTTATCCGGTGACATGTATTCCCCTCCGATGGGAATTTAAGGGTCTTGTATATGTTAAACACTTTTTCATCATTTACTCTCAAGGTAAGCTCACCACGTTGTACATCAATCAAAGCTCGCTCGGTTGCTAAAAATGGCCGCCCAAGTATAAGAGAAATATCACCATCTTCTTCCATATCGAAAACAACAAAATCCATCGAGAAGAGGAACTTATCCACCTTTACTTGCACGTCTTCAATGATACCCCTAGGGTATGTAAGTGATCGATCCGCTAGTTGCAAAGATATCGTAGTCGGCTTCACCTCGCCAAGTCCCGATTTCCTGAAAATTGACAAAGGCACCAAGTTAATACTTGTACCTAAATCACATAAAGCTTTAGTGAAATTTAAAGAATCAATGGTACAAGGTATAGTGAAACTCCCTGGATCTTTTAGTTTTTGAGGTAGCTTCTTTTGTAGTATGGCACTACATTTTTCAGTAAGCTTCACCGTCTCATAATCCTCTAGCTTCCTCTTCTTTGTCATCACATCCTTCATGAACTTCACATAGTTGCGCATTTGCTCCAAAGCATTGGCAAAAGGGATGTTGATGTGGATCTTCTTGAAAATTTCAAGAAACTTGGCGAATTGCTCATCAAGCTTCTTCTTTTGAAAACATTGAGGAAAAGGGATAGGAGTCTTAAAAATAGGGGGATTATCTCGGAAGGTGATGGAACAGGGCTTATACGGCCTCTCTTGAGATTTTTTCCCCTTGCTTGATTCTTTATCTTCTTTTCTTGACTTAGCTTCCTTGTTGGGCTCCTCATTCTCTTGACTAGATGGAGAGGGAGATGTAATGTGTTGACTTGTAGAATCAGCCCCCTTAACTTCTTTTCCACTCCTCAAAGTGATGGCCTTGCATTGTTCCTTGGAATTTATCTCGGTGTTGTTAGGCAAGGATCCATGTGGTTTTGTGTTCACTGTTTGGTCTAGTTGTCCCACTTGTACTTCAAAGTTCTTAATTGAACCTCTTGTCTCCATCATAATTGATCCCAACATATCCTCCAAGGATGGCTTGTTCTCTTGAGCTTGATTGTAGAAATAGGGTAGAGGTTGCAATGTTTTCCTCGTGTAGGCATAGAAAAAGTTCTCATGATTTCGAACATTTGGGTGGTACTGATTTGGAACTCCTTGATTGCTTATGAAATTATTCCCCCGATTACTAATGTATTGAACTTATTCCTCATGTGCCTCATTCCCTGAAGAACCCATATGTAAAACCACTGCCTTTTCAATAGAAGGTTGCGCTCTTTGAGTAGTTTGCACAGCAAGTTGGTTGACAATACTTGACATCTGAGCAGAGATAGATGTAAATGGATCAACTTCATGTAGACCAACCACCTTCTTAACCATTGATCGTGCTACCAGAACCTCATAAGTGTTGCTAGCCATATCATCCAACATGTTCAGTGCCTCAGTAGTCGTTTTTGTCAAAAGTAACCCACCGGCTGCCACATCAACTAGAGTTCTTGTGGAGAAAGTCATCCCATTATAGAAAAGTTGGATTTGAAACCAATCTTAGAACCCATGCTGAGGACACTTTCTCAACAATTCCTTGAAATGCTCTCATGTTTCCTACAATGACTCGGACTCCTGTTGCTTGAATTTTTTGATCTCAGCTCTCAATTAGGCGATCTTGGCAGGAGGAAATAATTTTTGAAGAAATTTATGTACCATCTCTTCCCAAGTTACAATGTTCCCCGGTTGCAAAGATTGCAACCATGCTCGTGCTTTGTCCCTTAGAGAAAAAAGGAAAAATCTCAACCTTATAGCGTCCTCAGTAACACCATTCATCTTCACACATCTCCAACAAGGTGGTGATGGGGATAGTAGGATCTTCAGTAGGCAGCCCCCCATACTGATGTTGTTGCACCATTGAGATCAACTATGGTTTGAGCTCAAAGTTGTTCGCATTAATAGGAACACGAACTATACTTGAATAGTTCTAATTAATGACCGACTTGAACTAGTCTCTCAAAGTCAACTGATCTTGCTCGTCTGCCATTACTTCAGTTGCTCTTCTTCTCTCTTGCCTTAGTCTTCCAAGAGTACGTTCAATCTCGGGATCCAACGGTAGTACTTCAAAACTTCGTGCCCTTTGCATAAACTCTTGAAATCCTTCAAAACAGAACTAAAAAAAATCATAGAATAATAATAAAAATAAAAATCTAAATTAAAATCAAAGTTAAATACCACGATATTAGTGCAAAATAAAAAATACATCCGGCCACTGTGCCAAAAACTTGTTGCACGCAAACCGCAAGTGAACGGTTGCCAAGTTATAATATATTCCAATGAGAAATCGGTTGTCGTCCTCAGGGATATTTACTACACCGTCTATCGCGTTTTAACCTTAATTTTATCTAGAAAACCAAGCTCGAATAATTGAGTAATTAAAGGCAATAACTAAAACAACTAAGTATGAAATCAACAATGCATATAAAATCGAATAAAAAAATCAATCGGAGAATATACTAGAGGTTTGATGTCACCTTACTCTCAACGATATCTTTATATATATATATTATTATTATTATTAAATCAGTTCCTTAGCTTATAAGTCAAAATTCCTAACATTTCTAATTTTCTCTTTTGAAGCGGAACTAGAGCATATTATCGTTGTGTTGATTTAACTCTTTCGATGAAAAGCTAACACAACGGTAATTCATTAAAATCTATGATTTCCACTTAATGACTTCAAAGGTTCTCAATCTCCTTTTGAGTCTCACGATATCCTAGGTTATATTTTCCATATTCGAACCCAAGGTACCCTCTTTTGGACCATCTATCTCGGATCTATGATCATCTAATGCTTGATCAAGGGATTAAAAGCATTACACCCAGATAAATATAAATAAACTATAAAACTTTCTTAACAATAATTTAAATCATAAAAGCTAAGACAGTCTCGAGTTTGGATCAATCTACACCTCTAGAAAGAGGTTTAGTTCATAACTAAAGAAATAAAAACAGTAAACATTGGTTCAAACATGAATGAGAACAAAAGAAAACAAACTAGAACGTGTAGAAGTTGTCAATGTTCTTCAATGTAGATCTTCTCTTCCACCTCACTCGAGTAGCAAAACTTCGTTATCTACTCTATTCCAATATGTTCCTCTCGAAAAAACCCCTTTCTTTTGATATATAATAAGCCCCCTTTCGTCGTGTGTAAAAATTGGAAAGTCCCAAAATTTCCCCAAATTTCAAGTTGCTAAAACGCAACTAAAAATACCTGTCACGGTACTCCGATATGTTTTCCAGCACCACAGTGAGCGTCGCGGTTAAGACGGTTGCAGAGATCACAGAATCCAAGGAACAACTGTTCAATTTTCTCACCGAGAAGGCGTACACCCAAATGACGTACGCCCACCTCCCAAATAATCTCCTTAAACCACCCCTTATTGGCCTTGCGAAGATTGTAGTCGGCAACATTTTGCCAGAAGTGGTGACTAGAGGATCTATGACAAGAGCTCAACTTCTTGTGCTATATTGCTTAGAAAAAGGAATGTTTGTCTCCCTACCTCACATTATCATCCAGCAAATGTTACGGGTGATTCAAAACCCTACAAAGAAGGAGCTCCTCGCCTACGAAGTCTTGATAATGAGGATACTATGGGAGGAAAACATCAATACCTTTGATGAATCTTCGACACAGATCACTAAAGTTTTCACACCTGGGTTGCACACAGAGTGCCCCCTACCCAGGGTGATAGGGACTTAATACCCTCAGCCATTATGGATGCCATAATATTGTTCTACTCTCGTACAGCCAGCCACATAAGTGCTTTTGTACACAAAATCTTTTATCGACACTATTTACTATTCATAAATAGTGTCGGGCCTCACCCAAGTTTCGAACGCACAACCTATAGTTTGATTTCAAACTTTGAGTAGCTACTGAAAGTATAGGTTGTGAGTTCAAAACTTGGGCGATGCCCGATACTATTTATGAATAGTGAATAGTATCGATAAAAGACTCTGCGTACAAGAGCACTTATGTGGCTGGCTGTACGAGAGTGAAACAATATTATGGCATCCATAATGGCTAAGGGTATTAAGTCCCTATCACCCTGGGTAGGGGGCACTCTGTGTGCAACCCAGGCGTGACAAAAGTTGTCACAGTATTCTCCATTTCCAAGACTTTCGTCTTAAAGGAAGAGGTGACTGATGAAGAAATATTTGGCGCGACTTTAGGGGAAAATAACGGAAGGACTAGTGAAAACAATGGAGGCTATCAACAAAAAAGTCGGCGCAAGATTCCTATTAGGGAAGCACCAATTAATGAACCAAATCAGAACAATACAACAAACCCAGCCCCGAATAATGGTCAACCCGATCATCTATTCTCCGAGGAGGATCTCTTTGGCAACCTTGGTCAGCCACAAACAAATCAGGATGGACGGAGAGTTCTGCCAAATCCACCGTCTTGGAACCTCCCAAACCATGAAAATATGGCGTCTCAAGGGTTTCCAACTCCTGAGGTACCCTACCAGCCAGTTCCACAAGTTCTTGTTAACCAACCACAACAAAATTGGACGACACCAAACTTTGGAAGATAGGATATCCCGATGCGTCCACTATTTTAAAACTTTTCAACTCAAGCATATCCAATCGTCGAAGACGTCCCAGTTCGGGAATCTTCATATAATCAAACCAACTACTCTCTACCTATGAGTCAACCATACAGCCAATACTTTCCACCAATACCTACAAGTTACCCTCTACCTATGAGACAGTTAACCTACCATCCATCGATGGGACAACCGGCCAACCAACCATCTATGGGACAAAAGGTTACCAGTTAAATGTGATTGTATCTAGTCTTGCTCAAATGGAGGAGAACCACAATGCTTTGATAATGCATGTGCAAAACATAGAGGAATAGGGAACAACTTCTCAACGTTCTTCTAGTAGTCATTTTGTAACTAGCAGAAGGTCTAGAAGGAGTAGTAGTAAGCGGGAAAATTAAGAAAATTATTGACATTATAACTTTTTTTTTTTTTACGGATGAAATGTTTTGTTTGAGACTATGTTTGGTGGGCCGACTTACAACCATTCTTTCTTTTGTATCACTAACTTTGGAGTGGTATGGAACACAACAAAATTGAAAGATACTAAATAAAACGTGGAAGTAAGAAAACTCACGACCTTGAGTGAAAAGAAACATCTTGGGAAAGTTGAATTACTAACATTATCACTAAGTTTACACGATATAGGACGAGTAAACTTGGACGATACTATTAATGAACTCCTCTCCTAGTCAATGTTTTATAGAGACTGTGTTCATACAACTTAACTTGGTTGAACCCTTTATTGCCAAATTCATGTGGTATTGGACACACGAACTTGGATAATAGTCAAAGAGACTAAGAAAAAGAGTTTGAACACATAAGAATGCGATAAAACGTTAGATTAAGATATTTACCGAGGTAAATCTTAGAACCTTTATGACTCATATGAATTTCCAAAAATATATGTATGTTCACAAACCATAACCAAAATATTTGAAGCTCTTTCAAAAAAAAATACTTATTATATGAACATTCTAACCTTGTTTTACACCATGGCCAAACATACGAGGCATCTAAGATTTTTTGATTCCTCACCAAAAACCTTAAGCTATACCTAGAAAAATAGATGGTTTCATATTGCAGAACTCTCAAACTTTTTGCTGAGAATGTCATAACACTATACTTGGCTACGGTTCCTAAAACATGGTTTTATTTTCTCCTTGCTAGTGAGAAAATGCAAACCAGAAAAAGAGGAAGGCCACGCACAATCCGTCCAACAGAGGAGGCACCTCTTGTGATACAAAATAAGGAATCGCTGCCTCTAAGGGCAAAGTAGGCCACACCCGCCACATCCACTACTTCTGGGCAGGCAGTGCCACCTCAACCCACACCCTTTGTCATGCCTCAGGGCATGGAACGCTTCTTCACCAAAGATGAAGATGACTGTTCAAACGGCCATCCGTGAGACCGCGGCCAACCAGGTGGTCACTATGTAGGCACTTGTTCGGTCTGGATGGAGACTCAAACCGGCCAGATTACTAAGTACAAGAGGTTACAACCCCTTACCTTTACTGGCACCACTGATGCGGAGGAAGCGCAGAAATGGCTTGATGAGTCCAAGAAGACTCTCATGGCTATGGGAGTTGAAGAGGCTCGAAAGATTCCACTAGCTTCCTACGAACTTGTTGGTATAGCTAATACACGGTGGATAACGGTGAAGGAAGACCCAAGGGTCAATACAACAGACATGACTTGGCAAGAATTCGAGTCACTGTTCATTAATGAGTACTTCCCTGGTGCAGTGATGAGGCAGAGGCGCCAGGTTGTACCAAAGCAACATGACAATTCACGAGTATGCTGTCAGATTCAAGGAATTCTCGGTCTACTCTCTCTCCACCATCTCAACGGAGCAAGATAAGGCCAAAAAATTCTATAATGTCCTTCGTTCGGATATCCGACAAGCCCTGTCGATCTAGGATCTCAAGAATTACAGGAAGCTTGTCGATAAGGCCATGAATTTTGAGTTGGAAAAAGTTGAGCAGGAACAGAGAATGAACAAGGAAAAACGGCCTGCAACATTTTCGCAACAGGGTAACAAGAAGAAGCCCTATTTTAATCAAAACTCAGCAATCCCAGCCCCGGTTCAAAAGCATGAGGCAGCGACACCTGCTGCATAAACTTCTAACCCTGGCCAGCAGGGTTTTCAGAATCATAACTGAGGTGGCCGCAACGGCAGGGGTGGCCACTATAATGGCAGTGGCAAGGGTGGTGGTCAACAACACCACAATCAGCATGGCCAGCAGAACCATCAGCAGGCACCTCCGTAGCAGAGGCTGACGTGCTTCAACTATGGCAGCAAGGCCATGTAAGAAATGCCTGTCCCCCTCCTTAACAACTGCGCCAGCCTGTTCTCGTAGTTCAAGTCCAACAAGCCCCACCTGCTGCAAATGCCCAACCCAGGCAGAACCAACAGAACCGGGGGCAACAACAATAGGGCAGAGCATTTGCTATTACTCGGCAACCCCTTCCAGACAACAATGTAGTCGAAGGTACATTTTCCTTGTTCAATATAATGGTGCATGTCTTGTTTGATTTGGGTGCTATGCACTCCTTTATATCTTCTACATTGGTAAGGCATTTAAGGTTGCATCCTGAACTCACAGACATCACAATTTATGCCTCATCACCATTAGAATTTGATACTGACGTGAAATTGAAGTGTTCTCGATGTGAACTTCAAATGTTAGAACAAATAATTTATGCAGATCTTTTTGTGATGGACATTGAAGACTTCAACATCATCCTCGGTATGGACTGGCTCGCACCACTGAATGCTAAGATCGATTGTTTGAAGAAGCAAGTTCAGTTAACCTAGCCTACTGGGGAGTTTGTCAAGATTCAGGGAACAAGGAAATTAAAATGAACAAATTTCATTCGTTACAATGACTTAAAAAATTACTTTAAGTGTTTACAAATTGCTAAAAAATATAAATTCTAAGATATATTAAATACAAGTAAATCAATAATTAAAAAAAATAAAATCTTAAGACAATCATGTGAGGGTAATAGTGTAGAATTATTTTCAAAAACTATCTTCAAATAGTTAAGAAAAGATATCTTAGATCTTTAATTAGTTTATATGTTTTTGAAATTACATCATTTATTTAAAGTAAGATATGATATATAATTTTGAGTTAACATCTATTATTAATTTATATAAAGTTAAAAATTACTTAACTTAATTAAAGTACAATTTTAATAACTTAACTTAATTAAAGTACAATTTTAAAAACTTTCTTAGATTAAATATAAAGAAGATATAATATAAAAAAAATTGAGTTAGAATTTTTATCAATATATATATACACATATTTCTTAATTAAGATTTCTAGAAACTCTTAGAATATGTATGGAAATATTTTAGAAAATGAGAACAAAAAATTCTAATTTTTTTTAAAGTTTAAAACTACGAATAGAAGATTTCAAAAACTTTATTAAAAAAATGAAAAATATAACTAATGGGTATGAGATTGTTCATTGACAAGGGCATTTCCAAATTTATAAAGATTATACACTATCCATAATCAGCCTATTTCTTCCTTTATTTGCTGACTCCACCACACAATGGAGTGGCATGGAACCTTCACTTCCCTAGAGCTTTAACCTCTAGGGAACAAGATGAGATAACTAACCTCTTAGCTAAACTAGAAATTGTTCGTTTGTCGAATATCCCCGATCACTACCATTGGAATCTTGAACGTAGCGGAAAATTTTCATGCAAATCTCTTGTAGATGCATTACACTCTTCATCTAATCGAACTACCTCTCATTTCTCATTAGTGGCATACATATGAAAAACAAAGATTCCATTGAAAGATAAAGTGTTTAGTTAGTCACTAGCTCATAGGAGATTAAATACAATGGACTTATTGCAAAGAAGTACTTGTCTCCACAGTGTTGTGTGTTGTGTTTCCAGGTGGATGAGAATCCAAACCACTTATTTGTGCATTGCTCTTTGGCGAGGAGGTTGTGGGAGAGATGGTATAGTTTCTCAGGAGGAAGATTCTCGCGTCCATCCAATATTGAGGCTTGCATGTCATTGTCCCATGGCCTTGTTATATCTAGCACGGCTAAAGAAGTGACTTTTGTTGCTTCATTTGCCACACTTTGGCATATATGGCTTGAAATAAACATTAGGATTTTCAATGACAGACGCAAGGATTTGAACAAACTATGCGAGGATATTAGGTTCGTTGCCATTTCTAGGGTTCAAAAGGCGACATTAGTTCAAGGCCCCTCCATCTCAGATTGGGACAATTGTTTACATTCGGTTTGACAATGGTTGTAGCATATGATTTTTGGGTGTTGAGGTTGGGATGTAATTAGCAGAATTATTTCTAAGTTTTAGCATTTGTAGCGGTGTGTGTCTATTTGTAGAGGTGCACCTCTGGTGTCGTTGTCGGCTGCAGATCATATATTTTAATAAAGATGATACTTGTTTATGTTAAAAAAATATATATTATGTGAATTTGATATGCATATTTCCTTTTATATTAATGATGACTTTGTTTCTAAAATTATTTAATAATTTAATAAGACATATTTAAAGTATTTCTAAGAATATATGGAAAAAAATATTTATAACGAGGATTTTTAAATGTATATGTATTATCCAAAGACAAAAATTGCTATCTAGAATTTTTATTTTATGAAAAATATATAAAGTTTAAAGAATTACCTATTTAGGTCGGACCGCGTGCCTAGCCCGAATAACATTGTATTGGGTTATTAGGTCAGGTCGTTCAAGCGGGTCGGGCTTCAAGGGGTTATCCCAACCCACCCGCTCTATGATAACGGGAGGGTTGGGTCAGCCTGACATTTAAGTTGGCCCTGGGCTAGGGTCGTGCTAGACGAGCCGATTCAGGTCAAGCCCATGAAATGGTCCATTCTGCTTCTACCTCTTCCTCTAGGACTAGTCTCATATTTTAAGGGTGTGAGGATACCTAATGGAAAACACGATTTTGGAAAACACTGATTAATTACAGTTGTTGATGCAAGATTTGACCACCACCAAATAATAATAGATTTAAGGGGACATGCTGAGTTGGAACCTGCAAAGTTGTTTACTGATTTGTGTGCCTCATTTGGATGTCTAGCATTTACCTTTACTGAGTGAACAGATCTCAATAAAGCCAACCAGTCCAATCCCCAGGCTGAGAGGTGGGATCACAATGGATTCGCTTAAATACCAAGTCTTCTGAAGCAACAAGCTGTCTCTCGTTCACTCTTTAAAGTTACTAAGGACAAGACTGAATCTGGCTAACTATGTTGATTGCTGGTTTAACAGAGTAACGGTATAATGCATTAACTCCTTGACACAGTGCACAGATTAAAAGTGGTATGCGAGAGTAGCTGATACGCACTGATTCCCACTATTTCTTGTGAACGGTACTGTATATATGAATAATATTGTGTATGTGAATAGTATCATATACGTGAATAATATCGTACACATGTATAAGTGAAAGAATTTTTTGATGTAGAAGATCAGCCAAAGCCGCAACCACAAAGCATACTAAGACTTTCCCAGCGGTTTCGGCACTACTTCTTGGGAAACGTATGCAATATTGCACTACTAACTGGTAAAATAAAGACAATAACTGTAAAGAGTAGCGAGACAAAAGATTTACGTGCTTCGGTTAGAAGACCTACGTCCACGGGCAGAGTGTGGAATCTTAACTATAAACTGAATATTACAACTTCTCTCTTTTCTTTCAAGGAGAGAAAAATGAGACTCTCTCTATTAAAAACTCAAATATACTTACGATCAACCAGATCTGAATGAAATGCACCGAAATCTAAACCCCTATTTATAGTTGAAAATTATGAATAAAATATTATTTTTATAATATTTTATTATTTTTTGTCACAAGTTGAATAGTAACTTATTGGCTTCTTCTTCACCTTACATGCTGAATAGTAAATATTGGCTTCTTCTTCTTCACCTCACATGTTGAATAGTATTTTCTTTTTGTCTTCCTTTTCTAGTCATGGTTGTAACAGTTACCCCCAGGCTCAGATCAATAAATAGTTGGTCGGAGCATCTTGCCTATTTCTTTCTTTCTTGATAGCTGAATATGAAGGAGGTGAAGAAACGAGCTGCCAGAGATAGTTCTATTGAGAATTCATCTTGTGAAGAAAGTTTTGCCGAGAGATGTCGCGACTTAACATAGATTTTGACGATTCCGAGAAGCAACTCGCCGAAGCCACTTTGAGGACTCATCAGGGGGGTGTAGTAGAATCTACTTTTTCTGTTGATCGTCCCGTAGTATTGGCTTCGCCCTGAAGTTTTGAGCGAAAGGGCACTTATAATACCCTAGGTTTGCACAAAAAAAAAATTTGTTCGAGCAACCTGCCGGAACGTTCAGGCGCCAAATTTCCTATATAAACAACTCTCCCCCTCCTCATTTCTCACACCAAAATCACATCTCCTTGTGATTTTTCTTCTCTCTTTCACTCATTTTGAGTTTTTGTCTATTTGAGACTCTCTTTACGAGATTTTCTGTGCGGTGCAACGCGGTTCTGTCCGGGGGAAGGCGCCAGTTCTAAAAGAAGTTTTTATCTAAATGTGGGGGACAAAACATAGGTTTGTGTGTCTTATAACTTTTATTAAAGTTTACATTCATTTATCATTATGTCTACTATTCATTTATATAACATTTTTGCGTATAATGTTTATATTGTCATACTTATGCCTGTATATTTGGAGTTCATGTATTACACCGTTATTATGCCGGATTAGTGGTCAATCTGGCTCAACCAGACTCAGTCTTGTCCTCAGTAACTTTAAAAAGTGAATGGGAGGCAGCGTGCTGCTCTAGACGATTGGTATTTAAGCAGACCTTGTGTCTCACCTCTCAACTGGAGACTGATCTGGTTGGTCTTCTTTGAAAGCTATCAGCTTATACAAGTAATACTGAATGTCCTAACCTTGCATGTGGTGATACCGACCTTGATAAGGATCACTAGACATTGCTAAATCCTGCCTAAATGTTAAGTAAATACCAGACCAGTAGACCAAATCAGTTCATGCAATGGCATCATACATATCACCACTTAGGGATGTATGTGGTTTATGATTCATAGAATAGTTAGAAGCATTGCTCGCTATTCATTATATTTCTTTGGAGAGGGACGTACAATGAGAACCTGGATACTCCTGGGGATGGACATCTGTGCGTGAATTCAGAGCGTCGCTCCTGAGGAGGGACGTACAATGAGAACCCGGCTACTCCTGGGGAGGGACATCTGTACGTGAACTCAGACGATATACAATCATCAATCCAATACGAGACGGTGTCATTCATACATACATATTGGATTGATTATGATGCTTTGATGTGTATTTAAGATATTTGATTATGAAGTTTGCTTTATTAATTGTTATATCCATGAACTATTTTACCCACTGAGCGTGTAGCTCACCCCGTTGTTATCTAATTTTTCACAGGAGATTAGGATGGACTGAACTTTTTCATGTACAAGTATATTTTGTTATTGTCATTATAATGCATTCGCACCCCGTCCGTGAGTGTCCCGCCGGTTTAGGCGCGTCGGGGTGGGGTGTGACGCACTTCTGTTGAGTTTTTCAATTTTAGTTCGGTTAATTCTGAAATGGCTAAGTTTCTTGAGGGGCATTCATCTCGGCTCCCTCTTTCACAGACTTTAGTACAACGACGAGGTCGAAACGAGCTAAACTCAGTGGCCTTGAGTTTTCTCTTGATGGTTGCCGAGTTGAGTGTCCGCAAGACATTGTTGAAAAGGCGTGTGAGGAATCTTGTGTTGCCAACCTCAACTTGTGTGCAACCAATGCTGTAGGGGTGCTTTTTTTTTTAGCACCTCACGCATTTGACCTTTCTACCTTAACATATTCTTGCTTAGATTGCTATGAATGTCATGGTCGTCCTAAAGCAAGTTAAGCAGGCGGTTGCTCTCAATGAAGCATAATATTCTCAAAATAAAGCTGAGGTTGCTGGGCTGAAGGGTAAATTGGCAAGTTGTGAAAGAGAGTAGGATATGAAGGGAGAAGAATGGCGTGTTCTTTTTGACCAACAAAGAAAAATGATCCAGTTGCTTAAGGTCAATCTGATCGTGAAGAATGTTGAGCTCAAAACAGCGTGCGAAGAGGCAGATAGAGTAGAATGTGAGATTTTATCCGGATATAAAGAATCTGGGGAGTTTACTTCACTGCTAAAGGAGAACTATATGAAGGGTGCCTACGACGCCATGCATAACGTAGGTCAGTTTTTCAAAGATCGTATTGATATGAAGACATTTTTTGCAGCTAAGAAGTAGGAAAAGATAAAACAAAATACTATGGAAGAGGAGACGGCGAAGGCCAGGCAAAAACCTGAGACTGAGAAGCTTATAGCGTTGGCGACGAGGAAAGGCAAGACCCAGTTTTGGGGAAGGCCGCTGGTCCAGTTGCAGAGAGAACCGGGTTGCAAGTTGGGGATAAGGCTAACACCTCAATTATTGAGAAAGCCAAGGCTTCTATTTCTGAACCTTCTCGAGCACTACCTGTTTCTGAGAGAACCACAACATCGATTCAGGAAAAAGCCAAGATGTCAGTAGTTGTTAAAACTTTACCAGGTCCTTTGGCATGAGGTACTTCGAATACTGCTCCCTAGGCGTCATCGGTTTCTCCCCCTCTTGGTTTTGGCAAAACACGTGAAACTCACAATCTTTGAAGCCGAAGGCGTTTTATACAATTTTGGTCAAAAGTCGATCTTTTGTATGTCTTGTCTAGGACTAGCACATAGTCGATGTAGAACTGATTCTTGTAGTTAAATTTGATCGGTTGATTTCGATTGTTTGTTGACTTGTGGTCGTTGAGTTGATAGGCTAGTGATTTCAACCGCTACAAACTTCTTGGTAGGGATTGCCCAACCCCCCAAGGCCCTTTAGGGTATAGACCCTTCTTCTCGGTAGGTACCAAGCTTACGCAAAGTACCCCCAAGGCACTTTGGACTTAAAGTCCTCTTTTCGGTAACTAGCATTTCTACTACCCCAAGGCACTCTAGCCGAAAGCCCTTCTTCTCGGTAGGGACTCGCAGAGTACCCCCCAAGGCATTCTAGGAGTAAAGTCTTCTTCTCGGTAGCTAGCATTTTTGCGGCCCCAATGCGCTAAATTATTTGCCAGAAATTTGTAGATTTGTAGAGAAACAGAAAAGGCATATAGTGCCACTTCATTGATGTACCAAAACTATATGTTGAAACATAATGTAGGAACAATGTAGAGGCAGTCATAGAGACGTAGAAATAATGTAGAAACCATTAACTCTAAGTCGTTGCTGCTACTGGTAATACTTCTTGAGATGCTTCGCGTTACAGGGTTTGAGTATCCTTCTTCCAGCTAGGTCTTCGAGTTCATATACTCCTGCTTGAAGTATGGCAGTGACCTTGTAGGGTCTTCCCAATTCGCACCAAGAACTTCTGCTCCTGGTTCTCGTGTGTTCAACATGACTTTTCTGAGCACCAGGTCACCGATCTGGAAGTTTTTATGTTTAACCTTGGAGTTGTAGTACTTAGAGACTCTTTGTTGATATGTTGTTAACCTGAGTTGAGCTTGTTGTCACTTCTCCTCTAGAAGATCGAGCTCATTACACTGGGCTTTTGTGTTCATCACCCCGTTGAAGTTTGCCATCTTCAAAATTGGTATACTAATCTCGATAGGGATGGCAACCTCCATCCCCAAAGCTAAGGAGAAAGGTGTTTCCCCTGTCGCAGTCCAGGGAGTGGTGTGGTTTGACTACAAGACCTATGGCATGTCCTCAGCCCATGTTCCTTTCTCTCCTCAAGTTTAGCTTTCAAAGTGTGCTTGATTATTTTATTCACTGCCTTTACCTAGCCGTTGGCTTGAGGATGAGCAAGAGTGAAAAAGAAGTGTCGGATACCGAGTTCTTCACAAAACTTATCAAAATTGGTGTTATTAAACTACTTGTCGTTGTCTGAAATAATGGCATATGGGATGCCAAATCGGCACACGATGTAGTTCCAAATGAAGCATGTGGTTTTTTGTTCAGTGCTACTTACCAATGGTTCGGCTCCTGCCCATTTAATAAAATAATCCACCGCAACAATCGCGAACTTGACCTGGCCTCTACAGGTCAGTAGTGGGACCCCCAACTGAACAAATGGCCATGGGCTTTGGATTAGAAAAAGCTTTTTTGCCAGGGCTCGAATGTTGATACCATGCCTCTGGCAGCTATCACACTTTCGAGCTGTTCGTATGGAGTCCTTGTGGATGGTAGGCCAATAGTAGCCTTAGCGGAGAATCTTGTATGCCAAAGCACTTCCACCAGAATGGTTGCCACAGATCCCTGCATGGATTTCCTCAAGGACTTCTTGACTTTGCTTCTCACGCAAGCACTTTAAATAGGGCATGGTGAAGCTGTGCCTGTAGAGTTGTTCATCCACCAGTAAGTATTAAGTAGTTTGTCTTTGGATTTGTCTCGCATCAATCTTATCCGTTGGAAGTTCCCCACCTCACAGGTACTTTTCGATAGGATCCATCCACGAAGGGGTTTGGTCAACAATACCAACCTGACCGGACTTCCTAATGCTTCGTGTTGGTAAAAAATTTATTAGAACATGTATCATAAGCTCGGCCTCAGAAGAAGAGGCCAGTTTGGAGAGAGCATCTGCCAAGGTATTTTCAACTCTTGGTATTTGCGTTACTTTATATTCTGAGAATTGGCTCAGTAATGCCTGTGCTTCTCTTAAGTAGGCTTGCATCCTCTTGTCTTTGGCCTGATGCTCCATTGTAATCTGACTTGCCACACAAGCTAAGAATCACAGTGGATGACCAGCTTACTCACCCCCAGCTCTGAGCATGCCTTAGCCCAGCTAAGAATGCTTCATACTCCGCTTCATTATTAGAGGCTGGAAAGCCGAAACGAAGAGCACATAAGTGTTTCTCATCTTTGGGGGAGATGAGCACGATTCCTACCCCCCGCATCCTTGCTTGCAAGATGAGCCATCCACAAACAACTTTCATCCCTGAGAAGACAGGTTGGAAAGCCGAACTGTCTGGGGCAGCTCGGTGAGAAAATCTACGAGCACTTGTCCCTTTACAATTTTTCGAGGTCGGTACTCGATGTCAAACTCACTCAGTTCGATGGCCCACTTGGTTAACCGACCAGACACCTCTGACCTGAGAAGTACTTGTCGCAACGGATGGTTGGTAAGTACCACAATGGTATGGGCCTAGAATAGGGCCTTAACGTCTGGGTTGAGGTGATCAATGCAAAGGCTAATTTCTCGATCTCTGGATAACTGGATTCTGCATCAAGTAGAGATTTGTTGATGTAGTAGACGACTTTCTAGATGTCGTGTTCTTCTCTTATGAGTGCTGAACTGACCGCTGCTTCTAACATTGCTAGGTAGAGGAAGAGCTCTTCCCCAGGAAGAGGTTTTGACAACAAGGGGGCTTGCCCTAAGTAAGTCTTTAACTCCTGAAACGCTCTGTCACATTCTGGCGTCCACTCTACCATTTTCTTCTTGATCAGCTTGAAGAAGGGAAGGCACCGATCTGTGGGCTTCGAAATAAATCTATTCAAGGTTGCTACGCATCCAGTGAGCCTTTGAACCTCTTTCACTGTCCTGGGAGGTTGCATGTCGATTAATGCCTTGGTCGTGTCGGGGTTGGCTTCAATTCTCCTCTAGTTGATGAGGAATCCCAGAAACTTTCCCGATCCCACGTCGAACGTACCCTTCGTTGGGTTGAGTTTCATGTTATACTTCCTCAAAATGTTGAATGTTTTTACTAGGTCGGTGGGGTGATCTGATGCATGGACACTCTTTACTAACATGTCGTTAACGTACACCTCCATGTTGATGTCAATCTTCTCTATAAACATTTTGTTCACTAACCTTTGGTAGGTGGCACCGGCATTTTTCAGGCCGAAGGGCATTACCTTATAGTAATACAGATCACGATCGGTAATGAAAGTTGTCTTTACCTCGTCGTCCGAGCGCATCCTAATCTGGTTATATCCTGAATAGGCATCCATGAAACTAAGCAGCTCATGACCAGCCGTGGCATCCACCAACTGGTCAATGCGTGGTAGCCAGAAGTTGTCCTTGGGACATGCCTTGTTCACGACTGTGAAGTCAACACATGTCCACATACATCCCTAGCCAATCTGGGAATAGCGCTTCCCGGATGAAACCAGCCCTTATGAGCTTGTCGACCTTGTCCTGCAGACCTTGGCTCTTGTTGAAGCTAATCGGTATTCTCTTTTGTCAAACTGGCCTTGCTGGTCGATCGACGTTGAGATGGTGCACAATAACACTGGTCGGTACGTCGAACATATCCTCGGGTGACCAGGCAAAATAGTTTTTGTGATCCCGTAGCACGTCGACCAGCTGCTTGGTAACTTCTGAGCTCAACGACGTTCTGACCTTTACAGTCTTAGTTGGGTCCTCGGCGATCTGTACTTTTGACCAATCTCCCTGTGCCTCTAATCTGGTCATCATTTCCAGGGAATCGAGGCCCAAGCTAATCAGAATTTCAGTCTGCAGCAGGTGCTCTTCTGTGATCCTGGGGAAGTCTGTAGTTGTATCCTTCTTCTTCATCATCGTAGCATAACAATCTCTGGACTCTTCCTGGTTACCCCGTACGACACCGACTCCTCGCACTGTTGGGAACTTAAGTGCCAAATGATAGGTTGACACCACAGCTCCGAGGTTATTGAGGAGGGGTCGTCCAAAAATGGCATTGTATGTAATGGACATTTTATGACCAAAAATTTGGCCATGACTATTATTTTGTGCTCTGCATCTCCTGTTGTGATTGGTAAAGTGATTTTTCCCTCGAGCATAACTTCGTGTCCCTTGAATCCGATCCGAGGCACATTCACCGAGCTGAGCTGTTTCTTTAATCCTAACTTCTCGAAGGCCGACCAGTAGAGAATGTCGGCCGAGCTGCCATTATCGACCAACATTCGATGTACTTTACAGTTGGCCACTGTCATCGCAACTACTAGGGCGTCGGAATGAGGTCAAAGGATATCCCGCGTTTCTTCCTCTATGAACGTGATCGCAAAATCCACACACTACTTCTCAGGTTGGTAGCCCAAGTTCATCACTTCAAACTGGGCTTCTCGGGCATATGCTTTCAGGGTTCTGCTGGAGGTACCGACCTGGTCACCTCTGAAGATGGTTCGAATTTTTTGGACTGCTTCAACTTTGTCCTGCTCTGGAGCTAGACCCCTTCTCTGCTTGGAGTCTTTGACGAACTCCCTCAGGTGGCCATTACGAATAAGGGTATCAATTTCTTTCTTAAGGTCATAGCGTTAGTCACTGTCATGACCGTGGTCTTGGTGATACCTGCAATATTTCTTCTAATCTCTTTGCTTTGTCGGCCTTTGTATCTTCTTCGGTCATTAGACATAGTCTTTGTTCTGGATCTCTATGAGGATCCGTTCTCGAGATAAGTTCAAAGGTATGTAAATAGAGTAAACAATTTGGGGTACCTTGTTGCTCTTTTGATCCCATCGAATATAGTTCATATAGTTCGACTTCTTCCCACTCCCGTGGTCTTCTTTGGGTTTCTTAGTTTCCTCTCTCTTTCTCTTTGTTTCCTTCTTTGAGCTTTTCTGGAAGTCTTTTTCTCCCCGTTTTGCTTTGCTTTGTTCATCTGCATTGATGAACTTCTCAGCTCGATGAAGTACCTCCTTATAGGTGTGAGGCTTCTTCTTTCCAAGGGAGTAGTGGAATTTTCCTGCCCTCAGTCCTATTATGAAGGCCATTACTACAATCTTGTCGTCGTAGTCATCCACCAAGACTCTCTCCGCTTCGCTTCAGATAGTTGATTAAGCTCTCACCCGGCTTCTGCTATATGGCGAGTAGGTTGTTTACAGGCTTGATTTTCTCCTTCTGGCCAGCAAAGTGGTCGATGACCTCGAGTGCCAAGTGGTCGAACGAGTAAATGGAGCCGATTTCAGGTTGGTGTACCATTTCTGAGCTAGTCCACCAAGAGTGATTTGAAGCCTTTACACATGGTGGCGTCATCGTAGCCTTTAAACTTCATCCAGCCCTTATATTTGTTGACGTGATTTTGGGTGTCTCCTTCTCCATCATACTCTTTCACTTCCACTGTCTTAACGTTCCTGGGTAGCGGAGTCTGGAGAATCTCATTGAAGAATGGGGATGGAAGCTCTTTATATTTATGATAGTGTTTCAGGGATATATCTCTGTTGGATCTAATCAATTTAGCATGTCTAGACTTAAAGGTCTTTCTGGACTCCGATCTGACCCTACTAGTCGCACTAGTTTGCCTTGAACGTGCGGATTTGGCAAAAAGTTTTTGTGGCATCAATGTTCTTCTCAGGTACTGACATGGATAGGGCTTCCCTCGTCTTAGCTGCCTTGGTTGGTACCAACCTTAGATGGGAGGATGCTGAGCTGTGACTCGTTTTGGCATCCGAGGAATGGCGTAGGTGTCAAACCAAGATAAACTTAGGGTGAGAGCTCGGTATGGGCTTGACCCGGATTGGCCTTCGCTTTGAGCTCGTGCTTCTTTTCTCTTTTCGAAGTTGGGAGTCAGATGAAGGTAGAAAGGAAAACATCTCCTTCATCATCTGTTGTTGCTCGAGAATGACTCGGGACATTTTCTCATGATTTTTCTCGATCTCATTCATTCGGGACTTTTGAGCAGAACCTTTCTCCTTTGGCTTGGGAGGTCTTCCTCTTTTAGCCTTAGGTATTTTTGAGGTTGTTGTTGGTTTCAGTTCAACCGAAATTTCTGCCTCTTGACTCATGGCTATCAAGCTAAACTTGACTCAGAATGTCATCCCCACAAACGGCGCCAATTGTTGATGCAAGATTTGACCAACACCAAATAATAATAGATTGGAGGGGACGTGCTGAGTTGGAACCTGCAAAGTTGTTTACTGATCTGTGTGCCTCATTTGGATGTCTAGCATTTACCTTTACTGAATGAACAGTTCTCAATAAAGCTAACTAGTCCAATCCCTAGGCTGAGAGGTGGGATCACAATGGACCCGCTTAATTACCAAGTCTTCTAAAACAGCAAGCTGCCTCCCGTTCACTATTTAAAGTTACTAAGGACAACACTGAATCTAGCTAACTATGTTGATTGTTGGTTCAGCAGAATAATGCTATAATGCATTAACTCCTTGACACAGTGCACAAATTAACAGTGGTATGCGAGAGTAGCTGATACGCGTTGATTCCCACTATTTCTTGTAAACAGTATCATATATATAAATAGTGTTGTATATGTAAATAGTGTAGTACACGTCTATAGGTGAAAGACTTTTCTGATGTGAAAGATCAGCTAAGGCCACAACCACAGAGCATACTAAGACTTTCCTAGCGGTTCCGACACTACTTCTTGGGAAACGTATACAATATTACACTACTAACTGGTAAAATAAAGACAGTAACTGTAAAGAATAGAGAGACAGAAGATTTACGTGATTCGGTTCTGAGACCTACGTCCCACGGGCTGAGTGTAGAATCTTCACTATAAACTGGAGATTACAACTTCTCTCTTTTCTCTCAAAAAGGGAATAATGAGACTCTCTCTCTTGAAAACTCAAATATACTTATGATCAATCAGCCTTCTTTCTTTCTTCTTTTGGTTTTTTTTTCTTCACATCCTGCAACCTCTGCTGCTGCTACAAGAAGATAGGAGGAGGACTCGGCGGCTGGGGGGAGCGGGGGGGAAGAAGAAGCAACAGTAGCAGCAGTAGAGGTGTTGTTGCTATTGCTGCTTCCCCCACCCCCCATCCTCCTCCCCATTCTCCTCCTCTTCCGTTTCTCTATTTTCTGGAATTTTGTGCAAATGAAAATTTGAAGAAAATTTTGCCCTTGAGGAGGACGAGTGACACTAGTTCCTATTTCGAAATAGACCTTTGAAATTTTGAAATTTGTAATTAAAATATGATCGTGTAATGATGACTAATAGATTGATGAATTTGCCAATTTGGGAAGTTTGAAACTTTGAAAGTTTGAATGTTATAACTTATAATGCTCATAGCCTCATTTTTTTATCATATAGTTATATAACTTATATTATATGATGCTATGTGACTTATGTGTTATGATAGGACATAAATTTGTTTTATTTAATATATAGTTTGCTTATCTTTTGAATTTATGGTTCATTGATTGATAATAAATTTACAAAAAAAATGCTTTTGCATTTCTGTGCCTTGCGTCACACAGGTGCGCGTCTCGCCTTGTGCCTCAGGTGTCAGTGGGGTCCTTCACTTTGAGTGTGCCTTGCGCCAATTGTTCTAAATTATATTTGTCATTTTGAATTGAAATCTGAACCCCTATTTATAGTTAAAAATTATGAATAAAATATTATTTTTTATAATATTTTATTATTTTTTATTACAAGTTGAATAATAACTTATTGACTTATTTTTCACCTAACATGTTAAATAGTAACTTATTGGCTTCTTCTTCACCTCAATAGTATTTTTTTTTTGGTCTTCCTCTTCTAGTCATGGGTGTAACAAAAGTGTATCACACACTTTAAATAAGAGATTTGAATTTTTAAAAGACCTTTCTCTTCTCACATAAAATCTTTATTCTACTTTAATACATTATACTTAAAAAAGTATTAATAATTAATGATGAGATTTGAATGTTATTAATTATTTTATTAATATTATATTGCATTAGAAGAAGAAGATTTTGCATGAAATCATTAAAATAAAAAGATTGCACGTAATCATTAAAGTAAAATAAAAGAAAACTCTAATTCATAAATGAGCCCACAGATTGGACACTCTTGTTGCCTTGTGTTCTTCGTCAAGCAGCAACTTTGCGCCTTACAAGTGGAGAATCTCTAAGAGGGAGAGTCTCAAAAGGGAAAGAGGGAGAGAGAGAGTGCTCAAGGAAGGAGAGATGAGAAGTTTTGGTGTGAAAATGAGGGGGGAGGGGCTCTTTTTATGGAAAATGACATGCACGAAGGTTCGGGTTTTTGTCTCAAACGTTTGGACAATGGCCCATTTTTTTTTGTGTAAACCAGGGGTATTACACTCTACCCTCCTTAAAAGATTTTCGCCCTCGAAATTTCAGTCCATGCAGTCATGATTGTTGTCTTCATGAGATTTACTGCCTTGGTCATCTTCTATTATATCAGGGTATTGTTGGTAAGGTCCCTGAATTATACTTTGGCCGGTGGAATCCTCGACATCATCAAACAATGGAGAGCAAATGGAATCGGATTCGTCTGTAGAAGGTTTCGACATTTGTCTGACTGATGGTGGTGTAGGGCACTGCAAGTTGAACATTTCAAGGGAGGTAGGTTGAGTGGCGAAATGCTTTTATGTGCAGTTGCCCGAATTCGGCCGCCTGGTAATTTTGGTAGGAAATCCTACCAGGATGAGGGGCCTAGATTGTTTTGGGTAATTTTGTTACGATATAGCCATACACGCTCTGGCGATAGGGATCGTTGCCCGTGAGGTGAGGAAGCAAAAAAATTGTGGTTTGTTTCTGAAGTTGAAGGATTCTTCCCTGGTTGCCAAGCAGGCCATGGCGTGTATGGTTCATTACTCCTGTCTGTGTTGTTTTCAGACATCTGCATGGTTATTTAAATGAAACGATATATTAAGAGATTGTAAAGGAAGTTTCATAATTTCATTGATTAGTGAAATAATACAATGTAACACATCATCAATTATTACTAGAAAACAATTCGGGGTATTTCTGTGTAATTTTATCTTCAAGTTCCCAAGTTGCTTCCTCTACTCCGTGGTGATCCCAGAGTACTTTTACAAGTAGAATGCTACATCTGTCGTGAAAGTCCAATATGCAACATCGTAACATGTCATCCAAGATTTAGATTAAATGCTCTGACTGCTCGTCGGTCTGTGGGTGAAAAGTTGTACTCATGGTAATCTTGGAGCCTATTCTATTCTGGAAGCTTTGCCAAAATTTTGATGTGAATCGAGGGTCTCGATCAGAGATGATAGTGCGTGGTATGCCATGAAGGTGTACAATATCTTTTTCATATAATTCGGCTAGCTTGGCGGGGTTATCCGTGAACTTTATTGGTAAAAAGTGTGCAGACTTTGTAAGTCTATCAATGATAACCCAAGTTGCATCCTGCCCTTTATTATTTTGAGGTAAGGCAGTAACAAAGTCCATTGCTATGTTTTCCACTTCCATTCTCCAATAGGTAAAGGTTGGAGCTAAAAGTCATAATTTTTCAAAAATTTCAACCATCATCTTTGGCGGAGGTTCAGGTCTCTCTAAGTGTAGATGTACTTGAGGGCTCTTGTAATCCGAGAAGACCTCAAACCGTTCACCGTATAGGTAGTGACGCCATAACTTCAGTACGAATACCACAATTGCAAGTTCCAAGTCATGCGTTGGGTAATTTAGTTGCTTAGAAGCATATGCAACAACTTGGCCACCTTACATTAGTACTGCACATAAGCCTTGGAAAGAGGCGTCGATGTATAGTGAAAATCTAAGTCCAGTTCTTGGAGTAATTAGTATTGGTGTTGTTGTGAAGATTTTTTTCAATTCCTAAAATGATAATTCACAGGCTACATTCCAGATGAATCGTATGTCTTTCCGAGTGAGTTTGGTCATAGGTTCGGCAATCTTGAAGAAGTCCTTGATTAAGCATCTATAGTAGCCAGCCAAACCAAGAAAACTTTGAATTTGAGTAACAGTGGTAGGTTGCTTCCAGTTTAATGCCGCTTCAACTTTTGAAGGATCTACTTCAATGCCATTGCCTGAAACCACATGACCTAGGAATTGAGCTCTTTTCGCCCGAAATTCGCACTTACTCACTTTGCATATAATTGATGGCTTCTTAAGGTCTGGAGGACAATCCTTAGATGTGTCTTATGGTCTTCCTTTGTTGGTGAATACACCAATATATATTCTACAAAAACCACAAATCTATCTGAATATGGTCTGAAGATACGATTCATTAGATCCATGAATGTTGTAGGTGTGTTAGTTAGACCAAATGGCATGACCAAGAACTCGTAATGACCGTACCGAGTTTTGAAAGCCGTTTTATTTATGTCCAACTCTTTGATTCGGAGTTAATGATAATCGGATCATAAATCAATCTTAGAGAAGTATTTGGCATCTCTAAGTTTGTCGAACAAGTCATTGATCTTGGGCAATGGTTATCTGTTCTTGATGGTTGCGCTATTCAACTTGCAATAGTCGATGCAAAGTCGTAACGAACCATCCTTTTTTCGAACGAATAAAACTGGAGCGCCCCAGGGTGATGGTTTTTTTATGAAGCCTGTCTTCTCCAATTCCTTTAACTGTTTGTCCAACTCGACAAGCTCGATGTTGGACATTCTGTATGGTGGGATGGAGATGGGTTCAGTCCCTGATATGAGTTTGATCTCAAAATTGAATTCTCGAACTGGAGGTAGACCAGGAAGGTCATTTAAAAAAATCGTTGGGAATTCATATATGACCGGGATATCATGTACTTCAAGAGGAAATAGTGATGATGATTTATTGTCATCACCAAGGGATAGGGCTCAGAGCTGTGCCTTGAGGAGTGGGACAGTCAAATTGTGTATCCATTTCTGGGTTCCCTGAATTTTGACAAACTCCCTAGTGGGCAAGGTTAACTAAATTTGCTTCTTTAAACAATTGATTTTAGCATTCAGTGGTGCTAGCCAGTCCATGCCGAGGATGATGTTGAAGTTTTCTATGTCCATTACTAGGATATCTGCATAAATTATCTGTTCTGACATTGAAAGTTCACATCTAGAACACTTCATTTTCATGTCAGTACCAAATCTTATTCGTGTTGAGACATAGATTGTGATGTCTGTGGGTTCAGGTTGCAACCTAAAATGTCTTACCAATGAAGAAGATATAAAGGAGTGCGTAGCACCCAAATCAAATAAGACATGCATCATTGTAGTGAACAAAGGGAATGTACCTTCTACTACATTGCTATCTGGATAGGGTTGTTGAGCAACAACATACGCTCTGCCCTGCTGCCTTTGCCCCTGGTTCTGTTGGTTCTGCCTGGGCTAGGCGTTAGCAGCAAGTGGGGCTTGTTGGACTGGGAGTGCAGGAACTGGTTGTTGCGGTTGTGGAAGGTGGGGACAGAGGCTTTTTACATGGCCCTGCTGGCCGCATTTGTAACAAGTCAGCCTCTGATGTTGAGGCGCTTGTTGTCGGTCATGTTGGTCGTGCTGATTGTGGTGTTGCTGGCCAGCACCTCTGCCATTTCCATTGCGGCAACCACACCTTCCATTACAACCTCCTCTGTTATGATTTTGACCCTATTGGTCAGGGTTAGAAGTTCCAACTGCAAGTGTAGTGGCCTCATGTTTTTGTACGGGGGCTGGGAGGGCTGGGTTTGAATTCAGGTAGGGTTTTTTCTTGTTACCCTGCTTAGTTGCCTGTTCAAAAAACGTTGCAGCTCATTTTCCCCTATTTTTCCTCTATTCTTGATCAATCTTCTCCTGCTCATAGTTCATGGCATATTTATAAGTTCCTTGAAGGTTTTCAACCCTAAGAAAGCCAAGGCCTGGCAGATGTCAAGTCGGAGGCCATTAAAGAATTTCTCAGTCTTGTCTCGCTCCGTAGAGCTTGTGGAGAGAGAGAAGACTGATAATTCTGTGAACTTTGCAGCATATTCCTGAACCGTCATGCTGCCCTAATAGAACTTTGCAAACTCCTAGTGTTTTTGCCTCTTCACGGTGCCAGGGAAATATTCATCAACAAATGATGACTCAAATTCAATCTAAGTCATAGTTGTCACATTGACCATTGGGTCCTCCTTCATTGTTTTCCATCAAAGATTAGATCTACCAACGAGTTGGTAAGAAGCTAGAGGAATTTTTCTGTTATCGCTGACTCACATAGCCTCAAGGGGCTTTTTAGACTCGTCCAGCCATTTTTGAGCCTCATCAGCGTCTGAGGTGCCCGAAAAAGTGATGGGCTGAAGCCTTTTGCATTTTGTGATCTGATCGGTTTGGAAGCCCGAATCAGATTTGATAAGTGTCTGAACGGTGATCACCTGATTAGTCGTTGTTTCACGAACGACCATTTGTACAATCGCCTTCATCACCTCAATGAATCTGGCAAAAAGGTGTTCCATGCCTGGAAACATGGTGAAGGGTGTAGGTTGAGGTGGCACTGCCTGTCCAGAAGTGGTGGCAGTGTCTTATGCGGCCTATTCCCCCCTTGGAGGCGGTGATTCCTGATTCAGTATCTCAGGAGGTGTCTCCTTTGTTGGACGAACGGTGCGTGGCCTTCATCTTCTTCTGGGTTGCATTTTCTCACTGGCAAGGAGAAAGTAGAACTCTTCTTTTAGGAATTTTTCTCATGACATATTCTCAGCAATTCATAGATTTAAGAGTTCTGCAAATATAGAACCACATATTTTTTTAGGTATGGTGTAAGGTTTTGGTGAGGAATCAAAGAATCTTATGTAACTCGCTTGTTTGGCCATGGAATAAAACAAGGTTAGAATGCTTATATAATAAGTATAAATTTTGAAAGTATTTCAAATATTTTGGTTATGTTTTTGTGAACATACTTATCTTTTTGAAAATTCATACGAGTCATAGAGATTCTAAGATTAGTCTTGGTAAAAGCCCTGATCTAACATTCTATCGCATTCTCATGTGTTCAAATTCTTTTTCTTATTCTTTTCGATTATTATCCAAATTCATGTGTCTCATACCACATGAATTTCGTGATAAGGGGTTCAACTAAGTTAAGTTGTATGAACACGGTCTCTACAAAACATTGGTCGAAGAGGAGTTCACTAATAGTATTGTCCAAGTTTACTCGTCTCATACCGTGTAAACTTAGTGATAATGTTAGTGATTCAACTTTTCTCCAATGTTTCTACCACACAAGGTCATGGGTTTTCTTACTTCCATGTTTTATTTGGTATCTTCCAATTTTGTTGTGTCCCATACCACCCCAAAGTTAGTGATACAAAAAAAATAATGGTTGTAAGTCAGCCCACCAAACATGGTCTCAAACAAAACATTTCATTCATAGAAAGAAAAATTTTACAATGCCAGTAATTTTCCTAATTTCCCTGCCTACTGTTCCGCTTAGATCTCCTACTAGTTGCAGAGTGACTACTAAAAGAAGGTTGAGAGGCGTTCTGTTGTCCTTCTATGGTTTGCATCCGATTCATCATAACTCTATACCCATCATGCATTTCAATGAGACAAATATCATAATCTATAACGGGTCATCTGGGTTAGCTGGTTGTCCCCTCGGGGGAGGGTTGGCAGGTTGTCCCATAGGTGGAGGGTAATTGGCTTGATTCGAGTGCTACGCACTCCTTTAAATCTTCTACATTGGTAAGACATTTGGGGTTGCAACCTAAACCCACAAACATCACAATCTATGTTTCAACACCAATAGGATCTGGTACTAACGTGAAAATGAAGTGTTCTAGATGAGAACTTTGAATGTCAGAACAGATAATTTATGTAGATCTTCTAGTGATGGACATAGAAGACTTCGACATCATCCTCGGCATGGACTGGCTAGCACCACTGAATGCTAAAATTGATTGTTTAAATAAGCAAGTTCAGTTAATCTTGCCCACTAGAGCGTTTGTCAAAATTCAACATATTATTGATGAGGGTGGTTTCTTGTCTTTGTGACAGACCATTACAGCCCTCGTGATATACGATTGAGCCCTTTTGCTTGTGGGACCTGTAGTTTCTTTGTACTCGGTCCCATGATTTCAAAGGGGAACTATCACATGATGATATTAAGCACTCAATCTGTGGTGCACTCCGTAGTTGCTAGATGACTTTATACAACACGTGTACGTTGGTATGGGGGATGTTCCTGCATTTTATGATTGTATTGTTTGATGTGGTTTGAAATGCATTATTCTATGTACTAATGTATTTATCTTTCTGTAAACGTTGTGTTTACTTTGCTTGAACCACTGAACTGTGAGCTCACCCAGTTGCTTCATATTTTAGGGAACTAAGCTGGGTTAGGGTTGATTTGGACAGGGGGCGGTTACCATTCTCCACTCACGTCGGGACTTATCTTTTTGTTTATCAAGGAGCTGATATGTAGCTTCCTTTATGATGGCATTGGCCATTTCTTTTGTGGGGGTTTGTCCCCTTTTATTTTGTCTCTCGGAGACCTCATGTAAAACCTTATGATAATATTTGAAACCCTTTCTCTACCAATGAAGCTATATTATATTTTATGTATTATTTGTTATGTGATGGGCCCACATTTATGCTGCAAAACCCCCTATTATCGTTCCTTGTTTGGCAGAATGTGGTAATGTTCGTCTAAGTATTAGACCGGTTCCTGATTCAATAGGATGTGATAATCCATGGATTATTTTTTATCACTAGTTATCCAGTTAGAGATGCGTTCCAAATTTCAATTCAGGTAGTGCTAAAATTTTTACCATTTTAGCCTGGATACGATTGTTAAGGCTTCCCATAGAATATTATGATGAGGCAATTCTTAAACAAGTTGGGAATATTATTGGTAAGGCTCTCAAGATAGATCGCACTACTATGCTTGCGACAAGGGGAAAATATGCCCGCTTATACATAAAGATCAATCTGGATAATGTTGACCTAAATGGTTTTCTACTTAGATTAGATTTTTTCTAATGTTTTGATACTAACAAACAATATAATAAATGATGCTAATGAGTTCATTTAGTATATTTCAGCACCTAAGGAAGATACAATATTAGAATACTTCAAGTCCAAAGAGTTCAATCAAGTGGAACAAACAAGGTCGAAGTCAAAAGCTTGAACGAGTTGACTTGAAGACAAAATGATGAGAGCTTACGAGTATACTTTGATTGAGGTTGTAATCTTTCTTGATTCTATGTTACTCAATTAGTTTTTCAAATCATACTTGCATGGATTTGAACGGTTTTCAAATTGCATTTAATCGGTCAGTCAAAGACAAAGTCAAACGATCGATCAACTGAACATCTTGATTTTTGTTGCATGCGAGTTTTTCAAATTGATTTGAAGTCAAAACATTCATATTTCATGTATTGAAATTTTTCGAGAACTAAGTTCCCTCGAGGAACTCACTCCCCGATGAGGGAACTCACTCCTTCTTGTAAGTTTTACCTAAGATCGTGATTATGATCAGATTTTTGAGAGTTTTCAAATGCCTTTAAACATGTTTTTAACTCTCTAATATGTTTCTAAGTCATGCAATGCCAAACTAAATGATTTGAGTCATCATGGGTTCTCTAGTCGAGGAACCTAGTTCCCCAATGAGTAGTCGGACTTAGAACTTGTTTAGACCTTGTTTACGACTTCTTTGAACATTATTTCATGTGACGTTTGTGTCCCAAGTACAGTAAAAATGTTGTTCGGACCTCAAAACATGTCGAAAAATTGACAACTGTGCAAGAGGGAACGTACTCCCCCAATGGGAACGCGCTCCCCTAAGTGGTCCCTCCTATTTTTCTTCCAAGAACGCACTCCCTCTCCTGGGAACATACTCTCATTGGGTTTTTGCTTTTTGGGGTACAAAAAAAGCATTTTTTGATCTTCAAATCTCAACCATTGATTCCACCCTTATCCATCCTTAATCCATTGAATCTCAGCCACACATTTAGGATTAGGGTTTTGAAATTAGAGAATGTATTTAAAGCATCCTTAAATCATTTCTCTCATTCTCTCTCTCCCGCACACATTCTCAAATTTTGAATTTCAAATCTTTAAATTCTGAGAGAAAAGTTTTTGGTCTTTGAGGAAAAATGAGTATTTAATCTTTGAATCCAAATGTTTTGTGAGAAAATGAGAGAATGAGCTTGGATTTTCATCATATTCTTACTCACATTTTCCAAACATCAAGACAAAGCATTAGAATGGGAAGTCTTCTTGATTATGGATCTTGAACTTGTGCATCCTTCATTTATGTTTTTCAAAGCATACAATTAAGCAATATCGGTGCAAGAAGGTATGTGGTTGTAAGATTTTTCTATCCTTAAGCTTTATCTTTTTATATCTTGTATTGATTGGTTTGTAATATTTGAGCATCATTGTAATTATTTCAAGGTTTTAGAACAAACATTTATGATTTGGTTTCTTCGAGTTGTTTCTAGTTGAAACAAGTTAAAGCAAGTGATTATCAATTACTTGTTGATTCCAAGATTGAAATCATTAGGTTAGTTTCACTCTTTGTCTTCAAAAGGGTCAAGTGGTTCATTTTTAGCCTAGTAAAAGGATAGGTTCACCTTGAACTTGTAAAAAGACATTTGTAACGATTTGATTCACACCCTTGAAGTGAATTCAAGATAGTAGAATCCTAGAGAAGATTTTTCTAGGGGTGGATGTAAGAATAGGTTTTCTGAACCACGAAAAAATTCTCAGTCTTTGCATTTAATTTTTGTATTTCTTTATTGTACATGATCTATTTGAACAAATGCCTTAATCAATTTAAGAATATCATAAGATAGTTTTAAAATTAACCTAATTGGCCGAAACACCCAATTCACCCCCTCTCTTGGGTGTCCTCTTTGATCCTAGAAGTTTATATAGGCTCTTTACTTGAGCAATGAAATATGACAGTCTAAATACAATATGCTTCAAATATGGAAGAGTTGGCTACATATTAGAGGAATGTTGGTTTGTGGAGTAGAAGTGAATGATCCTGTCGCCGAGAAAGATTCCTCCCCCTCCCAAAATACTCTTCCTTTGCAGGAAGACCGAAATTTCATCGATAAGAAGAATTTTGGGTCGTGGATGGTCGTCATCCCGCAACCAAGGTTCCCACTTTCCGGAAAGAAAACTGAAAGGTATTCTGGTAATTCTAATGGTTGAAATCACCAAGGAGATCCTAACAGAAATTCAAATAGGTTCACCGTCTTGGAAAAATGATCCCGGGGGTACTAGACGTTATAGGCGGGCTATGTACTGAGATGTGACAATATTATACATAAGGCCTTTTTGTCACGCCTGGGTTGCACACAAAGTGCCCCCTACCCAGGTGATAGGGACTTAATACCCTCAGCCATTATGGATGCCATAATATTGTTCCACTCTCGTACAGTCAGCCACATAAGTGCTCTTGTACACAAAGTCTTTTATCGACACTATTAACTATTCATGAATAGTGTCAGACCTCCCCAAGTTTCGAACACGAGACCTTATATTCATAAGGTTTAAATTCAAATATTGAGTAACCACTGAGCCATGGTTCAGTGGCTACTCAAGATTCGAATTTAAACCTTATGAATATAAGGTCTCGTGTTCGAAACTTGGGGGAGGCCCAACACTATTCATGAATAGTGAATAGTATCGATAAAAGACTCTGCGTACAAGAGCACTTATGTGGCTGGCTGTACGAGAGTGAAACAATATTATGGCATCCATAATGGCTGAGGGTATTAAGTCCCTATTACCCTAGGTAGGGGGCACTTTGTGTGCAACCCAGGCGTGACATGAGCAATGAAATTTGACAGTCTAAATACAATATGCTTCAAATATGGAAGAGTTGCCTACAAATTAGAGGAATGTTGGTTTGTGGAGGAGAAGTGAATGATCCTGTCGTCGAGAAAGATTCCTTCCCCTCCCAAAATATTCTTCATTTGCAGGAAGACCGAAATTTCATCGATAAGAAGAATTTTGGGTCGTGGATGGTCGTCGTTCGGCGACCAAGGTTCCCACTTTCCGAAAAGAAAACTGAAGGGTATTCTGGTAATTTTAATGGTTGAAATCACCAAGGAGATCCTAACAGAAATTCAAATAGGTTCACCGTCTTGGAAAACAAAAATCAAATAAATTAGGACATCACGGTGGTAGATTTGGATGAGGGGAGTAGTGGGGAAGGGCGGTTAGTTCTAGCTAAGAGTGTTGAACGAGCCCAAGATAAACGACACCTCAAAGTAGCAGTTAATATTCTCTCAGTAGCAAAAGGGGTTGAATTAGAATTGGATAATCCAACAATAAGTCGGTTGGGGATGGGCCACAGACGGGGAAAATCTTCAGTTAGTTCCATGTGAACAACTTCGCCATATTGACAAGAGTTGCTCAGATTCTCAAGCTCGAGGTAAAGCTCCCATGTTAGACCCTGAAGGAAGTTTCACGGTACAGCTAAAACAATTCCAGGAAGGTGGCTTTAATCTGAATTAGTCCAAAATTGACAATCCCACAACTATAGAAGCTTCAAGTAGCAGTTCATTTTCTCGCCACCAACTGTCACACCCCGCCCGGACGCGCCTAAATCGGCGGTACACTCTCGGACGGGGCGCGCATTTGGAACAATCATGATGGTAATAACAGAGTACGCAGCGGAAATACAGTACACAGTACAAATCTAATTTCATATAATTCAGAATACTTTTGTACATAAAATGGTCAAGGGAACATACTCCCAAAATCCCCAATGATTCATACAAAGGGTACAAAATGTGGGCCCCATAACCTGGACCCAGTCCACCCTAATTTCCTGTGAAAGATTTGATAATATTGGAGTGAGCTTAACGCGCTCAGTGGGTAAATAGTGCATGAGTATAACAATTAATAAAGCATACTTCAATATCAAATATCTTAAATACACATGTAAGCATCATAATCAATCAATATGTATGTATGCATGACACCGTCACGTACTAATGGTTTGATGAGCGTACATCGCCTGAGTTCACGTACTGGTGTCCTTCCCCGGGCGAAGCCAGGTTCTCACTGTACGTCCCTCCTCAGGAACAATGCTCTGGATTCACGTACTGATGTCCCTCCCCGGTGTAGCCAGGTTCACATGTACGTCCCTCTCCAGAGAAATAATATGAATAGTGAGCAATGCTTCTAACTATTCCATGAGTCATAAACCATATACGTCCCTAGGTGGTGATATGTATGATGCCAATGCATGAACTAGTCTAGTCTACTGGTCTGGTCTTTTCTTGACATTTAGACTGACTTGGCATCGTCTACTGATCCTTATTAGGGTCGGTATCACGACGTGCAAGGTTAGGACATTCAGGTCATAAACATTATTGATATAATGCAGTGTAAATGAATAGTAGACATAATAATAATTGAATGTAAACTTTAATAAAAGTTATGAAACACGCAAACCTATGTTTCGTTCCCCACCTTCAGATCTGGTGCTTTTCTCCGGACAGAACTTCCTTGCACCGCTTTCAGATCTGGCGCTTTCCTCCGGACAGAACTTTGTTGCACCGCACCGGGAGTCTCAAAGACTAAAAACTTAGAATGCGTGGAAAGGAGACGAAAAATCACAAGAGAAGGTGATTTTGTGTGAGGAATGAGAAATGAGGAGGTTTCTTATATAGAGAATTTTGCGCCTGAACGTTCTGGCATGGCGCCTGAACGTTCTGGCAGGCGCCTGAACGTTCTGGCATGGCGCCTGAACGTTCTGGCATGGCGCCTGAACGTTCTGGCAGGCGCCTGAACGTTCTGGCATGCGCCTGAACGTTCTGGCATGGCGCCTGAACGTTCTGGCATGGCGCCTGAACGTTCTGGCATGCGCCTGAACGTTCTGGCATGCGCCTGAACGTTCGGGCGTTGCCCAAATAGTAAAAATTTCAAATAGTAATTTTTTTATTTTATTTTTTTGTGAAATACAGGGTATTACACTCTACCCCCCTTAAAGGGATTTCGTCCTCGAAATCAAGCAAAGTATGGATGAGGGGTATTGCTTGCAAAGGAACCACAGGGTGCCAAGGAGCCTCTGTGGGTGTGCATCACTATATCCAGTGAGATGATGTTCAGACATCTGCGTAAGTATTCAAGTGAATCAATGTAGGAAGATAGGTGTAAACAATGTGTCATCGTTGTATTTATAAGTGAGAATAATACAATGTATCGCATCATCAGGTGGTATTAGAAAACAATTCGGGGTATTTCTGTTTAATTGTGGATTCTAATTCCCATGTAGCTTCCTCTATGCCGTGGTGATCCCAGAGCACCTTCACAAGTGGTATGCTGCGTCGCCGTAGGTCTTGAGTTTTTCGGTCTAAAATCTGTATGGCTTTCTCTTGATATTTATTACCTTCCTCAACCCGAACCTCGACTAAAGGGATGATATGCGAAGGATCAGGACGATACTTGCGAAGCATAGATACATGAAAAACGTCATGAACCTTAGGCATGGACGATGGAAGGGACAGACGATACGCAAGTTTGCCAAAACGTTCAATGATCGAAAATGGACCGATATACCGCGGGGAGAGCTTGCCTTTGATCCCAAAGCGTTTGACACCTCGGGTGGGCTGGACTTGTATAAAAATAGAGTCCCCCGTATCAAATTCTAGAGGTTGTCGTCGTTTGTCAGCATAGCTCTTCTGTCGACTTTGTGCAACACGAAGTCGTTCCTTTACTAGTGTGATTTTCTCAGAAGTCTCTTGCACTAGTTCAGGGCCCAACTGCGGTCGGTCTGCCATATCTAACCAGCATACAGGAGATCTGCAAGGCCGACCATAGATAGCCTCGTATGGTGCCATGCCGATACTAGTTTGGTAGCTGTTGTTGTAAGCAAACTCAGCGAGATGCAAATACTTGGTCCATCCGTCATTAAAGTCCAAAATGCAGCATCGTAGCATGTCTTCTAAGATTTGGATAAGCCGCTCTGACTGCCCATCAGTCTGAGGGTGGAAGGCGGTGCTCATAGTGATCTTGGAACCCATTCTATTTTGGAAGCTTTTCCAAAAGTTTGATGTGAATCGAGGGTCTCGATCAGAGACGATCGTGAGTGGTATGCCATGAAGGCGTACGATCTCTCTTTCATATAGTTCTGCAAGTTTGGCGGGATTATCCGTGAACTTTATTGGCAAAAAGTGTGCAGACTTGGTAAGTCTGTCAATGATAACCCATATAGCATCTTGCCCTTTATTATTGCGCGGTAAGGCTGTAACAAAACCCATGGCGATGTTCTCCCATTTCCATTCTCCAATAGGTAACGGCTGGAGAAGGCCAGTGGGAAGTCGTCGTTCTGCTTTAACTTTCTGGAAAATAAGACATCGAGCAACGAAGTCTGCAATTGCCTTCTTCATGCCAGAAAACCAGAATTGTCGCTTGACATCCTGGTACATCTTGTCACCCCCAGGATGCATAGCGTATCTCGTGGAATTTGACGAGTCTCATCGACTCCCATTGCATCAAGAGCGTTTTTGAAGTCATCCAATAAATCCAGCAAAGAAGGTTTCAATGCTTGAAGGCATGACAAAGGGTTCGGGTGGTGGTGGTATTGTCTGTCCAGATATAGTGGCAGTGGTGGGTGGGGCCTGTGCTGTTGTCGGAGGCGGCGGTTCCTGAATCTCAGGAGGTGCCTCCACTGCTGGACGAACAGCACGTGGCCTTCCTCTCTTCCTGGTTTGCATTGGCTCATTGGCAAAGAGAAAAGGAAAACCAAGATTTAGGAACTGTAGCCAAGTATAATGTTAGAATATGCTCAGCAACAATTTCGAGAGTACTGCAATAGTAAAATCACCTATTTTTCTAAGTATAGTGTAAGGTTTTTGTTGAGGAATCAAAGAATCTTATATAACTCGTATGTTTGGCCATGGTGTAAAAAAAAAAACAAGGGTAGAATGTTTATATAATAAGTACAAACCTTTGCAAGTATTTAAAATGATTTTGTTGTGGTCTTTGTGAACATACATATATGTTTTATTGAAAAGTCATACGAGTCATAAGAAATCTAAGATTTGCCTCGGTAAATATCCTGATCTAACGTTCTATCGCAATCTTATGCATTCATACGCTTACTCTTAGTCTGTTCGATTATTATCCAAGTTCATATGTCCCATACCACATGAATTTAGTAATAAGGGTGGAAACCAAGTTAAGTTGTATGAACACGGTCTCTAAAAACATTGGTTGAATAGAAGTTCACTAATTGTATCGTCCAAATTTACGCGTCCCATACCGTGTAAACTTAGTGATAATATTAGTAATGCAACTTTCTCCAAATGTTTCTTTTCACACAAGGTCATGGGTTTTCTTACTTCCACATTTTATTTAGTATCCTCCAATTTTGTTGTGTCCCATACCACTCCAAAGTTAGTGATACAAAAGAAAGAATGGTTGTAAGTCGGCCCACCAAAGATAGTCTTTAAACAAAACAATTGCATTCATATATGTCAAAGAAAATTTTTACAATGGCAGAAATTAATTTTGACTTTCTTGCCTACTACCGTTTGTTCGAGATCTACTGTTATGTACAGAATTACTACTAACGGAAGGTTGAGAGTGTGCACGCTCTGCGTCGGAGTTTTGGAACCGGGTTAATATATTATTGTGGCTTTCTCTCAGTGTAGCAATATTGGATGCCATTTCATCTAACCGTTCAAGTAGGTTAGACGGTTGTCCCATTGGTGGTTGATGGGTCATTTGTCTCGGAGGAGAAGGGTAGGCCATAGACATTGGGGAAAGTATTGGTTCATAGGTGGAAGGTAGTTGTGTTGATTGTGCGGGGATCCTCTAACTGGAACCCCATGGAGATGTGGATTTGTTTGTGATGACAAAGTTTGAAACAATGGGCTCATTGGAATGTTTGGCCCTCCAAGATTTGGTGACGCTCAGTACTGTTGTTGTTGGTGTACATCAACTTGTGGAACTGGCTAATACTGTACCGCAGAAGTTGGAAATCTTTGGTATGAAGTGTTGCCTTGAGTTGGCACGTTCCAAGTTGGTAGATTTGCTTGCTTACCTTGTCTATCATGACTTTGTATATGTGGATTTAGTGTGGCATAGAATTCTTCGTCAGTAAGTGGTCGATCGGTTGGATTACCGGCTGGGTCTGATATAGGATGTGGATTGGAATCATTATTAGGGTTTTAGGGTTTAGGGTTTGGATTTTTCGGTATTCGGTTTTCACTTGCTGACTGTTGGCATCCCGTTACTATTCACATGTACACCGCAGCCACACTTGCGGACTTTTATAACACGCTTTCCTGTTCATGCGCACGGGTGTCGGCTGTTCATTAAGACGCTCTCCTGTTCAGTAGCACGCCCCCTGTTTATTCGAACAATGTGCTGTCCAGCCGCACGCGTGTCGGTTCATCCGGACGCTTGGTGGTTCTTTTGACTGAGTTCGACGACCGCTAGTCGTATTGATTTTTATGTGTTTGTTTGGGGTAGTGGAGTTGGTGATTGTGTTTCTTGGAGAAAGAGGAGAAGAAATATGATGGAAGGAGGAGGAGGAGGAGCAGCTCCGGCGCCGAAACAGGATGAGTTGCAGCCACATCCGACGAAGGAGCAGCTGCCAAACATTTCTGACTGCATGACCAGCCCTCCACTATGGCGTTAGTTCTTCACTTCTTTCGTTTTTTCGTTTGTTTTTCGTAATTTTTGTTTATTGTTCTGGTTTGGCTTGTAAGAGAAATCTCCCAATTATGGTGATGTTGTTGTCATTGATGATGATGATGAACTTCACAGCTAACAGAGACATGGTGGATTTTGGAGAAGACCCATTTCTCTTCTCAAACCAATTCCACCCACTTGATTTCAGCTGTTCAAGTTTTGGTAGCAGCCCATATACGCGGGAGCCTCTTCTAGAATATGGTTTATGCGAGGCAGTGGTACCACCCTTCATGAAGTCTTCAATGGATGAAGATGACTTTCCAAGCCAATTTAATGAACTTGAAGGTGAGTTTCAATGCTCAATCCACTTTATATTGTACTTTGTTATTAACAGATTGGCAATTTCATCCTCTTTGTGTTGATTAATTTGCTATGGGAATTAGAAGCGGAGAAACAACAGATTGTGATGCATGAAAATGGAGAGGGGATGAGTAGTACTGGTACTGATCATGTGGACTTTGGAGGTTTGAATCAAATGAGAATTGGATTAGAAATGGCGTCACAGAAATGCACTGCAGGAAATGGGGGAAGGAGAAGGGGTTGGTAGAGATATGAAGATAAGAGACAGTTTGAGTTTATTGGAGGAACAAAGGAAATGGACTCAGAGAAAGGTGATGACCTTGCAGATCGTTATGGCCAATGTTCAGGTATTTATCACCATTAGATATTGATCTTAACTTGGGGAGGTTCTGATTAATATAATTACTTGTTAATTAATTATGTACTGCAGGAAATGGGGGAAGGAGAAGGGTTTGGTGGAGATATGAAGCTCAAAGATGCTTTGAGGTTATTGGAGGAAGAAAGGAAGTTGATGGAAGAGATGCCAGAGGTGGATCTTCAGGAGAAAACAAAGAAACTAAGGCAGGCTTGCTTCAAGGCCAACCATAAGAAAAGAAAGGAAACCAACTGCAAGAAAAGAAAGGAAATGATGCTAGAGTGGCACCCGGTTACTATTTTGCGTTTAAATTAACAGGTTATCATGTATGAATGGAGTAGTGATTTTCACAAACGTGGCTGAATAAAGTGTCAACTTAAGTAGATCTTGTGATCATTTGTCTTAAGAGATACTGATTAAGCTGTTTTATGAGGAGATGCTAGAGTAGCTAAATTTATAATGTCCCCTAAACCCTAATATGATGCCCAATCATGAAGTTTTCATATCATGTCAGATGATCAATGTGTTACTACACGTCTATACCTAAATTAAAAAGTAGTGGACTTAAGTTTATGATGTGGAGCAACTGAGAACAGTTTGTCTTAAATAAACAGGAGACCGAATATCAGATGTCTTCATATTGAAATTCTCCATTTTCCTTTAGTAAAAAGGTCTTATTCCTATCAGTATTTGGGAACAGTTTATCAGCAGTACTGTTTGGGGTCTGTTATTATATATATGCAACTGTCTCTCAATCTTTCGGTAGTTCTTATTGTCGTGCCGAATACCTCTTCATCAGTTACCCCTCCACTTGTGCCATATGTCTTGAAGATAGAGGATGTTGTAACTGGTTCAGTGATCAGCTTTGACGTTCCATCGAAAGTGTCAGCGTTGGCTTCGTGAAGTATCCTCATAATCAAGACTCCGTAGCCGAGGAATTCCTTCTTTAAAGGGTTTTGAATCACCCTCAACATTTGTTGGATGATGATGTGTGGTAGAGAGACTTTTATGTTCTTCTCTATGCAATACAGCACAAGGAGTTGGGCCCTTGACATAGTGCCCCTAGTGCCCCTCTCTGGCAAGATGTTGCCGTATACAATCTTTCCGAGGCCGACAAGAGATGGCTTAAGATGATTGTTTGGGAGGTTGGTGTATGTTGATTGAGTGTATGGCTCTTTGGCGAGGGAATTGAACAGTTGTGCATTAGATTCTGCGATCTCTGCAACTGTCTGGGGGTCATGTGGTTCAATAATCCTCTCCTCAATCGGAATCTTCAAGAGGCGAGCAATAATCTCGATATTGATAGGAATTGTCGTTCCCATGATTGTTGTCTCTAAATGAGGGCTGAACTTATCTCCGTGAAGTCCCACGTAAGTCATGGCTTCATAGAAGGATCTGACCAAGTTGTAAGAGACTTGACCCTCAACGTTGGTTATATTTAACCAATCCAGTGTTGCGAGTTTGTCATGAAGGATTGGACGGAGGCGGAGATCGCTATTGTCGATGCTCCTCATGGTCACAATCTCTCTTTTGGACAATTTCGTTAGTCTAGTGGGAATTGGTTCCCTGCTAGTAGAAGTTGTTCCCTCCCTTGAGGTCATTCTTTTGCTGAAAGGAAAATAAATTTGTGTGAAAGACACAAAATATATTCCTAATATTTTTAAGATTTATGCCTTGTCTGCTAGACATTAGTTTTGAGTTTTCTGTTGATGTTTATGCCATCATGAAATTTTCTTCATTAGTGAGTTGATGCATATATGTCGTATTCACATAGAAATGTATTGACATATTTAATCATAACTATATATATAGTTTCCATAAAGCAACTATATATATATAAAATCATATATAAGTGTTTTTAATCCAAATCTTAACTATATATAAAAGTCATATATATAGAGTGATAAATTTTTTTATTTTGTTTTTTTTCAAATATTTATGAGGATTTTGGTTTGGTAATAAATTGTTTTAGAAAAAAAAAAGTTTCAAATAGTAAATTTTTTTTTTTTTTTGAATATTTATTTTTTTTTTTTTTATTTTTTTTTTTTTCGAATATCTATTTTTCGAAAAAAAATTTCAATTTTTTTTTTTCAGAATATTTATTTTTTGAAAAAAAAATTTCAAAATTTTTTTTTTTTGTTTTTTTTTTTTTCCGAATATTTATTTTTCGAAAAAAAATTCAAATTTTTTTTTTTTTTTTAATTTTTCGAAAAAAAAATTTTATTTTTTTTTTTTTTTTTGAATATTTATTTTTTTATTCATTTTTTTTTTTCCGAATATTGGCTCAGTGGTTACTAGGAATGCGAAATTAGACTCCTTAAGGAAGGTCTCGAGTTCGATTCCTAGGGAGGCCCTTTACTATTTATGAGGGAATAGTAGGGACAAATAATCGTTTCGATGTAGACCAGCTGCGGTTGGGTTGCTACATGGCGATAGGACAATATTATGTGGTACTATAGCTAGGCGTCAGCCCCGAGGGGGTGCGCCCGCACCTGGGTAGGGGCACGCTGTGCAACCCAGGGTGTGACACCAACATTATATTCTTTTAGATTTGAGAGAGTCTAATGCTTTTGTTGCCTCCCGAGAGATGTGCGATGTTGTATTTCCACGAAAGCATAAGAGTAGAAATCCAAGGCGTCATGGGGTTTCAGGAACCTCTAGAAATGTGGATTGATCTTAAGGGTACAACTCTTTCTTTCTCACTTTACTTCTAATGAAGTTGATTTCATGGAATTGTAGGGGATCAAAAAGCCACACCTTTCAACGCCATCTAAACAATTTGTTCACAATCCACAATCTAGACATAGTCTGCTTGTTGGAAACAAGATGTAATTCACCACACATAAAATTCCTCAGTAGGAAGGTTAATTATGAGACTTGTTTTGTTCCTTCAGTGGGACGAAGTGGAGGTATTTTTCTAATCTAGAGAGAGGACACAGTTAAACTTCAAATTTTGTCGGACATTCATCAGATGTTGTTCATTTTGGTATCTAAAAAAAATCATTCAGATTGGTACTTAACAATGTTGTATGAAAGTGTTAATCCTAGGACTAAAGAATCTCAGTGGGACGATTTGCTCAAATTTTCATAAGGTTGTCAACAGCCCTGGCTAGTAATGGGCGATTTTAATGATGTTCGTAACCATGAGGAAAAGTTGGGTTGTCTTGTCTCTCCTTCCAAGTGTAGCGTTTTCCTCACTAGAACGTGTTTCCACTTGTTTGTCCAAAGAACAAGTTTTTGCACTCAAAAGCAGAAATGCGTTTCCTAAACAATTGGCAGAATGGTGAAAAAGAGCAGAAACGTGTTTCCGTGTGTTTTGGCATTATGCTATTTTGTGCATATTTTGAACATAAATGTGGTTCCTCTAAGGAAAATGTGGATCCTATTTTTTTGGGATATTTTCTATAAATACATGCCTTAACTCATTGAGAGCAGCTTTTTGTAAAATCTTTAGAAACTTGTGCATTTGTGTATTCTCCTATTTGTCAAAATCAAACAAGTTTTTACAAGCCCACGTGTTTTGTTAATTTGAGAGAAAAAGGTTTTAATCTTCAAGTGTTTATTATCCTTCAACCAATCTTTGAAGTTCTCTTACTTTGAAGAAATCTTCTGAGCTTTCATGTTCAATCTTTGGGAAGATCATTTTTGAGAGATTTCAAGCACCTGGTGTTTTTGAAACTTGTGTTATTATTTTTATTCTCCTTATTTTCAAAAAGAAAACTCAAGTTTCTACAAAATCTTTTTCAACTTGGTTCTGAGAAAAATCATTCAAGTGTTCAATTGATTTTAATAATTGTTCAAATGTTTTTACAAATATTTTAATATCTCTTGGTTTCTCTCCTCAATATTCAAATTCCAATTTCATTGAAAGACAACCTTTTGATTCTAGGAAAAACGAGTGTTTAATTTCAAAACCCAAAACTCCCTAAAAATTTAGTCTTATTGTGAGAAAATGAGAGAATGGGCTTCAACCTCTATTTTCCATCTCTTCTTATTTTCAAAATATCTAGAGAGAGCATTTGAATGAAAAATTATCTTGGTGATTTTAGAGCTTCAATTTTTGCGTCAATCATACATGTTTTCCAACATCATTCAAATGAGCAATATGAGATTAAGAAAGGTATGGGGTTGTAAGATTTTCTCAATCCATGAGTTTTATGTTCATATCTTGTATTAAATGGTTTATAATATTTAAATTTCATTGTAATTATTCCAAGGATTTAGAACAAACATCTATGATTAAATTTCTTTGATTTGTTTCTAGTTGAAACAAGTCAAATAAAGTGATTATTAATCACCTGTAATTCCAAGGTTAGAATTATAGAGTTAGTTTCTCCCCCTTGAAAAGGGTTAAGTGGTTCATCCTTAGCCTAATAAAAGGATTTTAGATTCTTCCTTGTCCCATAAAAGAAAGTAGTCAGTTCACCTTTAGCCCGTAAAAGGATAAGTTTGTCTTTAACCTGTAAAAAAAACATTTGTAATGGTTTGATTCACACCCAATAAGTGAACCTGAGATAGTGGAATCTTAGAGAGGTTTTCTCTTGGCGTGGACGGAAGAAATTAGATTTCTAAACCACGTAAAAATCTTGCGTCTTTGCATTTAATTTCTACACTTTACCATTATATATGATCTATTTGATTAAACATCTCAATAAATTTAAGGATCACACAAGATTAATATAAGATAATTTAAAATTGACTTAATTGGCCAAGACCCTCAATTAACCCCCCCGGGTGTCCAACACTAAGTTGACATTTAGATTTCAAATATTTGTATCTTTCTTAATTATTTATATTCATGTTATTTTTGATAGTTTGTGTCCAAACCCTGTTGATCAATTTTATCTTATGTTATCTTTAATTAGAGCTATTCCTAGAATTTCTCAAATATATTCATTTATATCTTTAATTTTTTTACCACATATCCTTATCGTATAGAATAAGTGTGTAAAAATATTTTCTCATAATGAAACAATGAGAAAATTCTCTTGAATTTCTTTTTTTTTTTCACTATCAAAGATGCCCTAAGAGTTAAATAGCTATGTACCTCCTTAACTATGTATAAAAAGGGAACCACCTTTATAGCGCCTTTCTTTGCATCATTAATTATGTTCTAACTCAATTAATCATTTTTTTCAATTACATGCATGGGTCAGCTATATTAATTTGTTTCCTCTAGTTCACCCTATCAAGGACTAAGTTGGCATTCGAATTACTTTTGCATCATTAATTATAACATTTAAAATTTTACTAATGTTGTATGTCAAGTTTTTCATTATTTAATTCTCTATTTTTTTGTAAATTAAAATGGTATTATCTTATTTTTCCCTCTATGTCAACACACTAATAAAAGCATGAGTTGTTTCTTCATTTTCCCTTTTGATTTTCTAATTTTTAAATCAAATCTTATTCCTTCCAAAGTATGTCATTCTTGTTTTTGTTTTTTTTTTTTTCATAATCTATACTATTATTTATAAAGCCAAAATTCCTTAATGATGATGTACTACTTTTATCATAAAATCCTAAATTACCCACTAGTTTTTAATATAAAATTGTCAAATAAATTTATACAAAAAAAAATTCATTTATGGATAATTTATATTGTGCTAAAAGATTTCTTTTGTTATGTTAATAAATATAAGACTTATTTTAAAAATTATTCTTCTTTTGTCATTTTCAAACCACGTCTATTTTTTTTTTTTTTTTGTAACTTTCAGCTTTATGTTATTCTTGTTTGATAACTTTCAACCTCTTATTTTATTTTTTTAGTAGCTTTCAACTCCTTTTTATTTATGTGCAACACAAGTGCCCTTGGACTAGTATAATATAATAATATAAGCATAATAATGTACAACATTAAATTCTCTTTAAAGTTTTCTTTTAAATTTTAATTTAAAGCCTTGAAGGACTATACAAAGCCTCTACAACTTTCAATGCCACTTTTAGAAACTTCAAAAAGTTTTGAAGTACAATGCAGAACAACTAGTGAAATAGTAAGGCAGACATGCCACATAGGCCCACAGCCAAGCGGGCAAATACTTAGAAGACAAGAAGACTCTTGTCCCATACCACTCAAAATTGCTTCTTCATTTAATAAATCTTATTAGTACAAGTAGTTTAACCCTGATCCCAACGATGACAAATATTGGAGACAATTACTAAAGCAAAGTGTTGTTAACAAAGATACAAGGCATTAACAAATGTTGACCTTAAGTTCCTAGAATTTAAAAGTCATAAAAAACCAGAGATCCACAAGTTGCAAGGTTACAACCAGTCGTATAATCACAATATTACAATTAGGGATGTTCATGGAGTTGGATTGGTTTAGGTTTTGGTCAAGTACCAACTCGACCCAATTAAGTCAAGTTAAAATTTTTAACCCAAATCAATCCAATTGACCCCTAAACCCAACTCAATCCAATGACTTAAAATTGGTTTAAGTCAAATTGATCATGTAGGTCTACTTAATATATATAGATTATAAAATTGCACGATAAATTCAATTTATAAAATCTAAATATTATTTTATAAAAATATCTGGTCAAACTTAAATATTATAATAATTAATAAAATAATTTTTTTCATATTATTTTTATTATAACATTTAAAGTATTTTAATTATGATAAGTAATTATAGTGAAAATCATGACGAGGGTTAAAAATATTATCGTTAATTAGCTTAGGTTGGTTTAAGTTTATTTAGTTATATTTTATAAAAACTTGACCTTACCCAAATCTATCCGATACTGAATTTTTAAGCCCAACCCATCCTAATTTGATATATTCACAGTACAACCCAACCCTGTTAATTGGATTAATCGATAGAATGAAGACCCCTAATTACAATGACTATTACAGTACAGCTCTATGGAAATTACCAAAATTTGAAAATCATTTCATTTCAGTTTGGCCCATTAGACTCATCTCCTTTCCTTGGCATTAAAATGGAACTTAAAAAATCCACAGCCATTAAACGATGTTTGAAAGCAATTCTAACTCCATTTGCAGTTATGAACAATAAAACAGGCATACAAAGAACATATAAAAAAAGACAGCACAGGAGAATTGAATTATGTGCGTAGTTTTAAATTCACATTGCCTGATACACATGAGCATTGAACTTATGGAAAAAAGTCGTCTGGAAAGAATCTCATAACCTAAAGGAACAAAGAAATCAAGTAAAAGAAAACATTTCATAATGAATCACAATCGTTAGGAACACAAGAGCAACCCAACCAAGAACTAATAATTAAATCATTACACAAGCCTTCAATTTTCTTCCTAATGTACAAAGAAAATACATGTGAGGAACCATCCTTTTGGTGCTGTCACTGTCACTGAGTCCATGGCAACCATTCTTTTTTTTCTTTTTTTCTTTTTCTTAAACTCCTGGTTAGAGATTTTACTTCAAAATTAAATTCGTGGCAGCAACTTCAATTCTTCAGGAAACTCATCTCGGCAGCTCGGTGCAATTGAAACAGCATTGTGCATAAGAGAGCATACCGGTGTTCTGGTGCACTGAATAATTTTGAAGGCACATACACAAGTGCCAAATCTAACAAGTCTGAAGTGCTCTCGCTCAGTTACTGATGATTTCCAATGCATATTCAGAAGTCCGAAATTACTGTTCTGAAATACTTGCAATCCTGTAGGCTCTGCATCATCTTTGTTTTTTTTCTATATTTAATGAAGAGGTGAAGAAAGAATTCTAAGAAATCAAATAGAAATACCCAAGTTGCTATTGCTGGTCTTGGATTTTCAGTGAGACAAGTTCACTTTCTGCTTCTTGACCTCTGAGCTTCAAACATGTAGGCAAGCATCTCCTAAATTTATCTGGACACCACCTGCTCAAAAATTCACCAAACTAATTAATCTTGCCATCTGACAAAGAGACATACGAATAAGATGAGCTACCTGACACATTGTTAATTATGAAACCAAGGACTATGTTTAGGTTTACCATTCAGATACCCTCAAGGACTACACCTTCAGTAGCATTTAGTTTAGTACAACTCAAAAACTAGTTCGCAGATTCAACTCAAGAAACATACCGCTTTTGGGAAAAAAAAAATTGAAGTCATTAACCCATTTTCAAACACAAGTCATACTACTTTCTTCTTCTTCTTTTTTCTCTACTTTTTTTTTTTTTTTTTTTTTGCAAAATAGTGAACCAAACAACTTTTCCCCTTTTCATATCTAGAAAATGATTTTTGAATGTAGGTAATTTTTATTACCATGTTGTTAGGAAAAGGCTAAATTGAATTGTATCAAATAAATATCTGAAATTAACTTTTTTATGCAATCAGAATTTTTGAGAATTTATTATTGAATCACAAGCCAATGCACCTAATGATGCACTTGGTTAGGGAATCAAATTTAGGATACAAAAATAAGCATTTAACAAAAAAAAAAATTATAGCTTTTGAAAATCAAATTTTACAAAACATTTTATATTTGAATAACCAACCACATGTTATCTTCAATACGCTTCTCGTTTTCCCATAAAACTGTATCAGATTAGAAACCTAACGGGGCCGGCTGCAGGCCAGCTTCCAGTAGGCATATCTCAAAATTTCCCAGATGCCTACATTTGTAATATGCACATCATAGGGGAAAAAAAAGAAAAGAGAAAACTTCTATTTGCCATGCAGAAGAGGGTGTTTCAAAACAGATAGGTTTCAAAGATCGAACAGTTACAGCTACATGTGCTTCACGACGAAAAGTTAGGTTCGTAACATCTAAATAGAGCAGTAAGAGTAGTTTTGGAATGTTAGTACTGTTATTCACCAACTTTTGCATGCCCCCAAGGCATGCTATGTAAGCGTCACCATTGTTATTGTCATCAAACCATCACATCATCATCATAAAAATAATAACAGTAATGGTAAAATAGTAATAATTATAGTACTGATAAAATAAAATGACTTACAAATCCAATCTCTCGTAGATTGCCCGTCGCACTGAAGAGTTGAGGCCATAAGCAATTGAGTTGAAGAGGCCCTACATCAACAGGAACTAATGAATGGAGTATAGGGTATTAAAAAAAAAACATAATTAAGAATTGTCAAACAATAAGGAAGGATGATAATTTTCAATTGTTCAATTGAACAATGCAATTCTCAATTGGGCTATTAATAAAAAAATCATAGAACAGCTTTTGACTTTTTAGTATTGTACTACTATCTTTTATGCCATCTTGAAAGGATCAAATTGGACCAGATCTACATGGTGATGCTCAAGCACAAAACTTCAACATATAATGCATAGTTGCATAGAAAAAAGTCAAAAAAGAACAAAAAACGAAATTAAACATGAAACATTGAGCTAGCATCTAAGATAAATTGGATGTACTACTTTTGTTGAGTAAATCATTGGAAGAGTAACAGAAAATAGAATGTAGGCAATTGTCACTGATGATGATCATGATTTCCATGGCCTTTAGAGATATTATTTATCAGAAATCTCTAGAAAATGGGCTTGAAAATTATATAAGATTTACCCTCTAGTTTCAGTCTGACATTAATAAGGTTGTGCCACTTCAAGAAAAAATACAAATGATACAAAGGTAAAGCAATGAGCAAAGAGGTTAAAGCATGGCAAATGATTGATTTGTAACTAAGAATTTTGTTACTGGGCAATGCAAACATATTGGTTGAGTTGTTGACATAATGAAACATTTTGAAGTTAAAATGAAGAATAAACTTGAGTTTCTTGAGTTTCTTTTTTAGCTCCACAGGAACGACAGAAGCACAAGATGAGGTGGAATGAAACTATGTTTTTCCACCATGCAAGTTACATGGCAAGAAGGAAATTGGAATGTTGAGATGTGAAGCATCTAGGAAAATGACCTGAATCAAAAAGATGCGACAATCATTCAACCTGGAGTTTTATTGCATCATTTGATCTTTATAGGATAGAAATATAGGATGCTAGGGATAATCTATTAGGGAATAAAATTTATGTTCCAAACAAATCCTTGAACCATTTCTTAACCTTGTAGCCAACCAGAATCGGGCATTTTTCCCAAACAAAAAACAACATTCTAGTACCAGAAAAATTGAGAAGTTACAAAGGTTAAAGAGTCCTACCATAAGAGCAGCCATCCCAACATCAAGAAATGAGAGCCAAAAGATTTTGTGTCCTGGTTCAACAAAATCATGTATACGATTGATTGTGCCAAATGCCCATGATCCTATCAGGATCAGGGGATAGTAACCCCACCTGTTTAAAGCCTACAAAAACAAAGAAACCGATTTCTGCATGAAAACAATTTCAATATTGCATTCCTGCATAAGAGATGATGCACATTAAGATGGGTGAAACTATTATAAATGAAACAAGTAAAGAAAATGGAAAAGCTTCCTACAAAATTAACAAAATCTCAACATAAAGCACGTCAGACGATATTCTCTGAAGTACAAATAAGTTAAACAATGTCAGGTGACCAGGCCACTAGAAACTAGAAGAAGTCTCTCAACAGGAATAGCATATATCCAGTAATGTTTCCAAAATGGTAATGTCAAATGACTAAATATAGCATACCTTCATATCTGCCTTTGCATCGTATTGACGTGAGTGGTCTGCTATGCCCACTGCCATCTGAAGTTATCAAAACATTGTGTGAGCATCTTGAATTCAATGGTGCACGAGGATACTCAAACTTAATTCATATATCTTATTTCTTGACAATACCCAAACTTTAAAAAAAATTGAATACGTAATTACATACACGCCTTGCGTTGTTTAGCATGCGTATCACTTGGAAGTATGTAAATCCATTGAAAAGAATCGCACCCCACAAAGGAGCATAAAATGTTATGAAGTGAATCACCTGCTGCAATGAATAAACTCATGTCAACAAGAATTCAAAAAATGGCAATCAAATAAGCTGGTATGTAATATAATAGCATTAAAACCATCAACTTCCTTGAGAACTAAACTCCGGCTCAAATGACCAGAAGCAAATTTTAAATTTTGTTTGATTTCAAAAGCAAAGCAAAATAAAATTTCTTTATATTCGTAAGTTTCAACTTTTGTCTCTTTGCTTTTATCTATGTGTTTCATGTTTGTTTCACCAGTCCATAAGACATGATAACCATTGCATGATTTTTGTATCTTTACTCTAGTTCTTCAAGGAGCCTTTATGCTCAATAAAAAGGGGCATCAAGAGAATGTATTACAGCCCAAAATGCTTGTATCAAAATAACAACCAATGTATAACATATTCAGAGATACTGGAGTGTTTATTGTCACCTAGTTGAACATGAAAAAATCCACCAAAAATACCATAACATATAATGGTTAATAATTCTCAGTGTGTGATAAGGATCTTCATAACATCTCAAGGGATTAATTGGTGCTCTAAGAGGCCCTAATACCTTACAAACAAAGGAAAAAAAAAACCATATGCTGCTGTATAAGGAGGTGGGCTTCATATATTAATGATCATCTGAATTAACAAAAAAAATAAAAAATTTTGAAAGTAGATATCAAAGAATTGTATATTTTTTATATAAAAATCTGCTTACATTAAGGTATATTTAATAAAAAATGTATGTTTTTTCAAGGCATACTTCAAACTTCCAGAAGGCACTGTATAAGACACCAAATGGCTTGTGTAATGATAGACCTGCCTGTGTCCATGCTATGGGTAACAGCATGTTTGTGGACTTTTACCATGCTGATCAAGAACAAGTGCATAAGACAGTTTCTGTTATTAACTTTCCGTTCAGTGAATAAATACAGTTTCATAAAGAGGATGATGAGTTTCCAATTGAGAGAAAAGGCTGCCAACTCCATCATACAGACATTAATTCTTCGAGTCCTTTAACTTTAACAAAAGTATTGCTGCTCAACATCATAAATTAGATTATATTTACTAAACTATTTTTTAATAGGAAATTGACTATACACACCACACACACACATATAAACAGACATACAGAAACTGGTGCTATTGCAGCTAAACCTCCAGATTTATCAGGTATACTACAAAGAATGGTATGGATCAGTAGGAAATACCATTGGATTAGCAGGTATATTAATTGTCAGGATGCCCCAAAAAATTAGGAGCATAAAAAATCCAAATGGAGAAAAGGTAGCTTCCACACTATAAGGGAACCAACAAACACTTACATTTACTAAACCATTGAACAACTATATGGGTATTTCCTTTTGACATATACACTGCTCTCCTTATTTCAAGCGCTTTGAAATTAAAAATGAATTGTGTATGTGGCATCACATTCTAACACCTCCTGGCATATATGTTCCAGGTCCAACATGCAAACACCAAAATCCCTCCCTCTAGGTTTGTGGGAGAAGGATTCAACAAGCAAACACTTCCTAGGAATCAAACCCTTGAGCTCAGCTGTAAAGTATACATCGCCTGTTACTGTCAATTCTAGTTTCTTCGCTTTGGCTCAGAATAAGGAGACATTTTTTCAACCTGTAAAAGTAATACTGAAGAATCATGAAATTCAAAAGCATTTGTTTAATTATATGATCTTGCAGAGAGAGATTTTGTATAATAACACCATCATTTTCAGTGTAAAGGTGCCAAATCCTAGTGTGTATAAATGATAGAAAATCATGAAGACACGCATCATGAAATTAACGAGAACTTTTTTTACAACATCAAACTCAAGGAAAGAGAATTTATGCAGCGATACCAGCACTAACATAAGCAAAACAACAAAGGAAATAAATACACCTCTATTTTACTATTTGATCAATAGCTACAGAAACCAGGTCAAAGCTTCTAAAGGTACATTATCAAAAGATCATATTTTATTCTGAGCAAAAAAAGTTATCATTTAAGCAAGAGTGCAATAATAGTAAGACTTGCCTTTCCAGCCCGTCCTGTTTGTGTCAAACACCATACACCTAATCGTCCATGATCATTACCTATTGAGCGCATGACAGTCATAACAAGTGAAGTTCCTGTGAAAGAAAATTAAAAACACTAAATTCATAAGTGCACTGTGCATCTCAAACAATTTATTCACAAAAATGTCTAAGGACTGCCTACCATGTGAAAAAGTTAATAGAATAAAAATTATCAAGTACAGTTAAACAGATTGCATCTAGACGGTTTAGGCACATCTCAAGGTGAGTGCCCAATAGGTGGAGGCGTCCTCGAGACAGCAGCCTTGTGACTTGACAAACAATTAAGCATAATAGTATGTAATTACATCTGAAAAAAAAATTAAAACTATCATGCTTTATTCTGCAATAATAGTAAGCTACTAGCACGATACAAAATAGATGACCTTTTTCCAAAAACCAAATTAGCTGGGAAAGACCTTTCAGAAGCTCCAAAAGCCAGTTCATAACTTCATCTAAGTTCACAGTTGGAATATCTTGCTTCAAGTATAAATGTTGGTTTCCAACAACCAACATTGTTGGATTGAGGGTGGTGGAGTTGTGTTCTTTTGTGTACTGCTGGTACACAGTGTTCATTTTGTACATTTGTCTATTTATTAATATACATACACTTGTTTCTGCTAAAAAAAAAGTGTAAATGTTGGTTTCTCCTTTATGGTACGGTCTCATGTGGAACCTTCATTTTATCTCTTTCCTTTCTTTTTTTTTGGCCTTGATCTCTCCTTAATCTCTGTTGAAATTTATTTCTTGCCTTCCAAATTTGACTTCTTTCAAAATTCTTTTAACTAGTTTTAAAAATTTTAACCATGTTTACCAATTGTCAACATCTAGCCTTTACTTCAAGAATCTGTCTCATACAATAATATAACATAAGAAATTAAACAATTGTTTGTTCACTCTTTCCGGTAATTCTATTTAATTATCTTCAAAATAGGGTCATCAGACTCATCACACGAGTACAATTAAAGACTCTTAGATAAATAAACATGAGAACATAACATCAACAGTTCCAAGTACCAAAGACCACCACATTGTGCAAAAATGACAAAAATGTCAGGACGAGGTGATGCCATAAATAATCTTCAAACTCTGTTTTAGTTTTACATAAGTACATGAACTGATACATATATATGAAGTTATAAGGTCCTTAAATCTTTTTAAGACTTTTATTTCAGCAGTTTACAGCATAATAATAGATGCACTTACGGCAGTAATAAATCAATGGACATAAGCATCTGTTCCAAATACTGATGCAGCTTTCTTGTCAACAATTAACATCTCACTATGAAAGATAATTACATGTCCAGAAAAGAGTGCACTACAAACCAAATATCAGAGACAAAAATATCTTCTAGATGAAATTACAACTAGACATATGCATACCCCAAACATACAAGTGAAACATGGGCTCCAAATCTTCAACATCAGTTTTATGTCTAACAACAGTTCGGTGAAGAGTGAAAGCAATTGTTGTAGTCCAGAGGAAAGATGCCACGCAAAAGAAATGTGTGCTGTATCCCTGAGCATAACAAAAGAAACCATTTGATGGATCCCTGAAACAATAAGGATACAGTATTATCCAACATGTGGCATCAATGAACAGGACTTCAAAAAAATTGTGTTCAGTTATGTTGGTCTTAAATAAGTTGAGCAAATAATGGAAAGACACGTGCACATCAAACGTAAGAAACAGAACTAAGTGGCTTGAGGAAGTATACCCAATTATGCTGAAGAAACTGCAAAGCATATCCTGTAACAGAAATACAAAGAGAAAACATGATCTTGTATTAGATTTACACATAGATCACATAAAGATAATATGGAGATGACACATGTTTAAATAAAAAACAAAAAATAAAAAAGAATTCCACGGCACAAGTGACAGAAACATGTCAAAATACGCGTCATGTTCAAACGTTGATGTTGATGTATATTTGCATTTTGCACATCAGCCATACAAATATAAAATTTCTATAAACAAATACATACACCAATAGAACCAGAGTCTAAAATCAAGCAAGTGTAAAATTAATTAAAAGATTGGTCCAATTTTTCTTGAATTTAATAGTTGGCTCTTTCAGATTTGAGAATTCTTGGTTGAGTTATCCAAATTTCAATGTGGAAGGGGATAAACGGTGGTCAGAGTGCACACCACTTGGACAGGATGCCTTCAAGTTCATGCAGAAACTTAAGTACATGAAGCATAAACTTTGGGGATGGAGCCTGGAAGTAGCTGGGAGGGTTTCAGTGAGGAAAAAGGAGTTGGAAGAGGTTATCTGGGGGCTTGATAGGGAGGAGGATGGTCCCAATTGGAGTGAATCAAAGGTGCAGCTTAGAAGGGAAGCGAAATCAGAATTTTGAGATCTGTTGTGTAATAGGGAGGACAGGGATAATTTTAACAAGGCAAGGATTAAGTGGTTGAAGGAGGGCGATGCAAATTCAAAAAAATTTCATGAAATCATGAGTGGTAGACGAGCAGTTAATACTATCCCTCAAATAAAAAAATTGGATGGATTTTTAGTCAAGAAAGTGGACGCATTGAGATGGTGATATTGGAATATTTTTAGAAGTTCTTTTCACTGGACACGGGAACAATGGGAATTGGGAGGTATTGAATGGAGTGTCATTGGGGTGATGGAGAGGGATAGCTTGGAGCGACCTTTTGAAGAGGAGGAGATCAGGAGGGCAATTTTTTACTCCAAAGATTCCAAAGCACCAGGTTTGGATGGTTTGTCGTTGCAATTCTATCAACACAATAGGGATAAAATGAGAGAGGACATCATGAGAGTGTTCGATGAGTTTTACGACGATGGTGTTATTAACAGTTGTACCAATGAGACTTACATTTGCCTCATACCGAAAAAGACAAATTCAAGTAGAGTGTATGATTATAGGCCATTTAGTTTGACAACAAGTCTGTACAAGATTGTGGCTAATGTGTTGGTGAATATGTTGAAAATGGTATTGCGTAAGGCATTTGTGGAAGGGAGGCAAATCACAAATGCAATTCTTGCAGCAAATGAAGTGGTGGAGGATTATAAAAGGGCTAGCAGAGAGGGCTTAGTCTTCAAGATTGATTTTGAGAAGGCGTATGATGGGGTGAAATGAAATTTCCTTAACTTTGTTCTAAAAAAAGGGATTTGGTGCCCAATGGAGAAGAAGGATCAATGGATGTCTGAATTCAGTGTCTAACTATGTTTTTGTCAATGGCAGACCAAGAGGGAAGATAAGGGGGGGAAGAGTTACGCGACAAGATCCACTGTCACCTTTTCTTTTCACCCAGGTGGTAGATGTTTTAGGAAGAATGTTGGATAGGGCTAAAGAAGCCAATGTTACAAGAGGATTGTTGGTCGGGACATGATAAAAATCTCCCACTTGCAGATGATACAGTACTCTTTGTGGAGAAGGATGAACTTAGTCTGTCAAACAATCTCATGCTCTTTAGATGCTATTGTTGGATATTGGGCATGGCTATTAATATGGCTAAGTGCTAGCTAGCTAGGATTTAAGTGGATGGGAATTGGGTGAAGGATATGGCAAGGAGAATTGGTCATTGGCCCATGAAATACCTAGGCATGTCGATGGGTGGCAATCCTTCGAAATTGGAAATCTAGGATCCAGCAGTCTCCAAAGTGTCTTAAAGGCTGGAGGGATGGAAGATAAGCTTTTTTCCAAAAGGGGGGAGACTGATTTTAATTGAATTTGTGTTTGATGCTCTCCCCACATATTTTATGTCAGTGTTTAAGATTCCTGAAGGAGTTGCGGAAGTGATTGAAAGAAACATGAGGGATTTTCTTTGGAGAGGAGAGGATTTTGGGGGGAGTTGATTGGGAAATGGTTGGGAAGATTTTACAATGAGCAAGACTCACTTTGGGCTCAAGTAATAAGAAGTAGACATGGTACAACACACAATGGTAGGGACGTTGGTTTGGCACCTAGATCCACCTATAGAAGCCAATGGAAATTTATCTCCTCAATGCTACTTTTCCATTTCTGGGAGGACTCTTGGTGTGGTGAATCTTCCTTTGCTTCCCTTAACCCAAACCTTTATCACCTGCCCACAACCAACCCATTCCACATTTCCTATCAGACTCTACAAGGATTAGCCATTCGTGGAACCTTCACTTTGTGAGAAAGACAAAGGCAGCCACCCTTCTCAATTCTTTAGAAAACATTCAACATTTAAATGAGTCAAATAGATTTTGCTGGCCATGGGACCCACTTGCAGCTTTCACAACTAAATCCTTCTTCAACACTTTGACCATTCCCCAGACATACCCTCCTTTTCATTACTCGACTCTTCTAGAAAGCATTTGGGCTATCAAAAGTCAAATTTTTAGCATGGTCTATAGCCCTGGGTAAGGTGAATACTGGCGGTTTCCTTCAACAACGCCGTCAGAATATGTATATTTCGCCGCATTATGTGCTTTATGCAGACAGGATTATGAATCCATTGAACATATCTACACACGATGCATCTTCTCACAAGAAATTTGGCAACGGTGGTGTACTCATTTCCTGGTTATCACATTCCCGAGTGAGGACTCGTATGGGAAAAACATTTTCATATATCTAGACAGGGTTATGTCAAGCTGGAAAAACATTGGGCTGTAGTGAACTTGGCAGTTGTATGGTGTATTTGGAAAGAAAGTAACAGTAGGGTTTTTGAGGGAAAGAGTTGTCGACATATAATGTATGAGATAGATCTCACTTTCTAGCATCCATATGGGTAGAAAATAGCAAATTGTCTACGGGGTGTGGTTTGAGGGATTGTATTAGGGGCAGGGGAGCTCTTGTTGGGCCATGAGCATCATTGGTGGACACTCCCACCACCATTGTAACATTTATTTTTCTCTTATTTCATTGTATATATAATTTCTAGTTTCTTCTGAAAAATAGACTCAATTTGCAGTAACACAGAAAAGAAGTGTGTTCCTTTCTACGTTGTGTCCATAGGGTGCAACTATTAATCAACTCAAACCAATGTGACATTTAAGCCTAATTCTTGGATAGAATCAGAAATCTGCAGGAGACCAGAAAATTTTCAAAACATGCACTGGATTCTCTCTATCAACATTCAACCATCTTGTTCCCAGCAATAGAATTATCTCTGATTAAGATAATTGCCAAGCAACCTCTTCAGCCGTCAGTTATCTAAGAGATGGACCATTTTAACATTATGGATATATGGAAATATGTAAAATATACTCATAGAACAAACATTATTATTTTTCTTCTCTTTTTTTTTTTCTGTGAGGGGTGGGGATCTTGAATGGCAGCCTATTCTGGAGGTGTTTTGTCAGTCCAAACCCCAGGCAGGAGTACTCTCACTCTCAGTTGGGTGGTATAGGAACAAAGGACAACTATTGCTCTTTGTTCAGTAGATGTGAGAGGTTCAACATGTAGAGGGATAATACTTGGGTTCTGGAACAGCAGAAAATGGAACCAGGAAGTGCTCAACCCTATTCTATTTTGCCTTCTTCAGATAAAAAGATGTTTTCGGTTCAGGAGGTCCAAGTGGGTACATAATCAGCTAAGGCACAAATCCTTTTTACTTCAGAAGGAAGCTAGTAATGAGAAATGGATGAAGTACCAATTATAATGAAGCAGACACTGTCCTCTATGGTTTCAATGAAAGACAAAGCTGTATCAAAGTGAGACTCTGAATGGTCATTTTCCCTAGTAAAGATTTCTTTTAGATAAACAGGAATTCCTTCTTTCTTATAGGTCATCCATCCACCATATACTTAATATGTGGATTCCCATATTGTGGAGCTCCAAAGTCCTATAGCTTTGCTTTCACAATGTGCTTCTCAAGAGGAACTCCTCACACTAAACATATTGAGAATATGGTGCAACAGTAAGGTCCATTCTTAATCATGAAAAATCTAGTTCAATACAAAGAGTTTCATACAAACAAAATTGAAATTTAAATGAATAATTTAGGAATTGTTACCTAAATATAGGAGAAATCAAATTTTCTTTCAACACATGTTGAAACAATCATATGATTATACACTTCTGATATGTGTTTTTTAAATAAAGCCCAATCCTAGACTTCAGAACCCAAGCTTGGTACAAGGTTAAGCTCATTAGGCTTGGGTTACAACTTACAACCTTCCAAGTTCTACTTGTTATCGACAGCTAAATGAGAACACTAAGGGGATAGTTAAGTCAAACAAAAGCCATACCGAAACAGACCTTGCACTAAGAGTCTGATAAGACCAATCAACATTGCCAACGAATTGCTACCAAACTGAGCCAACAAAGAAGCTAGTTTAAGTAGATGAAGGTGGCACCTCAATCTAGAGCATTTTGGTATTAGTCAAGAAAAATAAGCAAAAAAGGTGGGATTGATTTGGGCCAACCAAAGGTCACACAAAAATTTAATCTAAAAAGTGCGAGCATGGTGACGTACAACACTCAACACAAGAAGAGATTTTAATGAAAATTGGCCAAATTGTAGAGGTCCAGAGTCCAATTTTTAGAGAATTGCAATAAGCCTCAACTCCACCAATGAATGCTTAGGATATCTAGTCCTAAGGGTCAGATTGTCCTACAGGGACGTCCATCCAACACCATCCAAGGTGTCCTGTGGCCATCAAAGTTACTCTTTTTCCCAATTAAGGAGATTTTGTGATGGAATCATCATCCCCTTTTCCATGATTTAATGGAAGATACATGGCATAGTTTTGTAATTTAACAATCTCAATCCAAGAGGAGAAAAGAAAATGGGAGCTAATCTAAGTAATAGAAGAAGAAGAATTGGTGATATTGTCCAAGGAGACCTCAGATATTAGCTCCGTGCTGTAGTAAAAGATCTCATCCTAGTTTACCATAACACAAACATCTCATCATATATGATTCTATGTAAAACATCTCCATTAATCAACAAACTAACTCTAGCTTCTATGCTTCCTCTACAGGATCTCAGAATTTTGCAATGTCTTCATCCTATACAAAGAGTCATTTAGTGATTTATCTGGATCCAATTTAACAAATAAAACGAGTATAAGCACAAAAAACCTAAAACAGCATTAAGTGGAGGATCCCAAGTAAATCTTTAACTCGAACTCCAAACTAAAACCACCCAAGAAACGTAAATTTCTGAAGTAACCAACTGAATTACATTTTCCAGCAACAATTGCATCCGAAAACTCCAAAAGGAAACAAAAATGAATAAAAAAAAATTGAGACAATGCGATCAACTCTCTATTTCTGGCATTGAATTTCAATTCAATTCTTTTATAAAGCTCATAAGAGTTCGATCTTACGAGGAATTCGCATAAAAATGTCATTTTTTTTTTATTTTGTGTGTGTGTGCGCGCGCGCGCGTTATTTACAGCATCGAATAAGAGCTAAGGGGAAGGGAAGAGAGACATACAGAGAGGGCGAGAAAAAAGACGAGCTTGAAAGAGAACTTGCGAAGTTCCTTAAAGAGGAAATAGCAGAGAACGATGAAACTCGACCCCACGAATGACAGCGTTGACGCTCCGGCGTTTACCGCCGTCAGAATCCGGCGATCGTTCGCCGCCAGATTTCCGATCGTCTGCAATGTCGACATTTTGTCCCACAGAGCAGAGCGCCGCAATAGCGTCAACCGTTGCTTCTAAGAAGACTAGTCTTCAGCTGTTACGATCTCAACTGACACTACATTTTGACAATTAAGTAATAGTAGTTAAGGGTTACACAAGCGTCGCTTTGGCCGAGTGGTTAAGGCGTGTGCCTGTAAAGTATAAGTACATGGGGTTTCGCCGCGAGAGTTCAAATCTCAAAGGATATTATTTGATGAATTAAACACATCGACCATGTTGTTCAACAACTTTCAAAACATCAATCTAATTTGAAGGGAATCATTTTTTCCTAATTTAATTATTTCGATTCCTTTTTGCACATCAGTTCAAAATTGTTTCTAAGTTCTTGAACTGGTTTCTTTTCTTTCATTTTCTTTTCCTTTTTTTATTTTTTTATTAAAGGTTCGACTCAAAAATGTTAAACCGTATAGTTGCAGCAGGCATGCAAGTAGTCTGGCATATGACAGGTAATTACCCTTCTGTTTCTAAGCTTTTTAATATAAAAACATAAATAATATAATGTTTGGATGAAAAGCAAATTCATTAAACTACATGGGTTTTCAGTTTACAACAAGATCAATCGACATCTTCATCAACAAGATGTTATGTATCACCAAAAATGTACCTGACTAAAACACAATTACTGTTTCCTTTTAATATAAAGCCCGAAAGGCAGGTTGTCCGTATGACCTAAAAAGTAAAAGATACACTATTTGGCTATTTGACACTCGCAGATAGATCATAGAGCATAAAGTCATCTACTGCTCATTATACACAAATGAAGGAATGGAGTTCGAATCTCTCAGGCGACTAACTTTTAACATTTTTTTGTTTTGTGGTTGACAGACTAGATATTAAACCTTTAAAATTTTAAGCAACCGATAATTTTTTAGTTTTTTTATTTCGTTGGCAAAGCCCAAACCAGCAACTGATACGTTTATTTATTATCGAGTTTGAATTAAATTATGAAGCATTATAGAACTTAAAAATATATTTTTCAAGCACAAATATTATTTGATGAATTAAACACATTGACCATATTGTTCCACAACTTTCAAAACAATCAATCTAAATTGAAGGAAATCATTTTTTCCTAGTTTAATTATTTCGATTCCTATTTGCAGATCAGTTCAAAATTGTTTCTAAGTTCTTGAACTGGTTTTCTTCTCTTTCTATTTCTTTTTATTTTTTTTATTTTTTTTATTAAAAGTTCAACTCAAAAATGTTAAACAGTATAGTTGCAACAGGCATGCAAGTGGTATGGCATATGACAGTTAAATTACCCTTCTGTTTCTAAGCTTTTTAATATAAAAACATAAATAATATAATGTATGGATGAAAAGCCAATTCATTAAACTACATGAGTTTTCAGTTTACAACAAGATCAATCGGCATCTTCATCAACAAGATGTTATGTATCACCACAAATGTACCTGACTAGAACACAATTACTGTTCCCTTTTAATGTAAAGCCGAAAGGCAGGCTGTTCGTATCACCAAAAAAGTAAAAGATACATTATTTGACTATTTGACCCTCGTAGATAGATCATACAGCATAAAGTCATCTACCGCTCATTATACACAAATGAAGGAATGGAGTCGGAATCTCTCAGGCGACGAACTTTTAACATTTTTTTGTTTTGTGGTTGACAAACTAGATATTAAACCTTTAAAATTTTAAGCAACCGATAATTTTTTAGTTTTTTTTTTATTTCGTTGGCAAAGCCCAAACCAGCAACTGATACGTTTATTTATTATCAAGTTTGAATTAAATTATGAAGCATTATATAACTTAAAAATATATTTTTCAAGCACAAATATTATTTGATGAATTAAACACATCGACCATATTGTTCCACAACTTTCAAAACAATCAATCTAAATTGAAGGGAATCATTTTTCCTAGTTTAATTATTTCGATTCCTATTTGCAGATCAGTTCAAAATTGTTTCTAAGTTCTCGAACTGGTTTTCTTTTCTTTCTTTTTCTTTTTCTTTTTTTATTTATTTTAATTCAAGGTTCGACTCAAAAATATTAAACCGTATAGTTGCAGCAGGCATGCAAGTGGTCTGGCATATGACACGAAAATTACCCTTCTGTTTCTAAGCTTTTTAATATAAAAACAAAAATAATATAATGTATGGATGAAAAGCCAATTCATTAAACTACATGAGTTTTCACTTTACAACAAGATCAATCGGCATCTTCATCAACAAGATGTTAGGTATCACCACAAATGTACGTGACTAGAACACAATTACGGTTCCCTTTTAATGTAAAGCCTGAAAGGCAGGTTGTCCGTATGACCTAAAAAGTAAAAGATACACTATTTGGCTATTTGACCCTCGCAGATAGATCATACAGCATAAAGTCATCTACAGCTCATTATACACAAATGAAGGAATGGAGTTCGAATCTCTTAGGCGACGAACTTTTAACATTTTTTTGTTTTGTGGTTGACAGACTAGATATTAAACCTTTAAAATTTTAAGCAACCGATAATTTTTTAGTTTTTTTATTTCGTTGGCAAAGCCCAAACCAGCAACTGATACGTGTATTTATTATCGAGTTTGAATTAAATTATAAAGCATTATAGAACTTAAAAATATATTTTTCAAGCACAAATATTATTTGATGAATTAAACACATCGACCATATTGTTCCACAACTTTCAAAACAATCAATCAAAATTGAAGGAAATCATTTTTTCCTTGTTTAATTATTTCGATTCCTATTTGCAGATTAGTTCAAAATTGTTTCTAAGATCTTGAAATGGTTTTCTTTTCTTTCTATTTCTTTTTATTTTTTTTATTTTTTTTATTAAAAGTTCGACTAAAAAATGTTAAACAGTATAGTTGCAACAGGCATGCAAGTGGTCTGGCATATGACAGTTAAATTACCCTTCTGTTTTTAGGCTTTTTAATATAAAAACATAAATAATATAATGCATGGATGAAAAGCCAATTCATTAAACTACATGAGTTTTCAGTTTACAACAAGATCAATCGGCAGCTTCATCAACAAGATGTTATGTATCACCACAAATTTACCTGACTAGAACACAATTACTGTTCCCTTTTAATGTAAAGCCGAAAGGCAGGCTGTTCGTATGACCTAAAAAGTAAAAGATACACTATTTGGCTATTTGACCCTCGCAGATAGATCATACAACATAAAGCCATCTACCGCTCATTATACACAAATGAAGGAATGGAGTCCGAATCTCTCAGGCGACGAACTTTTAACATTTTTTTGTTTTGTGGTTGACAAACTAGATATTAAACCTTTAAAATTTTAAGCAACCGATAATTTTTTAGTTTTTTTATTTCGTTGGCAAAGCCCAAACCAGCAACTGATACGTTTATTTATTATCAAGTTTGAATTAAATTATGAAGCATTATATAACTTAAAAATATATTTTTCAAGCACAAATATTATTTGATGAAATAAACACATCGACCATATTGTTCCACAACTTTCAAAACAATCAATCTAAATTGAAGGGAATCATTTTTCCTAGTTTAATTATTTCGATTCCTATTTGCAGATCAGTTCAAAATTGTTTCTAAGTTCTCGAACTGGTTTTCTTTTCTTTCTTTTTCTTTTTCGTTTTCTTTTTCTTTTTCTTTTTTTATTTATTTTAATTCAAGGTTCGACTAAAAAATATTAAACCGTATAGTTGCAGCAGGCATGCAAGTGGTCTGGCATATGACACGAAAATTACCCTTCTGTTTCTAAGCTTTTTAATATAAAAACAAAAATATTATAATGTATGGATGAAAAGCCAATTCATTAAACTACATGAGTTTTCAGTTTACAACAAGATCAATCGGCATCTTCATCAACAAGATGTTAGGTATCACCACAAATGTACGTGACTAGAACACAATTACTGTTCCCTTTTAATGTAAAGCCCGAAAGGCAGGTTGTCTGTCACACCCCGCCCGGACGCGCCTAAACCGGCGGTACACTCACGGACGGGGCGCGCATTTGGAACAATCATAATGGTAATAACAGAGTACGCAGCGAAAATACAATACACAGTACAAATCTGATTTCATATAATTCAGAATACTTTTGTACATAAAAGGTCAAGGGAACATACTCCCAAAATCCCCAATGATTCATACAAAGGGTACAAAATGTGGGCCCCATAACCTGCACCCAGTCCACCCTAATTTCCTGTGAAAGATTTGATAATATTGGAGTGAGCTTAACGCGCTCAGTGGGTAAATAGTGCATGAGTATAACAATTAATAAAGCATACTTCAATATCAAATATCTTAAATACACATGTAAGCATCATAATCAATCAATATGTATGTATGCATGACACCGTCACGTACTAATGGTTTGATGATCGTACATCGCCTGAGTTCACGTACTGGTGTCCTTCCCCGGGCGAAGCCAGGTTCTCACTGTACGTCCCTCCTCAGGAACAATGCTCTGGATTCACGTACATGTCCCTCCCCAGCGTAGCCAGGTTCACATGTACGTCCCTCTCCAGAGAAATAATATGAATAGTGAGCAATGCTTCTAACTATTCTATGAGTCATAAACCATATACGTCCCTAGGTGGTGATATGTATGATGCCAATGCATGAACTGGTCTAGTCTACTGGTCTGGTCTTTCTTGACATTTAGACTGACTTTGGCAACGTCTAGTGAACCTTATCAGGGTCGGTATCACGACGTGCAAAGTTATCACATTCAGGTCATAACATTATTGACATAATGCAGTGTAAATGAATAGTAGATATAACAATAATTGAATGTAAACTTTAATAAAAGTTATAAAACACGCAAACCTATATTTCGTTCCCCACCTTCAGATCTGGTGCTTTTCTCCGGACAGAACTTCGTTGCACCGCTTTCAGATCTGGCGCTTTCCTCCGGACAGAACTTTGTTGCACCGCACCGAGAGTCTCGATTAGAGAGTCTCAAAAACTAAAAACTTAGAAGGCGTGGAAAGGAGAAGAAAATCCCAAGAGAAGGTGATTTTGGTTTGGTGTGAGAAATGAGAATGAGGAGGTTTCTTATATAGAGATTTTGTGCGCCTGAACGTTCTGGCAGGGGCCTGAACGTTCTGGCATGGCGCCTGAACGTTCTGGCAGGCGCCTGAACGTTCTGGCATGGCGCCTGAACGTTCTGGCAGGCGCCTGAACGTTCTGGCAGGCGCCTGAACGTTCTGGCATGGCGCCTGAACGTTCTGGCAGGCGCCTGAACGTTCTGGCAGGCGCCTGAACGTTCTGGCATGGCGCCTGAACGTTCTGGCAGGCGCCTGAACGTTCTGGCATGGCGCCTGAACGTTCTGGCAGGCGCCTGAACGTTCTGGCAGGCGCCTGAACGTTCTGGCATGCCGCCTGAACGTTCTGGCAGGCGCCTGAACGTTCTGGCAGGCGCCTGAACGTTCGGGCGTTGCCCAAATAGTAAAAATTTCAAATAGTAATTTTTTTTTTTTTTTTTTTTTTTTTTTTTTTTTTTTTTTTTTTTGTGAAATACAGGGTATTACACTCTACCCCCCTTAAAGGGATTTCGCCCTCGAAATCAAGTCAAGTAGTGATGGGGGTTGGCGGTTTGAGAAGTAGCCGCAGGCTGTGAAGGAGGCCACAGCATGTGTGCAAGACTCTATCCATTGATATTATTTTCAGACATCTGGTAGTTATTGAAGTGAAACAATGTATCAAGATAGGTGTAAACAATGTTTCATCCTGATATTGATAAGGGAAAATAATACAACGTAGTACTTCATCAGTTGGTACTAGAAAACAACTGAGGGTATTTTTGTTTAATTGTTGATTCTAGTTCCCATGTTGCTTCCTCTACGCCGTGGTGATCCCAGAGCACTTTCACAAGTGGTATGCTACGGCGCCGTAGTTCTTGAGTTTTTGTATCTAAAATCTGGATTGCTTTCTCCTGGTACGTATTTCCTTCCTCAACCCGAACCTCGACTAAAGGGATGATATGCGAAGGATCAGGACGATACTTGCGAAGCATAGATACGTGAAAAACGTCATGAACCTTAGGCATGGATGATGGAAGGGACAGACGATAAGCAAGTTTGCCAATACGTTCAATGATCGAAAATGGACCGATATATCGCGGGGAGAGCTTGCCTTTGATCCCAAAGCGTTTGACACCTCGTGTGGGCTGGACTTTCAGAAAAACAAAGTCCCCCTTATCAAATTCTAGAGGCTGTCGTCGTTTGTCAGCATAGCTCTTCTGTCGACTTTGTGCAACACGAAGTCGTTCCTTTACTAGTGTGATCTTCTCAGAAGTCTCTTGAACTAGTTCAGGGCCCAACTGCGGTCGGTCTGCCATATCTAACCAGCATACCGGAGATCTGCAAGGCCGACCATAGAGAGCCTCGTATGGTGCCATGCCGATACTAGTTTGGTAGCTGTTGTTGTATGCAAACTCAGCTAGATGCAAATACTTTGCCCATCCGTCATGAAAGTCCAAAATGCAGCATCGTAGCATGTCTTCTAAGATTTGGATAAGCCGTTCTGACTGCCCATCAGTCTGAGGGTGGAAGGCGGTGCTCATAGTGATCTTTGAACCCATTCTAGTTTGGAAGCTTTTCCAAAAGTTTGATGTGAAGCGAGGGTCTCGATCAGAGACGATCGTGAGTGGTATGCCATGAAGGCGGACGATCTCTCTTTCATAGAGTTCGGCAAGTTTGGCGGGATTATCCGTGAATTTTATTGGCAAGAAGTGTGCAGACTTGGTAAGTCTGTCAATGATAACCCAGATAGCATCTTGCCCTTTATTATTTCGAGGTAATGCTGTAACAAAATCCATTGCGATGTTCTCCCATTTCCATTCTCCAATAGGTAACGGTTGGAGAAGGCCAGAGGGAAGTCTTCGTTCTGCCTTAACTTGTTGGCAAACAAGACATCGAGCAACGAAGTCTGCAATGGCCGTCTTCATTCCAGAAAACCAGAATTGTCGCTTGACATCCTGGTACATCTTGTCACCCCCAGGATGCATAGCGTATCTCGAACAGTGCATCTCAGTAAGCACGTCTTTCCGAACCTCGGGATCGTTCGGAAGACAAAGACGTTTTTTATAGAAAACGGCGCCGTCGTCAGAAACTGACCAATGAGGAAGGTCTTGGCCGCTGAGTAGAAGTTCGCGTTTCTCCATTAACATAGGGTCATTGGCTTGAGTAGCTGAAATTTTGCGAACAAGGTCAGAGGTAGCTGATAATTGAGAGAGTCGTGGTCTTGGTCCCTCTATGTTCAGTTGTAGGTTAAAGTTCTCCAACTCTGTAGCCAACTTTCCCATTTCATAGTTAAGAGTGCAAGCAACATAAGATTTTCTACTCAGGGCATCAGCCACAACATTGGCCTTTCCGGGATGGTACTGGAGTTGAAAGTCATAATCTTTCAAGAATTCCAACCATCGTCTTTGGCGGAGGTTTAGGTCTCGCTGAGTGTATATGTACTTAAGACTCTTATGATCTGAGAAGACCTCGAACCGTTCACCGTATAGGTAATGACGCCATAATTTCAGTGCAAACACAACAGCTGCAAGTTCCAAGTCATGGGTTGGGTAATTACCCTCATGAATCTTCAGTTGCCTGGAGGCATATGCAACAACTTGGCCTTCTTGCATTAGTACGGCACCTAAGCCTTGGAGAGAGGCATCGGTGTATAATGAAAAACCAATTCCATTTCTTGGAGTAATAAGTACAGGTGCTGTCGTGAGGCGTTTCTTCAATTCCTGAAATGATGCTTCACAGGCCGGATTCCAGATGAAGCGCACGTCTTTCCGAGTGAGCTTGGTCATAGGTTCAGCAATCTTTGAGAAGTCCTTAATGAAGCGTCTGTAATAGCCAGCCAAACCAAGAAAACTCCTAATTTGAGTAACAGTGGTAGGCTGCTTCCAGTTTAAGACTGCTTCAACCTTAGAAGGATCGACCTCAATGCCATTGCCTGAAACCACATGGCCGAGGAATTGAACTCTCTGCGCCCAAAATTCGCACTTACTCAACTTTGCATACAGTTGGTGTCTTTGTAGGGTCTGGAGGACGATCTTCAAATGTATTTTATGGTCTTCCTCGGTTGAGGAATATATCAAGATGTCATCCACAAAAACTACAACAAACCGGTCTAAGTATAACCTGAATATGCGATTCATCAAATCCATGAATGCAGCAGGGGCATTTGTTAGACCGAACGGCATAACTAAGAATTCATAATGACCGTAACGAGTTCTGAACGCTGTTTTGGTGATGTCCGATTCTCGGATCCGGAGTTGGTGATAACCAGACCGTAAATCAATCTTAGAGAAGTATTTGGCATCTCTAAGTTGGTCGAACAAGTCATCGATTCTGGGCAACGGATATCTGTTCTTGATGGTGACGTTATTCAACTTGCGATAATCGATGCAAAGTCGTAACGAACCATCCTTTTTGCGAACAAACAGAACTGGAGCGCCCCAGGGTGATGAACTCTTTCGGATGAAGCCATTACTCTCTAATTCCTTAAGTTGTTTGTCTAATTCGACCAGTTCAACATTTGACATTCTGTATGGTGGAATTGAGATAGGCCCTGTCCCAGGTATGAGGTTGATCTCAAAATCGAATTCCCGAACTGGAGGTAGACCAGGAAGGTCATTAAGAAAAACTGTTGGGAATTCAGATACGACTGGAACATCGCGTACTTCGGGAGGGTACAGAGCTGGTGATTCATTGTCGTTACCAAGAGACAACGCTCGAAGTTGTGACTTGAGAAGGGCAACTGTTGATTTGTGTATCCATTTCCTTGTTCCCTGAATCTTGACAAACTCTCCTGTAGGCAAAGTTAACTGAACTTGCTTGTTCATACAGTCGATCTTTGCATTCAGTGGTGCCAGCCAGTCCATGCCGAGGATGATGTCGAAGTCATCAAAATCCATTACAAAAAGATCGGCATATATTATCTGTTCGGACATTCGAAGCTCACATCGAGAACACTGCAAATGCACGTCAGTACCCGATCCGAACGGTGATGTGACATGGAGTGTGATGTGTGTGGGTTCAGGATGCAGGCCTAAATGTCTTACCAATGTTGATGATATAAAAGAATGCGTAGCACCTGAATCAAACAAAACATGCACCAATGTATTGAACAAAGGAAAGGTACCTTCGACGACATTATTGTCTGGGAGGGGTTGGTGAGCGATGGCATATGCTCTGCCCTGATTCCGTTGACCCTGGTTCTGCTGGGTCTGCCTGGGTTGGGCATTAGTAGCAGGTGGTGCTTGTTGGACTGGAATAGCTGGAATAGGTTGCTGAAGGTGCGGACAAAGATGTTTGACATGGCCCTTCTGGCCGCAATTGTAACAAGTCGGCCTGTACTGCTGATTGTTTTGCTGGCCATTCTGATTATGCTGTTGGGTGGGCTGATTGTGGTGTCGACCACCACCTCTGCCATTGCCGTTACTACGGCCACCTCGTCCATAACGACCGCCACGGCCATGATTTCGGAAACCCTGGTGGTTAGAGTTAAAAGGTTCAGCCGCAGGTGTTGTGCCTGCATTCGTCGAAACCGGGGCTGGGAGGGCTGGGTTTGGATTGTAGTAGGGCTTTTTCCTGTTGCCCTGTTGTGAGCCTTGTGGGGAAAATTGTGCAGGTCGTTTGCCCTTATTCATTCGCTGTTCTTGTAAGAGCTTCTCTTGTTCAAAGCTCATGGCCTTGTCAACCACTTCCTTGTAAATCTTGATATCCAAGATCGATAAGGCTTGCCGAATGTCATGGCGAAGGCCATTATAAAATTTCTCGGACTTATCTCGCTCCGTTGAGATGGTGGAGAGAGAGTAGACAGATAATTCTTTGAATTTTCCAGCATATTCTCTAACGGTCATGGTGCCCTGATATAACTTTGCAAATTCCTGGCGCTTCTGCTTTGTCACCGCGCTGGGAAAATACTCATCAATAAACATTGACTCAAACTGTTGCCAAGTCATATCTGCTATATTGACCCGTGGGTCTTCTTTCACTGTAAGCCACCATTTGTTTGCTCCACCAACAAGTTGGTAAGTTGCTAGTGGAATTTTGCGAGTCTCATCGACTCCCATTGCATCAAGAGCCTTCTTTGACTCATCGAGCCACTTTTGCACCTCATCAGGATCAATGGTGCCATCGAAAGTAAGAGGTTGTAGTCGCTTGTATTTAGTAATCTGATCGGTTTGAGCTTCCGACCCAAATTTTACAGGTGCTTGTACCGTGGCAACCTGACTGGCGGCAGTCTCACGAACGGCAGTTTGAACAGTGACCTTCATCGCCTCAACAAATCCAGCGAAGAAGGTTTCAATGCTTGAAGGCATGGCAAAGGGTGCGGGTGGTGGTGGTATTGCCTGCCCAGATGTAGTGGCAGTGTCGGGTGTGGCCTGTGCTGTTGTCGGAGGCGGCGGTTCCTGAATCTCAGGAGGTGCCTCAACTGTGGGACGAACAGTACGTGGCCTTCCTCTCTTCCTGGTTTGCATTTTCTCACTGGCAAGGAGAAAAGAAAACCAAGATTAAGAAACTGTAGGTAAGTATAATGTTGGAGTATGCTCAGCAACAATTTCGAGAGTACTGTAATATTAAAATCACTTATTTTTCTAAGTAGAGTGTAAAGTTGTTGTTGAGGAATCAAAGAATCTTATATATCTCGTATGTGTGGCCATGGTGTAAAAACAAAGAAGGTTAGAATGTTTATATAATAAGTAGAAAACGTTGCAAGTATTTAAAAAAAAATTTGTTTTGGTGTTCGTGAACATACATATATTTCCTTGAAAATCCATACGAGTCATAAGAATTCTAAGATTTGCCTCGGTAAATATCCTGATTTAACGTTCTAACGCAATCTTATGCATTCATACGCTTACTCTTAGTCTGTTCAATTATTATCCAAGTTCATATGTCCCATACCACATGAATTCAGTAATAAGGGTGGAAACCAAGTTAAGTTGTATGAACACAGTCTCTAAAAACATTGGTTGAATAGAAGTTCACTAATAGTATCGTCCAAATTTACTCGTCCCATACCGTGTAAACTTAGTGATAATATTAGTAATGCAACTTTCTCCAAGTGTTTCTTTTCACACAAGGTCGTGGGTTTTCTTACTTCCACATTTTATTTAGTATCATCCAATTTTGTTGTGTCCCATACCACTCCAAAGTTAGTGATACAAAAGAAAGAATGGTTGTAAGTCGGCCCACCAAAGATAGTCTTAAACAAAACATTTCATTCATATATAATAAAAAAAATTTACATTGCCAGTAATCAATTTTGACGTTCTTGCCTACCACCATTTCTTCGAGATCTACTGTTATGTACAGAATGACTACTAACAGAAGGTTGAGAGTGTGCCCGCTCTGCGTTGGGGTTTGGCAAACGAGTTAATACAAGATTGTGGCTCTCTTTCAGTGCAGCAATATTGGATGCCATTTCATCTAACCGTTCAAGTAGGTTAGTCGGTTGTCCCATTGGTGGTTGATAGGTTGGTTGTCTCATAGGTGAAGGGTAGGCCATAGGCATTTGAGGAAAGTATTGGTTGTATGGGTGGTTCATAGGGGGAATATAGTTGTATTGATTGTGCGGAGATCCCCTAACCGGAACCCCTTGGATAATTTGGTTTGTTTGAGATGAAAAAGTTGGAAACAATGGGCTCATTGGAATGTTTGGTCCTCCAAGATTTGGTGAGGCCCAGTACTGTTGTTGTTGGTTTACAGCAACTTGTGGAACGGGCTGATACTGTACCGCAGAAGGTGGAAATCTTTGGTACGAAGTGTTGCCTTGAGTTGGCACGTTCCAAGTTGGTGGGTTTGCTTGTGGACCTTGTCTATCATGATTTAGTAGTGGCGAATTTAGTGTGGCATATAATTCTTCGTCAGTAAGTGGTGGATCAACTGGATCAGTATTCAGGGGTGGGTTTGATGTAGGATTGGGATTTGAATCATTATTTGGGCCGTCTCTGACAGGCATCTTGCGTCGACATTTGCGAAGGCAACGCCCGTGCTTGTCCCTCATTCTTTCGGCAGTTCTGTTTGTCGTGCCGAATACCTCTTCGTCAGTTACCCCTCCACTTGTGCCATAGGTCTTGAAGATAGAGGATGCTGTAACTGGTTCAGTGATAAGCTTTGACGTTCCATCGAAAGTGTCAACGTTGGCCTCGTGAAGGATCCTCATAATCAAGACTCCGTATCCGAGGAATTCCTTCTTTAAAGGGTTTTGAATCACCCTCAACATTTGTTGGATGATGATGTGTGGTAGAGAGACTTTTATGTTCTTCTCGATGCAATACAGCACAAGGAGTTGGGCCCTAGACATAGTGCCCCTAGTACCCCTTTCTGGCAAGATGTTGCCGTATACAATCTTTCCGAGGCCGACAAGAGATGGCTTAAGATGATTGTTTGGGAGGTTGGTGTATGTTGATTGGGTGTATGGCTCTTTGGCGAGGAAAGTGAACAGTTGTGCATTAGATTCGGCGATCGCTGCAACTGCCTGAGGATCATGTGGATCAATAATTATTGCCTCAATCGGGATCTCTAAAAGTCGAGCAATAATCTCGATGTTGATAGGAATTGTTGTTCCCATGATTGTTGTCTCTAAGTGAGGGCTGATCTCATCTCCGTGAAGTCCCACGTGATTCATGGCTTCATAGAAGGATCGAACCAAGTTGTAAGAGACTTGACCCTCGACTTTGGTTATATTTAACCAATCCAGTGCTGCGAGTTTGTCATGAAGGATTGGACGGAGGCGGAGATCGCCATTGTCGATGCTCCTCATAGTCACAACCTCTCGTTTGGACAATTCCGTTAGTCTAGTGGGAATTGGTTCCCTACTAGTAGAAGATGTTCCCTCCCTTGAGGTCATTCTTCTGCTGAAAGGAAAATAAATTTGTGTGAAAGACACAAAATATATTCATAATATTTTTAAGATTTATGCTTTGTCTGCTAGACATTAGTTTCGAGTGTTCTGTTGATGTTTATGCCAGCATGAAATTTTCTTTATTAGTGATTTGATGCATATATGTCGTATTCACTTATGAATGTATAGACATATTTCATCATAACTATATATAGTGTCCAAAAATCAACTATTTGGACTGTGTATATATGTCATATTCACATATGAATGTATAGACATATTTAATTATTTTAAGATTTATGTCTTGTCTGCTAGACATTATTTTCGAGTTTTCTGTTGATGTTTATGCCATCATGAAATTTTCTTTCATTAGTGATTAGATGTATATATGTCGTATTCACTTATGAATGTATAGACATATTTCATCATAACTATATATAGTGTCCAAAAATCAACTATTTGGACTGTGTATATATGTCATATTCACATATGAATGTATAGACATAGTTAATCATAATTATATATATAGTTTTCATAACACAACTATATATATTGGAAATTGAGACTATATAAAAATCATATATAGTTATTTTTAATCCTAACTATATATGGAAGTCATATATATATATAGTTTTAGAAATTTCAAATAGTAAATTTTTTTTTTTTTTTTTTTTTTTTTTTTTTTTTTTCGAATATTTGAATAAATATTTTTCGAAAAATAATTTTTTTTTTTTTTTTTTTTTTTTTGAATAAATAATTTTCGAAAAATAAAAATTTTTCGAAATTTTTTTTTTTTTTTTTTTTTTTTTTTTTTTTTTGAATAAATAATTTTCGAAAAATAAAAAATTTTCGAATTTTTTTTTTTTTTTTTTTTTTTTTTTTATAAATAATTTTCGAAAAATAAAAATTTTTTGAATTTTTTTTTTTTTTTTTTTTTTTTTTTTTTTTTTTATAAATAATTTTCAAAAAATAAAAATTTTTATACGTACCTCATATACACTAATGTATATAGATACATATATTCAATAATAACTACACATATAGTTTCTAATAAATTATTACTATATGTATTTTTAAATCAACTATAGTTTCTTTCCCTAATTTGGTGGACTTGGGCGGGCCGTGGACCGTACGCTCTGATACCATTAAATGTCACACCCCGCCCGGACGCGCCTAAACCGGCGGTACACTCACGGACGGGGCGCGCATTTGGAACAATCATAATGGTAATAACAGAGTACGCAGCGAAAATACAATACACAGTACAAATCTGATTTCATATAATTCAGAATACTTTTGTACATAAAAGGTCAAGGGAACATACTCCCAAAATCCCCAATGATTCATACAAAGGGTACAAAATGTGGGCCCCATAACCTGCACCCAGTCCACCCTAATTTCCTGTGAAAGATTTGATAATATTGGAGTGAGCTTAACGCGCTCAGTGGGTAAATAGTGCATGAGTATAACAATTAATAAAGCATACTTCAATATCAAATATCTTAAATACACATGTAAGCATCATAATCAATCAATATGTATGTATGCATGACACCGTCACGTACTAATGGTTTGATGATCGTACATCGCCTGAGTTCACGTACTGGTGTCCTTCCCCGGGCGAAGCCAGGTTCTCACTGTACGTCCCTCCTCAGGAACAATGCTCTGGATTCACGTACATGTCCCTCCCCAGCGTAGCCAGGTTCACATGTACGTCCCTCTCCAGAGAAATAATATGAATAGTGAGCAATGCTTCTAACTATTCTATGAGTCATAAACCATATACGTCCCTAGGTGGTGATATGTATGATGCCAATGCATGAACTGGTCTAGTCTACTGGTCTGGTCTTTCTTGACATTTAGACTGACTTTGGCAACGTCTAGTGAACCTTATCAGGGTCGGTATCACGACGTGCAAAGTTATCACATTCAGGTCATAACATTATTGACATAATGCAGTGTAAATGAATAGTAGATATAACAATAATTGAATGTAAACTTTAATAAAAGTTATAAAACACGCAAACCTATATTTCGTTCCCCACCTTCAGATCTGGTGCTTTTCTCCGGACAGAACTTCGTTGCACCGCTTTCAGATCTGGCGCTTTCCTCCGGACAGAACTTTGTTGCACCGCACCGAGAGTCTCGATTAGAGAGTCTCAAAAACTAAAAACTTAGAAGGCGTGGAAAGGAGAAGAAAATCCCAAGAGAAGGTGATTTTGGTTTGGTGTGAGAAATGAGAATGAGGAGGTTTCTTATATAGAGATTTTGTGCGCCTGAACGTTCTGGCAGGGGCCTGAACGTTCTGGCATGGCGCCTGAACGTTCTGGCAGGCGCCTGAACGTTCTGGCATGGCGCCTGAACGTTCTGGCAGGCGCCTGAACGTTCTGGCAGGCGCCTGAACGTTCTGGCATGGCGCCTGAACGTTCTGGCAGGCGCCTGAACGTTCTGGCAGGCGCCTGAACGTTCTGGCATGGCGCCTGAACGTTCTGGCAGGCGCCTGAACGTTCTGGCATGGCGCCTGAACGTTCTGGCAGGCGCCTGAACGTTCTGGCAGGCGCCTGAACGTTCTGGCATGCCGCCTGAACGTTCTGGCAGGCGCCTGAACGTTCTGGCAGGCGCCTGAACGTTCGGGCGTTGCCCAAATAGTAAAAATTTCAAATAGTAATTTTTTTTTTTTTTTTTTTTTTTTTTTTTTTTTTTTTTTTTGTGAAATACAGGGTATTACATGTCCGTATGACCTAAAAAGTAAAAGATACACTATTTGGCTATTTGACCCTCGCAGATGTATCATACAACATAAAGTCATCTACAGCTCATTATACACAAATGAAGGAATGGAGTTCGAATATCTCAGGCGACGAACGTTTAACATTTTTTTGTTTTGTGGTTGACAGACTAGATATTAAACCTTTAAAATTTTAAGCAACCAATAATTTTTTAGTTTTTTTTATTTCGTTGGCAAAGCCCAAACCAGCAACTGATACCTGTATTTATTATCGAGTTTGAATTAAATTATAAAGCATTATAGAACTTAAAAATATATTTTTCAAGCACAAATATTATTTGATGAATTAAACACATCGACCATATTGTTCCACAACTTTCAAAACAATCAATCAAAATTGAAGGAAATCATTTTTTCCTTGTTTAATTATTTCGATTCCTATTTGCAGATTAGTTCAAAATTGTTTCTAAGTTCTTGAAATGGTTTTCTTTTCTTTCTATTTCTTTTTATTTTTTTTATTTTTTTTATTAAAAGTTCGACTAAAAAATGTTAAACAGTATAGTTGCAATAGGCATGCAAGTGGTCAGGCATATGACAGTTAAATTACCCTTCTGTTTTTAAGCTTTTTAATATAAAAACATAAATAATATAATGTATGGATGAAAAGCCAATTCATTAAACTACATGAGTTTTCAGTTTACAACAAGATCAATCGACAACTTCATCAACAAGATGTTATGTATCACCACAAATTTACCTGACTAGAACACAATTACTGTTCCCTTTTAATGTAAAGCCGAAAGGCAGGCTGTTCGTATGACCTAAAAAGTAAAAGATACACCATTTGGCTATTTGACCCTCGCAGATAGATCATACAACATAAAGTCATCTACCGCTCATTATACACAAATGAAGGAATGGAGTCCGAATCTCTCAGGCGACGAACTTTGAACATTTTTTTGTTTTGTGGTTGACAAACTAGATATTAAACCTTTAAAATTTTAAGCAACCGATAATTTTTTAGTTTTTTTTATTTCGTTGGCAAAGCCCAAACCAGCAACTGATACGTTTATTTATTATCGAGTTTGAATTAAATTATGAAGCATTATATAACTTAAAAATATATTTTTCAAGCACAAATATTATTTGATGAATTAAACACATCGACCATATTGTTCCACAACTTTCAAAACAATCAATCTAAATTGAAGGGAATCATTTTTCCTAGTTTAATTATTTCGATTCCTATTTGCAAATCAGTTCAAAATTGTTTCTAAGTTCTTGAACTGGTTCTCTTTTCTTTCTTTTTCTTTTCCTTTTTTTAATTTTTTATTAAAGGTTCGACTCAAAATTGTTAAACCGTATAGTTGCAGCAGGCATGCAAGTGGTCTGGCATATAACAGGTAAATTACCCTTCTGTTTCTAAGCTTTTTAATATAAAAACATAAATAATATAATGTATGGATGAAAATCCAATTCATTAAACTACATGAGTTTTCAGTTTACAACAAGATCAATCGGCATCTTCATCAACAAGATGTTAGGTATCACCACAAATTTACCTGACTAGAACACAATTACTGTTCCCTTTTAATGTAAAGCCTGAAAGGCAGGTTGTCCGTATGACCTAAAAAGTAAAAGATACACTATTTGGCTATTTGACCCTCGCAGATAGATCATTCAGCATAAAGTCATCTACAGCTCATTATACACAAATGAAGGAATGGAGTTCGAATCTCTCAGGCGACGAACTTTTAACATTTTTTTGTTTTGTGGTTGACAGACTAGATATTAAACCTTTAAAATTTTAAGCAACCGATAATTTTTTAGTTTTTTTATTTCGTTGGCAAAGCCCAAACCAGCAACTGATACGTGTATTTATTATCGAGTTTGAATTAAATTATGAAGCATTATAGAACTTAAAAATATATTTTTCAAGCACAAATATTATTTGATGAATTAAACACATCGACCATATTGTTCCACAACTTTCAAAACAATCAATCAAAATTGAAGGAAATCATTTTTTCCTTGTTTAATTATTTCGATTCCTATTTGCAGATCAGTTCAAAATTGTTTCCAAGTTCTTGAACTGGTTTTCTTTTCTTTCTATTTCTTTTTCTTCTTTTTTATTTTTTTTTATTAAAGGTTCGACTCAGAAATGTTAAACCGTATTGTTGCAGCAGGCATGCAAGTGGTCTGGCATATGACAGGTAAATTACCCTTATGTTTCCAAGCTTTTTAATATAAAAACATAAATAATATAATGTATGGATGAAAAGCCAATGCATTAAACTACATGGGTTTTCAGTTTACAACAAGATCAATCGGCATCTTCATCAACAAGATGTTATGTATCACCACAAATGTACCTGACTTGAACACAATTACTGTTTCCTTTTAATATAAAGCCCGAAAGGCAGGTTGTTCGTATGACCTAAAAAGTAAAAGGTACACCATTTGGCTATTTGACCCTCGCAGATAGATCATACAACATAAAGTCATCTACCGCTCATTACACACAAATGAAGGAATGGAGTTCGAATCTCTCGGGCGACGAACTTTTAACATTTTTTTTGTTTTGTGGTTGACAGACTATATATTAAACCTTTAAAATTTTAAGCAACCGATAATTTTTTAGTTTTTTTAATTCGTTGGCAAAGCCCAACTCAGTAACTGATACGTTTACTTATTATCGAGTTTGAATTAAATTATGAAGCATTATAGAACTTAAAAATATATTTTTCAAGCACAAATATTTTTTGATGAATTGAACACATCGACCATATTGTTCCACAACTTTCAAAACAATCAATCTAAATTGAAGGGAATCATTTTTTCCTAGTTAAATTATTTCGATTCCTATTTGCAGATTAGTTCAAAATTGTTTCTAAGTTCTTGAAATGGTTTTCTTTTCTTTCTATTTCTTTTTATTTTTTTTATTTTTTTATTAAAAGTTTGACTAAAAAATGTTAAACAGTATAGTTGCAACAGGCATGCAAGTGGTCTGGCATATGACCGTTAAATTACGCTTATGTTTCTAAGCTTTTTAATATAAAAACATAAATAATATAATGTATGGATGAAAAGCCAATTCATTAAACTACATGAGTTTTCAGTTTACAACAAGATCAATCGGCATCTTCATCAACAAATGTTATGTATCACCACAAATGTACCTGACTAGAACACAATTATTGTTCCCTTTTAATGTAAAGTCGAAAGGCAGGTTGTTCGTATCACCAAAAAAGTAAAAGATACATTATTTGGCTATTTGACCCTCGTAGATAGATCATACAGCATAAAGTCATCTACCGCTCATTATACACAAATGAAGGAATGGGATCCGAATCTCTCAGGCGACGAACTTTTAACATTTTTTTGTTTTGTGGTTGATAAACTAGATATTAAACCTTTAAAATTTTAAGCAACCGATAATTTTTTAGTTTTTTTATTTCGTTGGCAAAGCCCAAACCAGCAACTGATACGTGTATTTATTATCGAGTTTGAATTAAATTATAAATTATAGAACTTAAAAATATATTTTTCAAGCACAAATATTATTTGATGAATTAAACACATCGACCATATTGTTCCACAACTTTCAAAACAATCAATCAAAATTGAAGGAAATCATTTTTTCCTTGTTTAATTATTTCGATTCCTATTTGCTGATTAGTTCAAAATTGTTTCTATGTTCTTGAAATGGTTTTCTTTTCTTTCTATTTCTTTTTATTTTTTTTATTTTTTTTATTAAAAGTTCGACTCAAAAATGTTAAACAGTATAGTTGCAACAGGCATGCAAGTGGTCTGGCATATGACAGTTAAATTACCCTTCTGTATTTAAGCTTTTTAATATAAAAACATAAATAATATAATGTATGGATGAAAAGCCAATTCATTAAACTACATGAGTTTTCAGTTTACAACAAGATCAATCGGCAGCTTCATCAACAAGATGTTATGTATCACCACAAATTTACCTGACTAGAACACAATTACTGTTCCCTTTTAATGTAAAGCCGAAAGGCAGGCTGTTCGTATGACCTAAAAAGTAAAAGATACACTATTTGGCTATTTGACCCTCGCAGATAGATCATACAACATAAAGTCATCTACCGCTCATTATACACAAATGAAGGAATGGAGTCCGAATCTCTCAGGCGACGAACTTTTAACAATTTTTTGTTTTGTGGTTGACAAACTAGATATTAAACCTTTAAAATTTTAAGCAACCGATAATTTTTTAGTTTTTTTATTTCGTTGGCAAAGCCCAAACCAGCAACTGATACGTTTATTTATTATCGAGTTTGAATTAAATTATGAAGCATTATAGAACTTAAAAATATATATTTCAAGCACAAATATTATTTGATGAATTAAACACATTGACCATATTGTTCCACAACTTTCAAAACAATCAATCTAAATTGAAGGAAATCATTTTTTCCTAGTTTAATTATTTCGATTCCTATTTGCAGATCAGTTCAAAATTGTTTCTAAGTTCTTGAACTGGTTTTCTTTTCTTTCTATTTCTTTTTATTTTTTTTATTTTTTTTATTAAAAGTTCAACTCAAAAATGTTAAACAGTATAGTTGCAACAGGCATGCAAGTGGTATGGCATATGACAGTTAAATTACCCTTCTGTTTCTAAGCTTTTTAATATAAAAACATAATAATATAATGTATGGATGAAAAGCCAATTCATTAAACTACATGAGTTTTCAGTTTACAACAAGATCAATCGGCATCTTCATCAACAAGATGTTATGTATCACCACAAATTTACCTGACTAGAACACAATTACTGTTCCCTTTTAATGTAAAGCCGAAAGGCAGGCTGTTCGTATCACCAAAAAAGTAAAAGATACATTATTTGGCTATTTGACCCTCGTAGATAGATCATACAGCATAAAGTCATCTACCGCTCATTATACACAAATGAAGGAATGGAGTCGGAATCTCTCAGGCGACGAACTTTTAACATTTTTTTGTTTTGTGGTTGACAAACTAGATATTAAACCTTTAAAATTTTAAGCAACCGATAATTTTTTAGTTTTTTTTATTTCGTTGGCAAAGCCCAAACCAGCAACAGATACGTTTATTTATTATCAAGTTTGAATTAAATTATGAAGCATTATATAACTTAAAAATATATTTTTCAAGCACAAATATTATTTGATGAATTAAACACATCGACCATATTGTTCCACAACTTTCAAAACAATCAATCTAAATTGAAGGGAATCATTTTTCCTAGTTTAATTATTTCGATTCCTATTTGCAGATCAGTTCAAAATTGTTTCTAAGTTCTCGAACTGGTTTTCTTTTCTTTCTTTTTCTTTTTTTATTTATTTTTATTCAAGGTTCGACTCAAAAATATTAAACCGTATAGTTGCAGCAGGCATGCAAGTGGTCTGGCATATGACACGAAAATTACCCTTCTGTTTCTAAGCTTTTTAATATAAAAACAAAAATAATATAATGTATGGATGAAAAGCCAATTCATTAAACTACATGAGTTTTCAGTTTACAACAAGATCAATCGGCATCTTCATCAACAAGATGTTATGTATCACCACAAATGTACGTGACTAGAACACAATTACTGTTCCCTTTTAATGTAAAGCCCGAAAGGCAGGTTGTCCGTATGACCTAAAAAGTAAAAGATACACTATTTGGCTATTTGACCCTCGCAGATAGATCATACAGTATAAAGTCATCTACAGCTCATTATACACAAATGAAGGAATGGAGTTCGAATATCTCAGGCGACGAACTTTTAACATTTTTTTGTTTTGTGGTTGACAGACTAGATATTAAACCATTAAAATTTTAAGCAACCGATAATTATTTAGTTTTTTTATTTCGTTGGCAAAGCCCAAACCAGCAACTGATACGTGTATTTATTATCGAGTTTGAATTAAATTATAAATTATAGAACCTAAAAATATATTTTTCAAGCACAAATATTATTTGATGAATTAAACACATCGACCATATTGTTCCACAACTTTCAAAACAATCAATCAAAATTGAAGGAAATCATTTTTTCCTTGTTTAATTATTTCGATTCCTATTTGCAGATTAGTTCAAAATTGTTTCTAAGTTCTTGAAATGGTTTTCTTTTCTTTCTATTTCTTTTTATTTTTTTATTTTTTTTATTAAAAGTTCGACTCAAAAATGTTAAACAGTATAGTTGCAACAGGCATGCAAGTGGTCTGGCATATGACAGTTAAATTACCCTTCTGTATTTAAGCTTTTTAATATAAAAACATAAATAATATAATGTATGGATGAAAAGCCAATTCATTAAACTACATGAGTTTTCAGTTTACAACAAGATCAATCGGCAGCTTCATCAACAAGATGTTATGTATCACCACAAATTTACCTGACTAGAACACAATTACTGTTCCCTTTTAATGTAAAGCCGAAAGGCAGGCTGTTCGTTTGACCTAAAAAGTAAAAGATACACTATTTGGCTATTTGACCCTCGCAGATAGATCATACAACATAAAGTCATCTACCGCTCATTATACACAAATGAAGGAATGGAGTCCGAATCTCTCAGGCGACGAACTTTTAACATTTTTTTGTTTTGTGGTTGACAAACTAGATATTAAACCTTTAAAATTTTAAGCAACCGATAATTTTTTAGTTTTTTTATTTCGTTGGCAAAGCCCAAACCAGCAACTGATACGTTTATTTATTATCGAGTTTGAATTAAATTATGAAGCATTATAGAACTTAAAAATATATATTTCAAGCACAAATATTATTTGATGAATTAAACACATTGACCATATTGTTCCACAACTTTCAAAACAATCAATCTAAATTGAAGGAAATCATTTTTTCCTAGTTTAATTATTTCGATTCCTATTTGCAGATCAGTTCAAAATTGTTTCTAAGTTCTTGAACTGGTTATCTTTTCTTTCTATTTCTTTTTATTTATTTTATTTTTTTTATTAAAAGTTCAACTCAAAAATGTTAAACAGTATAGTTGCAACAGGCATGCAAGTGGTATGGCATATGACAGTTAAATTACCCTTCTGTTTCTAAGCTTTTTAATATAAAAACATAAATAATATAATGTATGGATGAAAAGCCAATTCATTAAACCACATGAGTTTTCAGTTTACAACAAGATCAATCGGCAACTTCATCAACAAGATGTTATGTATCACCACAAATGTACCTGACTAGAACACAATTACTGTTCCCTTTTAATGTAAAGTCGAAAGGCAGGCTGTTCGTATCACCAAAAAAGTAAAAGATACATTATTTGGCTATTTGACCCTCGTAGATAGATCATACAGCATAAAGTCATCTACCGCTCATTATACACAAATGAAGGAATGGAGTCGGAATCTCTCAGGCGACGAACTTTTAACATTTTTTTGTTTTGTGGTTGACAAACTAGATATTAAACCTTTAAAATTTTAAGCAACCGATAATTTTTTAGTTTTTTTTATTTCGTTGGCAAAGCCCAAACCTGCAACTGATACGTTTATTTATTATCAAGTTTGAATTAAATTATGAAGCATTATATAACTTAAAAATATATTTTTCAAGCACAAATATTATTTGATGAATTAAACACATCGACCATATTGTTCCACAACTTTCAAAACAATCAATCTAAATTGATGGGAATCATTTTTCCAAGTTTAATTATTTCGATTCCTATTTGCAGATCAGTTCAAAATTGTTTCTAAGTTCTCGAACTGGTTTTCTTTTCTTTCTTTTTCTTTTTTTTATTTATTTTTATTCACGGTTCGACTCAAAAATATTAAACCGTATAGTTGCAGCAGGCATGCAAGTGGTCTGGCATATGACACGAAAATTACCCTTCTGTTTCTAAGCTTTTTAATATAAAAACAAAAATAGTATAATGTATGGATGAAAAGCCAATTCATTAAACTACATGAGTTTTCAGTTTACAACAAGATCAATCGGCATCTTCATCAACAAGATGTTAGGTATCACCACAAATGTACGTGACTAGAACACAATTACTGTTCCCATTTAATGTAAAGCCGAAAGGCAGGCTGTTCGTATGACCTAAAAAGTAAAAGATACACTATTTGGCTATTTGACCCTTGCAGATAGATCATACAACATAAAGTCATCTACCGCTCATTATATACAAATGAAGGAATGGAGTCCGAATCTCTCAGGCGACGAACTTTTAACATTTTTTTGTTTTGTGGTTGACAAACTAGATATTAAACCTTTAAAATTTTAAGCAACCGATAATTTTTTAGTTTTTTTTATTTCGTTGGCAAAGCCCAAACCAGCAACTGATACGTTTATTTATTATCGAGTTTGAATTAAATTATGAAGCATTATATAACTTAAAAATATATTTTTCAAGCACAAATATTATTTGATGAATTAAACACATCGACCATATTGTTCCACAACTTTCAAAACAATCAATCTAAATTGAAGGGAATCATTTTTCCTAGTTTAATTATTTCGATTCCTATTTGCAGATCAGTTCAAAATTGTTTCTAAGTTCTTGAACTGGTTCTATTTTCTTTCTTTTTCTTTTCCTTTTTTTAATTTTTTATTAAAGGTTCGACTCAAAAATGTTAAACCGTATAATTGCAGCAGGCATGCAAGTGGTCTGGCATATAACAGGTAAATTACCCTTCTGTTTCTAAGCTTTTTAATATAAAAACATATATAATATAATGTATGGATGAAAATCCAATTCATTAAACTACATGAGTTTTCAGTTTACAACAAGATCAATCGGCATCTTCATCAACAAGATGTTAGGTATCACCACAAATTTACCTGACTAGAACACAATTACTGTTCCCTTTTAATGTAAAGCCTGAAAGGCAGGTTGTCCGTATGACCTAAAAAGTAAAAGATACACTATTTGGCTATTTGACCCTCGCAGATAGATCATTCAGCATAAAGTCATCTACAGCTCATTGTACACAAATAAGGAATGGAGTTCGAATCTCTCAGGCGACGAACTTTTAACATTTTTTTGTTTTGTGGTTGACAGACTAGATATTAAACCTTTAAAATTTTAAGCAACCGATAATTTTTTAGTTTTTTTATTTCGTTGGCAAAGCCCAAACCAGCAACTGATACGTGTATTTATTATCGAGTTTGAATTAAATTATGAAGCATTATAGAACTTAAAAATATATTTTTCAAGCACAAATATTATTTGATGAATTAAACACATCGACCATATTGTTCCACAACTTTCAAAACAATCAATCAAAATTGAAGGAAATCATTTTTTCCTTGTTTAATTATTTCGATTCCTATTTGCAGATCAGCTCAAAATTGTTTCCAAGTTCTTGAACTGGTTTTCTTTTCTTTCTATTTCTTTTTCTTCTTTTTTATTTTTTTTTATTAAAGGTTCGACTCAGAAATGTTAAACCGTATCGTTGCAGCAGGCATGCAAGTGGTCTGGCATATGACAGGTAAATTACCCTTATGTTTCCAAGCTTTTTAATATAAAAACATAAATAATATAATGTATGGATGAAAAGCCAATACATTAAACTACATGGGTTTTCAGTTTACAACAAGATCAATCGGCATCTTCATCAACAAGATGTTATGTATCACCACAAATGTACCTGACTTGAACACAATTACTGTTTCCTTTTAATATAAAGCCCGAAAGGCAGGTTGTTCGTATGATGTAATACCCTGTATTTCACAAAAAAAAAAAAAAAAAAAAAAAAAAAAAAAAAAAAAAAATTACTATTTGAAATTTTTACTATTTGGGCAACGCCCGAACGTTCAGGCGCATGCCAGAACGTTCAGGCGCCTGCCAGAACGTTCAGGCGGCATGCCAGAACGTTCAGGCGCCTGCCAGAACGTTCAGGCGCCTGCCAGAACGTTCAGGCGCCATGCCAGAACGTTCAGGCGCCTGCCAGAACGTTCAGGCGCCTGCCAGAACGTTCAGGCGCACAAAATCTCTATATAAGAAACCTCCTCATTCTCATTTCTCACACCAAACCAAAATCACCTTCTCTTGGGATTTTCTTCTCCTTTCCACGCCTTCTAAGTTTTTAGTTTTTGAGACTCTCTAATCGAGACTCTCGGTGCGGTGCAACAAAGTTCTGTCCGGAGGAAAGCGCCAGATCTGAAAGCGGTGCAACGAAGTTCTGTCCGGAGAAAAGCACCAGATCTGAAGGTGGGGAACGAAACATAGGTTTGCGTGTTTTATAACTTTTATTAAAGTTTACATTCAATTATTATTATGTCTACTATTCATTTACACTGCATTATGTCAATAATGTTTATGACTTGAATAACCTTGCACGTCGTGATACCGACCCTAATAAGGTTCACTAGACGTTGCCAAAGTCAGTCTAAATGTTAAGAAAGACCAGACTAGTAGACTAGACCAGTTCATGCATTGGCATCATTCATATCACCACCTAGGGACGTATATGGTTTATGACTCATAGAATAGTTAGAAGCATTGCTCACTATTCATATTATTTCTTTGGAGAGGGACGTACATGTGAACCTGGCTACGCTGGGGAGGGACATCAGTACGTGAATCCAGAGCATCGTTCCTGAGGAGGGACGTACAGTGAGAACCTGGCTTCGCCCGGGGAAGGACACCAGTACGTGAACTCAGGCGATGTACGTTCATCAAACCATTAGTACGTGACGGTGTCATGCATACATACATATTGATTGATTATGATGCTTACATGTGTATTTAAGATATTTGATATTGAAGTATGCTTTATTAATTGTTATACTCATGCACTATTTACCCACTGAGCGCGTTAAGCTCACTCCAATATTATCAAATCTTTCACAGGAAATTAGGGTGGACTGGGTGCAGGTTATGGGGCCCACATTTTGTACCCTTTGTATGATTCATTGGGGATTTTGGGAGTATGTTCCCTTGACCATTTTATGTACAAAAATATTCTGAATTATGAAATCAGATTTGTACTGTGTACTGTATTTCCGCTGCGTACTCTGTTATTACCATTATGATTGTTCCAAATGCGCGCCCCGTCCGAGAGTGTACCGCCGGTTTAGGCGCGTCCGGGCGGGGTGTGACATTTAATGGTATCAGAGAGTACAGTCCACGGCCCGCCCAAGTCCACCAAATTAGGGAAAGAAACTATAGTTGATTTAAAAATACATATAGTAATAATTTATTAGAAACTATATGTGTAGTTATTATTGAATATATGTATCTATATACATTAGTGTATATGAGGTACGTATTAAAAAAAAAAAAAAAAAAAAAAAATAAATAAAATCGAAAAATTTTTATTTTTTGAAAATTATTTATTAAAAAAAAAAAAAAAAAAAAAAATTCAAAAAATTTTTATTTTTCGAAAATTATTTATTAAAAAAAAAAAAAAAAAAAAAAAAAAAAATTCGAAAAAATTTTTATTTTTCGAAAATTATTTATTCAAAAAAAAAAATAAATAAAAAAAAAAAAAAAATTTCGAAAAATTTTTATTTTTCGAAAATTATTTATTCAAAAAAAAAAAAAAAAAATTCAAAAAAATTTATTTTTCGAAAAATATTTATTCGAATATTCGAAAAAAAAAAAAAAAAATATTACTTTTCGAAAAATATTTATTCGAATATTCGGGAAAAAAAAAAATTATTTTTCGAAAAAAAAAAATTATTCAAATATTCGAAAAAAAAAAAAAAAAAAAAAAATTATTTTTACTATTTGAAATTTCTAAAACTATATATATATGACTTCCATATATAGTTAGGATTAAAAATAACTATATATGATTTTTATATAGTCTCAATTTCCAATATATATAGTTGTGTTATGAAAACTATATATATAATTATGATTAACTATGTCTATACATTCATATGTGAATATGACATATATATACATTTTAAATAGTTGATTTTTGGAAACTATATAGTTATGAGTCGATATGTCTATACATGTGAATACGACATATATACATCTAATCACTAATGAAAGAAAATTTCATGATGGCATAAACATCAACAGAAAACTCGAAAATAATGTCTAGCAGACAAGACATAAATCTTAAAATAATTAAATATGTCTATACATTCATATGTGAATATGACATATATACACAGTCCAAATAGTTGATTTTTGGACACTATATATAGTTATGATGAAATATGTCTATACATTCATAAGTGAATACGACATATATGCATCAAATCACTAATGAAGAAAATCTCATGCTGGCATAAACATCAACAGAACACTCGAAACAAATGTCTAGCAGACAAAGCATAAATCTTAAAAATATTAGGAATATATTTTGTGTCTTTCACACAAATTTATTTTCCTTTCAGCAAAAGAATGACCTCAAGGGAGGGAACATCTTCTACTAGCAGGGAACCAATTCCCACTAGACTAACGAAATTGTCCAAACGAGAGGTTGTGACTATGAGGAGCATCGACAATGGCGATCTCCGCCTCCGTCCAATCCTTCATGACAAACTCGCAGCACTGGATTGGTTAAATATAACCAAAGTCGAGGGTCAAGTCTCTTACAACTTGGTTCGATCCTTCTATGAAGCCATGAATCACGTGGGACTTCACGGAGATGAGATCAGCCCTCACTTAGAGACAACAATCATGGGAACAACAATTCCTATCAACATCGAGATTATTGCTCGACTTTTAGAGATTCCGATTGAGGCAATAATTATTGATCCACATGATCCCCAGGCAGTTGCAGCGATCGCCGAATCTAATGCACAACTGTTTAATTTCGTCGCCAAAGAGCCATACACTCAATCAACATACACCAACCTCCCAAACAATCATCTTAAGCCATCTCTTGTCGGCCTCGGAAAGATTGTATACGGCAACATCTTGCCAGAAAGGGGTACTAGGGGCACTATGTCAAGGGCCCAACTCCTTGTGCTGTATTGCATAGAGAAGAACATAAAAGTCTCTCTACCACACATCATCATCCAACAAACGTTGAGGGTGATTCAAAACCCTTTAAAGAAGGAATTCCTCGGCTACGGAGTCTTGATTATGAGGATCCTTCACGAGGCCAACGTTGACACTTTCGATGGAACGTCAAAGCTGATCACTGAACCAGTTACAACATCCTCTATCTTCAAGACCTATGGCACAAGTGGAGGGGTAACTGACGAAGAGGTATTCGGCACGACAAACAGAACTGCCGAAAGAATGAGGGACAAGCACGGGCGTTGCCTTCGCAAATGTCGACGCAAGATGCCTGTCAGAGACGGCCCAAATAATGATTCAAATCCCAATCCTACATCAAACCCAGCCCTGAATACTGATCCAATTGATCCACCACTTACTGACGAAGAATTATATGCCACACTAAATTCGCCACTACAAAGTCATGATAGACAAGGTCCACAAGCAAACCCACCAACTTGGAACGTGCCAACTCAAGGCAACACTTCGTACCAAAGATTTCCACCTTCTGCGGTACAGTATCAGCCCGTTCCACAAGTTGCTGTAAACCAACAACAACAGTACTGGGCCTCACCAAATCTTGGAGGACCAAACATTCCAATGAGCCCATTGTTCCCAACTTTTTCATCTCAAACAAACCAAATTATCCAAGGGGTTCCGGTTAGGGGATCTCCGCACAATCAATACAGCTATGTTCCACCTCAGAACCACCCATACAACCAATACTTTCCTCAAATGCCTATGGCCTACCCTTCACCTACGAGACAACCAACCCACCAACCACCAATGGGACAACCAACTAACCTACTTGAACGGTTAGATGAAATGGCATCCAATATTGCTGCACTGAAAGAAAGCCACAATCATGTATTAACTCGTTTGCAAAACTCCAACGCAGAGCGAGCACACTCTCAACCTTCTGTTAGTAGTCATTCTGTACATAACAGTAGATCTCAAAGAAATGGTGGTAGGCAAGAACGTCAAAATTGATTACTGGCAATGTAAATTTTCCTATTAAATATGAATGAAATGTTTTGTTTAAGACTATCTTTGGTGGGCCGACTTACAACCATTCTTTCTTTTGTATCACTAACTTTGGAGTGGTATGGGACACAACAAAATTGGATGATACTAAATAAAATGTGGAAGTAAGAAAACCCACGACCTTGTGTGAAAAGAAACACTTGGAGAAAGTTGCATTACTAATATTATCACTAAGTTTACACGGTATGGGACGAGTAAATTTGGACGATACTATTAGTGAACTTCTATTCAACCAATGTTTTTAGAGACCGTGTTCATACAACTTAACTTGGTTTCCACCCTTATTACTGAATTCATGTGGTATGGGACATATGAACTTGGATAATAATTGAACAGACTAAGAGTAAGCGTATGAATGCATAAGATTGCGTTAGAACGTTAAATCAGGATATTTACCGAGGCAAATCTTAGAATTCTTATGACTCGTATGGATTTTCAAGGAAATATATGTATGTTCACGAACACCAAAACAAATTTTTTTTAAATACTTGCAAAGTTTTCTACTTATTATATAAACATTCTAACCTTCTTTGTTTTTACACCATGGCCACACATACGAGATATATAAGATTCTTTGATTCCTCAACAACAACTTTACACTCTACTTAGAAAAATAAGTGATTTTAATATTACAGTACTCTCGAAATTGTTGCTGAGCATACTCCAACATTATACTTACCTACAGTTTCTTAATCTTGGTTTTCTTTTCTCCTTGCCAGTGAGAAAATGCAAACCAGGAAGAGAGGAAGGCCACGTACTGTTCGTCCCACAGTTGAGGCACCTCCTGAGATTCAGGAACCGCCGCCTCCGACAACAGCACAGGCCACACCCGACACTGCCACTACATCTGGGCAGGCAATACCACCACCACCCGCACCCTTTGCCATGCCTTCAAGCATTGAAACCTTCTTCGCTGGATTTGTTGAGGCGATGAAGGTCACTGTTCAAACTGCCGTTCGTGAGACTGCAGCCAGTCAGGTTGCCACGGTACAAGCACCTATAAAATTTGGGTCGGAAGCTCAAACCGATCAGATTACTAAATACAAGCGACTACAACCTCTTACTTTCGATGGCACCATTGATCCTGATGAGGTGCAAAAATGGCTAGATGAGTCAAAGAAGGCTCTTGATGCAATGGGAGTCGATGAGACTCGCAAAATTCCACTAGCAACTTACCAACTTGTTGGTGGAGCAAACAAATGGTGGCTTACAGTGAAAGAAGACCCACGGGTCAATATAGCAGATATGACTTGGCAACAGTTTGAGTCAATGTTTATTGATGAGTATTTTCCCAGCGCGGTGACAAAGCAGAAGCGCCAGGAATTTGCTAAGTTATATCAGGGCACCATGACCGTCAGAGAATATGCTGGAAAATTCAAAGAATTATCTGTCTACTCTCTCTCCACCATCTCAACGGAGCGAGATAAGTCCGAGAAATTTTATAATGGCCTTTGCCATGACATTCGGCAAGCCTTATCGATCTTGGACATCAAGATTTACAAGGAGGTTGTTGACAAGGCCATGAGTTTTGAACAAGAGAAGCTCTTACAAGAACAGCGAATGAATAAGGGCAAACGACCTGCACAATTTTCCCCACAAGGCTCACAACAGGGCAACAGGAAAAAGCCCTACTACAATCAAAACCCAGCCCTCCCAGCCCCGGTTTCGACGAATGCAAGCACAACACCTGCGGCTGAACCTTTTAACTCTAACCACCAGGGTTTCCGAAATCATGGCCGTGGCGGTCGTTATGGACGAGGTGGCCGTAGCAACGGCAATGGCAGAGGTGGTGGCCGACACCACAATCAACAAGGCCAGCACAATAATCAGAATGGCCAGCACAACCATCAGCAGTACAGGCCGACTTGTTACAACTGCGGCCAGAAGGGCCATGTCAAACATCTTTGTCCGCACCTTCAGCAACCTATTCCTGCTATTCCAGTCCAACAAGCACCACCTGCTGCTAATGCCCAACCCAGGCCGACCCAGCAGAACCAGGGTCCACGGAATCAGGGCAGAGCATATGCCATCGCTCACCAACCCCTCCCAGACACTAATGTCGTCGAAGGTACCTTTCCTTTATTCAATACCATGGTGCATGTTTTGTTTGATTCAGGTGCCACGCATTCTTTTATATCATCAGTATTGGTAAGACATTTAGGCCTGCATCCTGAACCCACAAACATCACACTCCATGTCACATCACCATTCGGATCGGGTACTGACGTGAATTTGCAGTGTTCTCGCTGTGAGCTTCGAATGTCCGAACAGATAATATATGCCGATCTTTTTGTAATGGATTTTGAAGACTTCGACATCATCCTCGGCATGGACTGGCTGGCACCACTGAATGCAAAGATCGACTGTATGAACAAGCAAGTTCAGTTAACTTTGCCTACAGGAGAGTTTGTCACGATTCAGGGAACAAGGCAATGGATACACAAATCAACAGTTGCCCTTCTCAAATCACAACTTCGAGCGTTGTCTCTTGGTAACGACAATGAATCACCAGCTCTGTACCCTCCCGAAGTACGCGATGTTCCAGTCGTATCTGAATTCCCAACAGTTTTTCTTAATGACCTTCCTGGTCTACCTCCAGTTAGGGAATTCGATTTTGAGATCAACCTCATACCTGGGACAGGGCCTATCTCAATTCCACCATACAGAATGTCAAATGTTGAACTGGTCGAATTAGACATACAACTTAAGGAATTAGAGAGTAATGGCTTCATCCGAAAGAGTTCATCACCCTGGGGCGCTCCAGTTCTGTTTGTTCGCAAAAAGGATGGTTCGTTACGACTTTGCATCGATTATCGCAAGTTGAATAACGTCACCATCAAGAACAGATATCCGTTGCCCAGGATCGATGACTTGTTCGACCAACTTAGAGATGCCAAATACTTCTCTAAGATTGATTTACGGTCCGGTTATCACCAACTCCGGATCCGAGCGTCGGACATCACCAAAACAGCGTTCAGAACTCGGTACGGACATTACGAGTTCTTAGTTATGCCATTCGGTCTAACAAATGCCCCTGCAGCATTTATGGATTTGATGAATCGCATATTCAGGTTATACTTAGACCGATTTGTGGTGGTTTTTGTGGACGACATCTTGATATATTCCTCAACCGAGGAAGACCATAAACTACATTTGAAGATCGTCCTCCAGACCCTACAAAGACACCAACTGTATGCAAAGTTGAGTAAGTGCGAATTTTGGGCGCAGCGAGTTCAATTCCTCGGCCATGTGGTTTCAGGCAATGGCATTGAGGTCGATCCTTCTAAGGTTGAAGCCGTCTTAAACTGGAAGCAGCCTACCACTGTTACTCAGATTAGGAGTTTTCTTGGTTTGGCTGGCTATTACAGACGCTTCATCAAGGATTTCTCAAAGATTGCTGAACCTATGACCAAGCTCACTCGAAAAGACGTGCGTTTTATCTGGAATTCCGCCTGTGAAGCATCATTTCAGGAATTGAAGAAACGCCTCACGACAGCGCCTGTACTTATCACTCCAAGAAATGCAATTGGATTTTCATTATACACCGATGCCTCTCTCCAAGGCTTAGGTGCCGTACTAATGCAAGAAGGCCAAGTTGTTGCATATGCCTCCAGGCAACTGAAAATTCATGAGGGTAATTACCCAACGCATGACTTGGAACTTGCAGCTGTTGTGTTTGCACTGAAATTATGGCGTCATTACCTCTACGGTGAACGGTTCGAGGTCTTCTCGGATCACAAGAGTCTTAAGTACATATACACTCAGCGAGACCTTAACCTCCGCCAAAGACGATGGTTGGAATTCTTGAAAGATTATGACTTTCAACTCCAGTACCATCCCGGAAAGGCCAATGTTGTGGCTGATGCCCTGAGTAGAAAATCTTATGTTGCTTGCACTCTTAACTACGAAATGGGAAAGTTGACTACAGAGTTGGAGAACTTTAACCTACAACTGAACATAGAGGGACCAAGACCACGACTCTCTCAATTATCAGCTACCTCTGACCTTGTTCGCAAGATTTCAGCTACTCAAGCCAATGACCCTATGTTAATGGAGAAACGAGAACTTCTACTCAGCGGCCAAGACCTTCCTCATTGGTCAGTTTCTGACGACGGCGCCGTTTTCTATAAAAAACGTCTTTGTCTTCCGAACGATCCCGAGGTTCGGAAAGACGTGCTTACTGAGATGCACTGTTCGAGATACGCTATGCATCCTGGGGGTGACAAGATGTACCAGGATGTCAAGCGACAATTCTGGTTTTCTGGAATGAAGACGACCATTGCAGACTTCGTTGCTCGATGTCTTGTTTGCCAACAAGTTAAGGCAGAACGAAGACTTCCCTCTGGCCTTCTCCAACCGTTACCTATTGGAGAATGGAAATGGGAGAACATCGCAATGGATTTTGTTACAGCATTACCTCGAAATAATAAAGGGCAAGATGCTATCTGGGTTATCATTGACAGACTTACCAAGTCTGCACACTTCTTGCCAATAAAATTCACGGATAATCCCGCCAAACTTGCCGAACTCTATGAAAGAGAGATCGTCCACCTTCATGGCATACCACTCACGATCGTCTCTGATCGAGACCCTCGCTTCACATCAAACTTTTAGAAAAGCTTCCAAACTAGAATGGGTTCAAAGATCACTATGAGCACCGCCTTCCACCCTCAGACTGATGGGCAGTCAGAACGGCTTATCCAAATCTTAGAAGACATGCTACGATGCTGCATTTTGGACTTTCATGACGGATGGGCAAAGTATTTGCATCTAGCTGAGTTTGCATACAACAACAGCTACCAAACTAGTATCGGCATGGCACCATACGAGGCTCTCTATGGTCGGCCTTGCAGATCTCCGGTATGCTGGTTAGATATGGCAGACCGACCGCAGTTGGGCCCTGAACTAGTTCAAGAGACTTCTGAGAAGATCACACTAGTAAAGGAACGACTTCGTGTTGCACAAAGTCGACAGAAGAGCTATGCTGACAAACGACGACAGCCTCTAGAATTTGATAAGGGGGACTTTGTTTTTCTGAAAGTCCAGCCCACACGAGGTGTCAAACGCTTTGGGATCAAAGGCAAGCTCTCCCCGCGATATATCGGTCCATTTCCGATCATTGAACGTATTGGCAAACTTGCTTATCGTCTGTCCCTTCCATCATCCATGCCTAAGGTTCATGACGTTTTTCACGTATCTATGCTTCGCAAGTATCGTCCTGATCCTTCGCATATCATCCCTTTAGTCGAGGTTCGGGTTGAGGAAGGAAATACGTATCAGGAGAAAGCAATCCAGATTTTAGATAGAAAAACTCAAGAACTACGGCGCCGTAGCATACCACTTGTGAAAGTGCTCTGGGATCACCACGGCGTAGAGGAAGCAACATGGGAACTAGAATCAACAATTAAACAAAAATACCCTGAATTATTTTCTAGCACCAACTGATGAAGTGATACGTTGTACTATTTTCACTTATCAATATCAGGATGAAACATTGTTTACACCTATCTTGATACATTGTTTCACTTCAATAACTACCAGATGTCTGAACATAATATCAATGGATAGAGTCTTACACACATGCTGTGGCCTCATTCACAGCCTGCGGCTACTTCTCAAACCGCCAACCCCCATCACTACTTGACTTGATTTCGAGGGCGAAATCCCTTTAAGGGGGGTAGAGTGTAATACCCTGTATTTCACAAAAAAAAAAAAAAAAAAAAAAAAAAAAAATTACTATTTGAAATTTTTACTATTTGGGCAACGCCCGAACGTTCAGGCGCATGCCAGAACGTTCAGGCGCCTGCCAGAACGTTCAGGCGGCATGCCAGAACGTTCAGGCGCCTGCCAGAACGTTCAGGCGCCTGCCAGAACGTTCAGGCGCCATGCCAGAACGTTCAGGCGCCTGCCAGAACGTTCAGGCGCCATGCCAGAACGTTCAGGCGCCTGCCAGAACGTTCAGGCGCCTGCCAGAACGTTCAGGCGCACAAAATCTCTATATAAGAAACCTCCTCATTCTCATTTCTCACACCAAACCAAAATCACCTTCTCTTGGGATTTTCTTCTCCTTTCCACGCCTTCTAAGTTTTTAGTTTTTGAGACTCTCTAATCGAGACTCTCGGTGCGGTGCAACAAAGTTCTGTCCGGAGGAAAGCGCCAGATCTGAAAGCGGTGCAACGAAGTTCTGTCCGGAGAAAAGCACCAGATCTGAAGGTGGGGAACGAAACATAGGTTTGCGTGTTTTATAACTTTTATTAAAGTTTACATTCAATTATTATTATGTCTACTATTCATTTACACTGCATTATGTCAATAATGTTTATGACTTGAATAACCTTGCACGTCGTGATACCGACCCTAATAAGGTTCACTAGACGTTGCCAAAGTCAGTCTAAATGTTAAGAAAGACCAGACTAGTAGACTAGACCAGTTCATGCATTGGCATCATTCATATCACCACCTAGGGACGTATATGGTTTATGACTCATAGAATAGTTAGAAGCATTGCTCACTATTCATATTATTTCTCTGGAGAGGGACGTACATGTGAACCTGGCTACGCTGGGGAGGGACATCAGTACGTGAATCCAGAGCATCGTTCCTGAGGAGGGACGTACAGTGAGAACCTGGCTTCGCCCGGGGAAGGACACCAGTACGTGAACTCAGGCGATGTACGTTCATCAAACCATTAGTACGTGACGGTGTCATGCATACATACATATTGATTGATTATGATGCTTACATGTGTATTTAAGATATTTGATATTGAAGTATGCTTTATTAATTGTTATACTCATGCACTATTTACCCACTGAGCGCGTTAAGCTCACTCCAATATTATCAAATCTTTCACAGGAAATTAGGGTGGACTGGGTGCAGGTTATGGGGCCCACATTTTGTACCCTTTGTATGATTCATTGGGGATTTTGGGAGTATGTTCCCTTGACCATTTTATGTACAAAAATATTCTGAATTATGAAATCAGATTTGTACTGTGTACTGTATTTCCGCTGCGTACTCTGTTATTACCATTATGATTGTTCCAAATGCGCGCCCCGTCCGAGAGTGTACCGCCGGTTTAGGCGCGTCCGGGCGGGGTGTGACATATGACCTAAAAAGTAAAAGGTACACCATTTGGCTATTTGACCCTCGCAGATAGATCATACAACATAAAGTCATCTACCGCTCATTACACACAAATGAAGGAATGGAGTTCGAATCTCTCGGGCGACGAACATTTAACATTTTTTTTGTTTTGTGGTTGACAGACTATATATTAAACCTTTAAAATTTTAAGCAACCAATAATTTTTTAGTTTTTTTATTTCGTTGGGAAAACCCAAACCAGTAACTGATACGTTTACTTATTATCGAGTTTGAATTAAATTATGAAGCATTATAGAACTTAAAAATATATTTTTCAAGCACAAATATTTTTTGATGAATTGAACACATCGACCATATTGTTCCACAACTTTCAAAACAATCAATCTAAATTGAAGGGAATCATTTTTTCCTAGTTAAATTATTTCGATTCCTATTTGCAGATTAGTTCAAAATCGTTTCTAAGTTCGTGAAATGGTTTTCTTTTCTTTCTATTTCTTTTTATTTTTTTTTATTTTTTTTATTAAGAGTTCGACTAAAAAATGTTAAACAGTATAGTTGCAACAGGCGTGCAAGTGGTCTGGCATATGACAGTTAAATTACGCTTATGTTTCTAAGCTTTTTAATATAAAAACATAAATAATATAATGTATGGATGAAAAGCCAATTCATTAAACTACATGAGTTTTCAGTTTACAACAAGATCAATCGGCATCTTCATCAATAAGATGTTATGTATCACCACAAATTTACCTGACTAGAACACAATTGCTGTTCCCTTTTAATGTAAAGCCCGAAAGGCAGGCTGTTTGTAATACCCTGTATTTCACAAAAAAAAAAAAAAAAATTACTATTTGAAATTTTCACTATTTGGGCAACGCCCGAACGTTCAGGCGCCTGCCAGAACGTTCAGGCGCCTGCCAGAACGTTCAGGCGCCATGCCAGAACGTTCAGGCGCCTGCCAGAACGTTCAGGCGCCTGCCAGAACGTTCAGGCGTTATGCCAGAACGTTCAGGCGCCTGCCAGAACGTTCAGGCGCCATGCCAGAACGTTCAGGCGCCTGCCAGAACGTTCAGGCGCAAAAATCTCTATATAAGAAACCTCCTCATTTCTCATTTCTCACACCAAATCACCTTCTCTTGTGATTTTTCTTCTCCTTTCTACGCATTCTAATTTTTTAGTCTTTGAGACTCCCGGTGCGATGCAACAAATTTCTGTCCGGAGGAAAGCGCCAGATCTGAAAGCGGTGCAACGAAGTTCTGTCCGGAGAAAAGCACCAGATCTGAAGGTGGGGAACGAAACATAGGTTTGCGTGTTTCATAACTTTTATTAAAGTTTACATTCAATTATTATTATGTCTACTATTCATTTACACTGCATTATGTCAATAATGTTTATGACCTGAATGTCCTAACTTTGCACGTCGTGATACCGACCCTGATAAGGATCACTAGACGTTGACAAAGTCAGTATAAATGTCAAGAAAAGACCAGACTAGTAGACTAAACTAGTTCATGCATTGGCATCATACATATCACCACCTAGGGACGTATATGGTTTATGACTCATAGAATAGTTAGAAGCATTGCTCACTATTCATATTATTTCTCTGGAGAGGGACGTACATGTGAACCTGGCTACGCCGGGGAGGGACATCAGTACGTGAATCCAGAGCATCGTTCCTGAGGAGGGACGTACAGTGAGAACCTGGCTTCGCCCGGGGAAGGACACCAGTACGTGAACTCAGGCGATGTACGCTCATCAAACCATTAGTACGTGACGGTGTCATGCATACATACATATTGATTGATCATGATGCTTACATGTGTATTTAAGATATTTGATATTGAAGTATGCTTTATTAATTGTTATACTCATGCACTATTTACCCACTGAGTGCATTAAGCTCACTCCAATATTATCAAATCTTTCACAGGAAATTAGGGTGGACTGGGTGCAGGTTATGGGGCCCACATTTTGTACCCTTTGTATGAATCATTGGGGATTTTGGGAGTATGTTCCCTTGACCATTTTATGTACAAAAGTATTCTGAATTATATGAAATCAGATTTGTACTGTATATTGTATTTCCGCTGCGTACTCTGTTATTACCATTATGATTGTTCCAAATGCGCGCCCCGTCCGAGAGTGTACCGCCGGTTTAGGCGCGTCCGGGCGGGGTGTGACATTTAATGTATCAGAGCGTACGGTCCATGGCCCGCCCAAGTCCACCAAATTAGGGGAAGAAAAAAAAAATGTTATTAGATATATATATCTCTAGAACTATATATACATACGTCAATTATATATAGTTGAGATTTGCATTAAATATATATATCTAGAAAACTATATGATTTTTATATAGTTTGACTTAAATATACATATAGTCAAAATTTATTAGAAACTATATGTGTAGTTATTATTGAATATATGTATCTATATACATTAGTGTATATGAGGTACGTATAAAAAAATAAAAAAAAAAATTTCGAAAACATTTTATTTTTCGAAAATTATTTATATAAAAAAAAAAAAATTTATTTTTCGAAAATTATTTATTCGAAAAAAAAAAAATTACTATTTGAAATTTTCTAAAGCTATATATATATGACTTCCATATATAGTTAAGATTAAAAAATAACTATATATGATTTCTATATAGTATAAATTTTAAATATATATATATATAGTTGCGTTATGAAAACTATATATATAATTATGATTAAATATGTCTATACATTCATGTGTGAATATGACATATATACACATTTCAAATAGTTGATTTTTGGAAACTATATATAGTTATGAGTCGATATGTCTATACATGTGAATACGACATATATACATCTAATCACTAATGAAGAAAATTTCATGATGGCATAAACATCAACAGAAAACTCGAAAATAATGTCTAGCAGACAAGGCATAAATCTTAATAATATTAGGAATATATTTTGTGTCTTTCACACAAATTTATTTTCCTTTCAGAATGACCTCAAGGGAGGGAACAACTTCTACTAGCAGGGAACCAATTCCCACTAGACTAACGGAATTGTCCAAAAGAGAGGTTGTGACCATGAGGAGCATCGACAATAACGATCTCCGCCTCCGTCCAATCCTTCATGACAAACTCGCAAACTGGATTGGTTAAATATAACCAACGTTGAGGGTCAAGTCTCTTACAACTTGGTCCGATCCTTCTATGAAGCCATGACTTACGTGGGACTTCACGGAGATGAGTTCAGCCCTCACTTAGAGACAACAATCATGGGAACGACAATTCCTATCAATATCGAGATTATTGCTCGCCTTTTGGAGATCCCGATTGAGGAAATGATTATTGATCCACATGACCCCCAGACAGTTGCAGCGATCGCCGAATCTAATGCACAACTGTTCACTTCCAAAGAGCCATACACCCAATCAACATACACCAACCTCCCAACCAATCATCTTAAGCCATCACTTGTCGGCCTCGGAAAGATTGTATACGACAACATCTTGCCAGAAAGGGGCACTAGGGGCACTATGTCAAGGGCCCAACTCCTTGTGTTGTATTGCATAGAGAAGAAAATAAAGGTGTCCCTACCACACATCATCATCCAACAAATGTTAAGGGTAATTCAAAACCCTTTCACGAAGGAATTCCTCGGTTACGGAGTCTTGATTATGAGGATACTTCACGAGGCCAACGTTGACACTTTCGATGGAACGTCAACAAAGCTGATCACTGAACCAGTTACCGCATCCTCTATCTTCAAGACCTATGGCACAAGTGGAGGGGTAACTGACGAAGAGGTATTCGGCACGACAATAAAAACTGCCGAAAGAATGAGAGACAAGCACGGGCGTTGCCTTCGCAAATGTCGACGCAAGATGCCTGTCAGAGACAGCCAAAATAATGATTCAAATCCCAATCCTACATCAAACCCAGCCCTGAATATTGATCCAATTGATCCACCACTTACTGATGAAGAATTATATGCCACACTAAATTCGCCACTACAAAGTCATGATAGACAAGGTCCACAAGCAAATCCACCAAATTGGAACGTGCCAACTCAAGGCAACACTTCGTACCAAAGATTTCCAACTTCTGCGGTACAGTATCAGCCCGTTCCACAAGTTGCTGTAAACCACCAACAACAGTACTGGGCCTCACCAAATCTTGGAGGACCAAACATTCCAATGAGCCCATTGTTTCCAACTTTTTCATCTCAAACAAACCAAATTATCCAAGGGGTTCCGGTTAGGGGATCCCCGCACAATCAATACAACTACGTTCCACCTATGAATCACCCATACAACCAATACTTTCCTCCAATGCCTATGGCCTACCCTTCACCTACGAGACAACCAACCCATCAACCACCAATGGGACAACCGACCAACCTACTTGAACGGTTAGATGAAATGACATCCAATATTGCTGCACTGAAAGAGAGCCACAACCATATATTAACTCGTTTGCCAAACTCCAACGCAGAGCGGGCAAACTCTCAACCTTCTGTTAGTAGTCATTCTGTACGTCACAGTAGAGGAATATGAATAAAATTGATTTCTGGCATTGTACAAATTTTTTTTTGATGTATATGAATAAAATTGTTTTGTTTAAAGACTATCTTTGGTGGGCTGACTTACAACCATTCTTTCTTTTGTATCACTAACTTTGGAGTGGTATGGGACACAACAAAATTGGAGGATACTAAATAAAAAGTGGAAGTAAGAACACCCATGACCTTGTGTGACAAGCAACATTTGGAGAAAGTTGCATTACTAATATTATCACTAAGTTTACACGGTATGGGACGAGTAAATTTGAACGATACTATTAGTGAACTTCTATTCAACCAATGTTTTTAGAGACCGTGTTCATACAACTTAACTTGGTTTCCACCCTTATTACTGAATTCATGTGGTATGGGACATATGAACTTGGATAATAATTGAACAAACTAAGCATAAGCGTATGAATGCATAAGATTGCGATAGAACGTTAGCTCAGGCTATTTACCGAGGCAAATCTTAGACTTCTTATGACTCGTATGGATTTTCAATGAAATATATGTATGTTCACAAACACAAACACCAAATCTTTTTAAATATTTGCAAAGTTTTCTACTTATTATATAAACATTCTAACCTTGTTTGTTTTTACACCATGGCCACACATACGAGATATATAAGATTCTTTGATTCCTCAACAACAACTTTACACTCTACTTAGAAAAATAGGCGATTTTCATATTACAGTACTCTCGAAATTGTTGCTGAGCATACTATAACATTATACTTACCTACAGTTTCTTAATCTTGGTTTTCTTTTCTCCTTGCCAGTGAGAAAATGCAAACCAGGAAGAGAGGAAGGCCACGTACTGTTCGTCCGACAGTTGAGGCACCTCCTGAGATTCAGGAACCGCCGCCTCCGACAACAGCACAGGCCACACCCACCACTGCCACTACATCTGGGCAGGCAATTCCACCCCCACCCACACCTTTTGCCATGCCTTCAAGCATTGAACCCTTCTTCGCTGGATTTATTGAGGCAATGAAGGTCACTGTTCAAACTGCCGTTCGTGAGACTGCAGCCAGTCAGGTTGCCATGGTACAAGCACCTATAAAATTTGGGTCGGAAGCTCAAACCGATCAGATTACTAAATACAAGCGACTACAACCTCTTACTTTCGATGGCACCATTGATCCTGATGAGGTGCAAAAGTGGCTAGATGAGTCAAAGAAGGCTCTTGATGCAATGGGAGTCGATGAGACTCGCAAAATTCCACTAGCAACTTACCAACTTGTTGGTGGAGCGAACAAATGGTGGCTCACAGTGAAAGAAGACCCACGGGTCAATATAGCAGATATGACTTGGCAACAGTTCGAGTCAATGTTTATAGATGAGTATTTTCCGAGCGCGGTGACCAAACAGAAGCGACAGGAATTTGCTAAGTTATACCAAGGCACCATGACCGTCCGAGAATATGCTGGCAAATTCAAAGAATTATCCGTCTACTCTCTCTCCACCATCTCAACGGAGCGAGATAAGTCTGAAAAATTTTATAACGGCCTTCGCCATGACATTCAGCAAGCCTTATCGATCTTGGACATCAAGATTTACAAGGAGGTTGTTGACAAGGCCATGAGCTTTGAACAAGAGAAGCTCTTACAAGAACAGCGAATGAATAAGGGCAAACGACCTGCAACATTTTCCCCACAAGGCTCACAACAGGGCAACAGGAAAAAGCCATACTACAATCAAAACCCAGCCCTCCCAGCCCCGGTTTCGACGAATGAAGGCACAACACCTGTGGCTGAACCTTTTAACTCTAACCACCAGGGTTTCCGAAATCATGGCCGTGGTGGTCGTTATGGAAGAGGCGGCCGTAGCAACGGCAATGGCAGAGGTGGTGGCCGACACCACAATCAACAAGGCCAGCACAATAATCAGAATGGCCAGCAAACCCATCAGCAGTACAGGCCGACTTGTTTCAACTGCGGCCAGAAAGGCCATGTAAAACATCTTTGTCCGCACCTTCAGCAACCTATTCCGGCTATTCCCGTCCAACAAGCACCACCTGCTGCTAATGCCCAACCCAGGCCGACCCAACAGAACCAGGGTCAACGGAATCAGGGCAGAGCATATGCCATCGCTCACCAACCCCTCCCAGACAATAATGTCGTCGAAGGTACCTTTCCTTTGTTCAATACATTGGTGCATGTTTTGTTTGATTCAGGTGCTACGCATTCTTTTATATCATCAACATTGGTAAGACATTTAGGCCTGCATCCTGAACCCACACACATCACACTCCATGTCACATCACCGTTCGGCTCGGGTACTGACGTGAATTTGCAGTGTTCTCGATGTGAGCTTCGAATGTCCGAACAGATAATATATGCCGATCTTTTTGTAATGGATTTTGATGACTTCGACATCATCCTCGGCATGGACTGGCTCGCACCACTGAATGCAAAGATCGACTGTATGAACAAGCACGTTCAGTTAACTTTACCTACAGGTGAGTTTGTCAAGATTCAGGGAACAAGGAAATGGATACACAAATCAACAGTTGCCCTTCTCAAGTCACAACTTCGAGCGTTGTCTCTTGGCGACGGCAATGAATCACCAGCTCTGTACCCTCCTGAAGTACGCGATGTTCCAGTCGTATCTGAATTCCCAACCGTTTTTCTTAATGGCCTTCCTGGTCTACCTCCAGTTAGGGAATTCGATTTTGAGATCAACCTCATACCTGGGACAGGGCCTATCTCAATTCCACCATACAGAATGTCAAATGTTGAACTGGTCGAATTAGACAAACAACTTAAGGAATTAGAGCGTAATGGCTTCATCCGAAAGAGTTCATCACCCTGGGGCGCTCCCGTTCTGTTTGTTCGCAAAAAGGATGGTTCGTTACGACTTTGCATCGATTATCGTAAGTTGAATAACGTCACCATCAAGAACAGATATCCGTTGCCCAGGATCGATGACTTATTCGACCAACTTCGAGAAGCCACATACTTCTCTAAGATTGATTTACGGTCAGGTTATCACCAACTCCGAATCCGGGAGTCAGACATCACCAAGACAGCGTTCAGAACTCGGTACGGTCATTACGAATTCTTAGTTATGCCGTTCGGCCTAACAAATGCACCTGCTGCATTCATGGATTTGATGAATCGCATATTCAGGTTATACTTAGACCGGTTCGTGGTGGTTTTTGTCGACGACATCTTGATATATTCGTCAACTGAGGAAGACCATAAAATACATTTGAAGATCGTCCTCCAGACCTTACAAAGGCACCAACTGTATGCAAAGTTGAGTAAGTGCGAATTTTGGGCGCAAAGAGTTCAATTCCTAGGCCATGTGGTTTCAGGCAATGGCATTGAGGTCGATCCTTCTAAAGTTGAAGCAGTTTTAAACTGGAAGCAGCCTACCACTGTTACTCAGATTAGGAGTTTTCTTGGTTTGGCTGGCTATTACAGACGCTTCATCAAGGACTTTTCAAAGATTGCTGAACCTATGACCAAGCTCACTCGAAAAGACATGCGCTTCATCTGGACTCCCTCCTGTGAAGCATCATTCCAGGAATTGAAGAAACGCCTCACGACAGCACCTGTACTTATTACTCCAAGAAATGGAATTGGTTTTTCATTATACACCGATGCCTCTCTCCAAGGCTTAGGTGCCGTACTAATGCAAGAAGGCCAAGTTGTTGCATATGCCTCCAGGCAACTGAAGATTCATGAGGGTAATTACCCAACCCATGACTTGGAACTTGCAGCTGTTGTGTTTGCACTGAAATTATGGCGTCATTACCTATACGGTGAACGGTTCGAGGTCTTCTCAGATCATAAGAGTCTTAAGTACATATACACTCAGCGAGACCTAAACCTTCGCCAAAGAAGATGGTTAGAATTCTTGAAAGACTATGACTTTCAACTACAGTACCATCCTGGCAAGGCCAATGTTGTGGCTGATGCCCTGAGTAGAAAATCTTATGTTGCTTGCACTCTTAACTATGAAATGGGAAAATTGGCTACAGAGATAGAGAACTTTAACCTCCAGCTAAACGACGAGGGACCACACCCACGGCTCTCTCAATTATCAGCTACCTCTGACCTTGTTCGCAAGATTTCCGCTACTCAAGCCAATGACCCTATGTTAATGGAGAAACGAGAACTTCTACTCAGCGGGCAAGACCCTCCTCATTGGTCAGTATCTGACGACGGAGCCGTTTTCTATAAAAAACGTCTTTGTCTTCCGAACGATCCTGAGGTTCGGACAGACGTGCTTACTGAGATGCACTGTTCGAGATACGCTATGCATCCTGGGGGTGACAAGATGTACCAGGATGTCAAGCGACAATTCTGGTTTTCTGGAATGAAGAAGGCAATTGCAGACTTCGTTGCTCGATGTCTTGTTTGCCAGAAAGTTAAGGCAGAACGCAGATTTCCCTCTGGCCTTCTCCAGCCGTTACCTATTGGAGAATGGAAATGGGAGAACATCGCAATGGATTTTGTTACAGCCTTACCTCGAAATAATAAAGGGCAAGATGCTATCTGGGTTATCATTGACAGACTTACCAAGTCTGCACACTTCTTGCCAATAAAGTTCACGGACACTCCCGCCAAACTTGCAGAACTATATGAAAGAGAGATCGTACGCCTTCATGGCATACCACTCACGATCGTCTCTGATCGAGACCCTCGCTTCACATCAAACTTTTGGAAAAGCTTCCAAACTAGAATGGGTTCAAAGATCACTATGAGCACAGCCTTCCACCCTCAGACTGATGGGCAGTCAGAACGGCTTATCCAAATCTTAGAAGACATGCTACGATGCTGCATTTTGGACTTTAATGACGGATGGGCAAAATATTTGCATCTAGCTGAGTTTGCTTACAACAACAGCTACCAAACTAGTATCGGCATGGCACCATACGAGGCTCTCTATGGTCGGCCTTGCAGATCTCCGGTATGCTGGTTAGATATGGCAGACCGACCACAGCTGGGCCCTGAACTAGTTCAAGAAACTTCTGAGAAGATCACACTAGTAAAGGAACGACTTCGTGTTGCACAAAGTCGACAGAAGAGCTATGCTGACAAACGGCGACAGCCTCTGGAATTTGATAAGGGGGACTTTGTTTTTATACAAGTCCAGCCCACCCGAGGTGTCAAACGCTTTGGGATCAAAGGAAAGCTCTCCCCGCGATATATCGGTCCATTTCCGATCATTGAACGTATTGGCAAACTTGCTTATCGTCTGTCCCTTCCATCATCCATGCCTAAGGTTCATGCCGTTTTTCACGTATCTATGCTTCGCAAGTATCGTCCTGATCCTTCGCATATCATCCCTCTAGTCGAGGTTCGGGTTGAGGAAGGAAATACGTACCAGGAGAAAGCAATCCAGATTTTAGATACAAAAACTCAAGAACTACGGCGCCGTAGCATACCACTTGTGAAAGTGCTCTGGGATCACCACGGCGTCGAGGAAGCAACATGGGAACTAGAATCAACAATTAAACAAAAATACCCTGAATTATTTTCTAGCACCAACTGATGAAGTGATACGTTTTATTATTTTCACCTATCAATATCAGGATGAAACATTGTTTACACCTATCTTGATACATTGTTTCACTTCAATAACTACCAGATGTCTGAAAATAATATCAATGGATAGAGTATTGCACACATGCAGTGGCCTCATTCACAGCCTGCGGCTACTTCTCAAACCGACAACCCCCATCACTACTTGACTTGATTTCGAGGGCGAAATCCCTTTAAGGGGGGTAGAGTGTAATACCCTGTATTTCACAAAAAAAAAAAAAAAAAAAAAAATTACTATTTGAAATTTTCACTATTTGGGCAACGCCCGAACGTTCAGGCGCATGCCAGAACGTTCAGGCGGCAGGCGCCATGCCAGAACGTTCAGGCGCCTGCCAGAACGTTCAGGCGCCTGCCAGAACGTTCAGGCGCCATGCCAGAACGTTCAGGCGCCTGCCAGAACGTTCAGGCGCCTGCCAGAACGTTCAGGCGCCTGCCAGAACGTTCAGGCGCAAAAATCTCTATATAAGAAACCTCCTCATTTCTCATTTCTCACACCAAATCACCTTCTCTTGTGATTTTTCTTCTCCTTTCTACGCATTCTAAGTTTTTAGTCTTTGAGACTCCCGGTGCGGTGCAACAAATTTCTGTCCGGAGGAGAGCGCCAGATCTGAAAGCGGTGCAACGAAGTTCTGTCCGGAGAAAAGCACCAGATCTGAAGGTGGGGAACGAAACATAGGTTTGCGTGTTTCATAACTTTTATTAAAGTTTACATTCAATTATTATCGTCTACTATTCATTTACACTGCATTATGTCAATAATGTTTATGACCTGAATGTCCTAACTTTGCACGTCGTGATACCGACCCTGATAAGGATCACTAGACGTTGACAAAGTCAGTATAAATGTCAAGAAAAGACCAGACTAGTAGACTAAACTAGTTCATGCATTGGCATCATACATATCACCACCTAGGGACGTATATGGTTTATGACTCATAGAATAGTTAGAAGCATTGCTCACTATTCATATTATTTCTCTGGAGAGGGACGTACATGTGAACCTGGCTACGCCGGGGAGGGACATCAGTACGTGAATCCAGAGCATCGTTCCTGAGGAGGGACGTACAGTGAGAACCTGGCTTCGCCCGGGGAAGGACACCAGTACGTGAACTCAGGCGATGTACGCTCATCAAACCATTAGTACGTGATGGTGTCATGCATACATACATATTGATTGATCATGATGCTTACATGTGTATTTAAGATATTTGATATTGAAGTATGCTTTATTAATTGTTATACTCATGCACTATTTACCCACTGAGCGCGTTAAGCTCACTCCAATATTATCAAATCTTTCACAGGAAATTAGGGTGGACTGGGTGAGGGTTATGGGGCCCACATTTTGTACCCTTTGTATGAATCATTGGGGATTTTGGGAGTATGTTCCCTTGACCATTTTATGTACAAAAGTATTCTGAATTATATGAAATCAGATTTGTACTGTATATTGTATTTCCGCTGCGTACTCTGTTATTACCATTATGATTGTTCCAAATGCGCGCCCCGTCCGAGAGTGTACCGCCGGTTTAGGCGCGTCCGGGCGGGGTGTGACACTGTTCGTATGACCTTAAAAGTAAAAGATACACTATTTGGCTATTTGACCCTCGCAGATAGATCATACAACATAAAGTCATCTACCGCTCATTATACACAAATGAAGGAATGGAGTCCGAATCTCTCAGGCGACGAACTTTTAACTTTTTTTTGTTTTGTGGTTGACAAACTAGATATTAAACCTTTAAAATTTTAAGCAACCGATAATTTTTTAGTTTTTTTTATTTCGTTGGCAAAGCCCAAACCAGCAACTGATACGTTTATTTATTATCGAGTTTGAATTAAATTATGAAGCATTATATAACTTAAAAATATATTTTTCAAGCACAAATATTATTTGATGAATTAAACACATCGACCATATTGTTCCACAACTTTCAAAACAATCAATCTAAGTTGAAGGGAATCATTTTTCCTAGTTTAATTATTTCGATTCCTATTTGCAGATCAGTTCAAAATTGTTTCTAAGTTCTTGAACTGGTTTTCTTTTCTTTCTTTTTCTTTTTCTTTTTCTTTTTTTTTTATTTATTTTTATTCAAGGTTCGACTTAAAAATGTTAAACCGTATAGTTGCAGCAGGCATGCAAGTGGTCTGGCATATAACAGGTAAATTACCCTTCTGTTTCTAAGCCTTTTAATATAAAAACATAAATAATATAATGTATGGATGAAAATCCAATTCATTAAACTACATGAGTTTTCAGTTTACAACAAGATCAATCGGCATCTTCATTAACAAGATGTTAGGTATCACCACAAATGTACCTGACTTGAACACAATTACTGTTTCCTTTTAATATAAAGCCCGAAAGGCAGGTTGTTCGTATGACCTAAAAAGTAAAAGATACACCATTTGGCTATTTGACCCTCGCAGATAGATCATACAACATAAAGTCATCTACCGCTCATGACACACAAATGAAGGAATGGAGTTCGAATCTCTCGGGCGACGAACATTTAACATTTTTTTTGTTTTGTGGTTGACAGACTATATATTAAACCTTTAAAATTTTAAGCAACCGATAATTTTTTAGTTTTTTTATTTCGTTGGCAAAGCCCAAACCAGCAACTGATACGTTTACTTATTATCGAGTTTGAATTAAATTATGAAGCATTATAGAACTTAAAAATATATTTTTCAAGCACAAATATTATTTGATGAATTAAACACATCGACCATATTGTTCCACAACTTTCAAAACAATCAATCTAAATTGAAGGGAATCATTTTTTCCTAGTTTAATTATTTCGATTCCTATTTGCTGATCAGTTCAAAATTGTTTCTTCTTGAACTGGTTTTCTTTTCTTTCTTTTTCTTTTTCTTTTTCTTTTTATTTATTTATTTTTATTCAAGGTTCGACTCAAAAATATTAAACCGTATAGTTGCAACAGGCATGCAAGTGGTCTGGCATATGACACGAAAATTACCCTTCTGTTTCTAAGCTTTTTAATATAAAAACATAAATAATATAATGTATGGATGAAAAGCCAATTCATTAAAATACATGGGTTTTCAGTTTACAACAAGATCAATCGGCATCTTCATCAACAAGATGTTATGTATCACCAAAAATGTACCTAACTAGAACACAATTACTGTTTCCTTTTAATATAAAGCCCGAAAGGAAGGTTGTCCGTATGACCTAAAAAGTAAAAGATACACCATTTGCCTATTTGACCCTCACAGATAGATCATACAGCATAAAGTCATCTACCGCTCATTATACACAAATGAAGGAATGGAGTTCGAATCCCTCGGGCGACGAACTTTTAACATTTTTTTTTTGTGGTTGACAAACTAGATATTAAACCTTTAAAATTTTAAGCGACCGATAATTTTTTAGTTTTTTTATTTCGTTGGCAAAGCCTAAACCAGCAACTGATACGTTTACTTATTATCGAGTTTGAATTAAATTATGAAGCATTATAGAACTTTAAAATATATTTTTCAAGCACAAATATTATTTGATGAATTAAACACATCGACCATATTGTTCCACAACTTTCAAAACAATCAATCTAAATTGAAGGGAATCATTTTTTCCTAGTTTAATTATTTCGATTCCTATTTACAAAATTGTTTCTAAGTTCTTGAAATGGTTTTCTTTTCTTTCTATTTCTTTTTATTTTTTTTATTTTTTTTATTAAAAGTTCGACTCAAAAATGTTAAACAGTATAGTTGCAACAGGCATGCAAGTGGTCTGGCATATCACAGTTAAATTACCCTTATGTTTCTAAGCTTTTTAATATAAAAACATAAATAATATAATGTATGGATGAAAAGCCAATTCATTAAATTACATGGGTTTTCAGTTTACAACCAGATCAATCGGCATCTTCATCAACAAGATGTTATGTATCACCACAAATGTACCTGACTAGAACACAATTACTGTTCCCTTTTAATGTAAAGCCCGAAAGGCAGGCTGTTCGTATGACCTAAAAAGTAAAAGATACACTATTTGGCTATTTGACCCTCGCAGATAGATCATACAACATAAAGTTGTCACACCCCGCCCGGTCGCGCCTAAACCGGCGGTACACTCTCGGACGGGGCGCTCATTTGGAACAATCATAATGGTAATAACAGAGTACGCAGCGGAAATACAATACACAGTACAAATCTGATTTCATATAATTCAGAATACTTTTGTAGATAAGATGGTCAAGGGAACATACTCCCAAAATCCCTAATGATTCATACAAAGGGTACAAAATGTGGGCCCCATAACCTGCACCCAGTCCACCCTAATTTCCTGTGAAAGATTTGATAATATTGGAGTGAGCTTAACGCGCTCAATGGGTAAATAGTGCATGAGTATAACAATTAATAAAGCATACTTCAATATCAAATATCTTAAATACACATGTAAGCATCATAATCAATCAATATGTATGTATGCATGACACCGTCACGTATTAATGGTTTGATGAGGGTACATGCTCTGGATTCACGTACTGATGTCCCTCCTCGGCGTAGCCGAGTTCTCATGTACGTCCCACTCCAGAGAAATAATATGAATAGTGAGCAATGCTTCTAACTATTCTATGAGTCATAAACCATATACGTCCCTAGGTGGTGATATGTATGATGCCAATGCATGAACTAGTCTAGTCTACTGGTCTGGTCTTTTCTTGACATTTAGACTGACTTTGGCAACGTTTATGTTGTATGATCTATCTGCGAGGGTCAAATAGCCAAATAGTGTATCTTTTACTTTTAAGGTCATACGAACAGTGTCACACCCCGCCCGGACGCGCCTAAACCGGCGGTACACTCTCGGACGGGGCGCGCATTTGGAACAATCATAATGGTAATAACAGAGTACGCAGCGGAAATACAATATACAGTACAAATCTGATTTCATATAATTCAGAATACTTTTGTACATAAAATGGTCAAGGGAACATACTCCCAAAATCCCCAATGATTCATACAAAGGGTACAAAATGTGGGCCCCATAACCCTCACCCAGTCCACCCTAATTTCCTGTGAAAGATTTGATAATATTGGAGTGAGCTTAACGCGCTCAGTGGGTAAATAGTGCATGAGTATAACAATTAATAAAGCATACTTCAATATCAAATATCTTAAATACACATGTAAGCATCATGATCAATCAATATGTATGTATGCATGACACCATCACGTACTAATGGTTTGATGAGCGTACATCGCCTGAGTTCACGTACTGGTGTCCTTCCCCGGGCGAAGCCAGGTTCTCACTGTACGTCCCTCCTCAGGAACGATGCTCTGGATTCACGTACTGATGTCCCTCCCCGGCGTAGCCAGGTTCACATGTACGTCCCTCTCCAGAGAAATAATATGAATAGTGAGCAATGCTTCTAACTATTCTATGAGTCATAAACCATATACGTCCCTAGGTGGTGATATGTATGATGCCAATGCATGAACTAGTTTAGTCTACTAGTCTGGTCTTTTCTTGACATTTATACTGACTTTGTCAACGTCTAGTGATCCTTATCAGGGTCGGTATCACGACGTGCAAAGTTAGGACATTCAGGTCATAAACATTATTGACATAATGCAGTGTAAATGAATAGTAGACATAAAATAATTGAATGTAAATTTTAATAAAAGTTATGAAACACGCAAACCTATGTTTCGTTCCCCACCTTCAGATCTGGTGCTTTTCTCCGGACAGAACATCGTTGCACCGCTTTCAGAGCTGGCGCTTTCCTCTGGACAGAACTTTGTTGCACCGCACCGGGAGTCTCAAAGACTAAAAACTTAGAATGCGTGGAAAGGAGAAGAAAAATCACAAGAGATGGTGATTTGGTGTGAGGAATGAGAAATGAGGAGATTTCTTATATAGAGATTTTTGCGCCTGAACGTTCTGGCATGCGCCTGAACGTTCTGGCATGGCGCCTGAACGTTCTAGCAGGCGCCTGAACGTTCTGGCATGCGCCTGAACGTTCTGGCATTGCCCCTGAACGTTCTGTCATGCGCCTGAACGTTCGGGCGTTGCCCAAATAGTAAAAATTTCAAATAGTAATTTTTTTTTTTTTTTGTGAAATGCAGGGTATTACACTCTACCCCCCTTAAAGGGATTTCGTCCTCGAAATCAAGTCAAGTATGGATGAGGGGTATTGCTGGTGAAGTAGCCGCAGGTTGATAAGGAGCCGCTGCGTGTGTGCATCACTATATCCAAAAGAGAGGTTGTGACCATGAGGAGCATCGACAATAGCGATCTCCGCCTCCGTCCAATCCTTCATGACAAACTCGCAACACTGGATTGGTCAAAGGAAAGCTCTCCCCGCGGTATATCGGTCCATTTCCGATCATTGAACGTATTGGCAAACTTGCTTATCGTCTGTCCCTTCCATCGTCCATGCCTAAGGTTCATGACTTTTTTCATGTATCTATGCTTCGCAAGTATCGTCCTGATCCTTCGCATATCATCCCTTTAGTCGAGGTTCGGGTTGAGGAAGGAAATACGTATCAAGAGAAAGCAATACAGATTTTAGATAGAAAAACTCAAGACCTACGGAGACGTAGCATACCACTTGTGAAAGTGCTTTGGGATCACCACGGCATAGAGGAAGCTACATGGGAACTAGAATCCACAATTCAACAGAAATACCCTGAATTGTTTTCTAGTACCACCTGATGATGTGATACATTGTATTATTTTCACTTATAAATACCCGGATGAAACATTGTTTACACCTCTCTTCATACATTGTTTTTTGGATAATTCCATTAGTCTAGTGGGAATTGGTTCCCTGCTGGTAGAAGTTGTTCCTTCCCTGGAGGCCATTCTTTTGCTGAAAGGAAAATAAATTTGTGTGAATGACACAAAATATATTCCTAACATTTTTAAGATTTATGTCTTGTCTGCTAGACATTATTTTCGAGTTTTCTTTTGATGTTTATGCCAAAAAAAATTTCTTCATTAGTGATTTGATGCATATATGTTGTATGCACCAAGGAATGTATAGACATTTTTCATCATAACTATATATAGTTTCCAAAAATCAACTAGTTGGAATATGTATATATGTCGTATTCTCCTATAAATGTATTGGCATATTTATTCATGACTATATATAGTTTCCATAAAGCAACTATATATATATATTTGAAATAAAAAAAAAGCATATATAGTTGGTTTTTTTTTAATCCAAATCTTAACTATATATAGAAGTCATATATATAGAGTTATAAATTATTTTTCAAATTTTTATGAAGATTTTGGTTTTGTAATAAATTGTTTTCGAAAAAAAAAAATTTCAAAGTTTTTATTTTTTATTTTTTTTATATAAATAATTTTTTTCTTTTTTAAAAATTAAATGTTTTTTTTTTCGAATATTTATTTTTTGAAAAAAAAAATTAAAATTTTTTTTCTTTTTTTTTTTTGAATATTTATTTTTCGAAAAAAAAAATTAAATGTTTTTTTTTTTTCGAATATTTATTTTTTGAAAAAAAAAATTATTTTTTTTTTGTTTTTTTTGTTTTTTTTTTTCGAATATTTAATTTTCGAAAAAAAAAATTATTTTTTTTTTTTCAAATATTTATTTTTCGAAAAAAAATATTCATATATTTTTTTTTTTTTATACGTACCTCATATACACTAATGTATATAGATACATATATACAATAATAACTACACATATAGTTTCTAATAAATTATGACTATATGTATATTTAAATCAAACTATATAAAAATCATATAGTTTTCTAGATATATATATTTAATACAAATCTCAACTATATATATAATTGATGTATGTATATATAGTTCTAGAGATATATATATCTAATAACATTTTTCTTCCCCTAATTTGGTGGACTTGGGCGGGTCGTGGACCGTACGCTCTGATACCATTAAATGTCACACCCTGCCCGGACGCGGCTAAACCGGCGGTACACTCTCGGACGGGGCGCGGATTTGGAACAATCATAATGGTAATAACAGAGTACGCAGCGGAAATACAATACACAGTACAAATCTGATTTTATATAATTCAGAATACTTTTGTACATAAGATGGTCAAGGGAACATACTCCCAAAATCCCCAATGATTCATACAAAGGGTACAAAATGTGGGCCCCATAACCTGCACCCAGTCCACCCTAATTTCCTGTGAAAGATTTGATAATATTGGAGTGAGCTTAACGCGCTCAGTGGGTAAATAGTGCATGAGTATAACAATTAATAAAGCATACTTCAATATCAAATATCTTAAATACACATGTAAGCATCATAATCAATCAATATGTATGTATGCATGACACCGTCACGTATTAATGGTTTGATGAGCATACATCGCCTGAGTTCACGTATAGGTGTCCTTCCCCGGCGTAGCCGAGTTCTCACTGTACGTCCCTCCTTAGGAACGATGCTCTGGATTCACGTACTGATGTCCCTCCCCGGCGTAGCCGAGTTCTCATGTACGTCCCTCTCCAGAGAAATAATATGAATAGTGAGCAATGCTTCTAACTATTCTACGAGTCATAAACCATATACGTCCCTAGGTGGTGATATGTATGATGCCAATGCATGAACTAGTCTAGTCTACTGGTCTGGTCTTTTCTCGACATTTAGACTGACTTTGGCAACGTCTGGTGATCCTTATCAGGGTCGGTATCACGACGTGCAAAGTTAGGACATTCAGGTCATAAACATTATTGACATAATGCAGTGTAAATGAATAGTAGACATAAAATAATTGAATGTAAACTTTAATAAAAGTTATAAAACACGCAAACCTATGTTTCGTTCCCCACTTTCAGATCTGGTGCTTTTCTCCGGACAGAACTTCGTTGCACCGCTTTCAGATCTGGCGCTTTCCTCCGGACAGAACTTTGTTGCACCGCACCGGGAGTCTCAAAGACTAAAAACTTAGAATGCGTGGAAAGGAGAAGAAAAATCACAAGAGAAGGTGATTTGGTGTGAGGATTGAGAAATGAGGAGGTTTCTTATATAGAGATTTTTGCGCCTGAACGTTCTGGCATGGCGCCTTAACATTCTGGCATGGCGCCTGAACGTTCTGGAAGGCGCCTGAACGTTCTGGCATGCGCCTGAACGTTCTGGCGTTGGTCAAATAGTAAAAACTTCAAATAGTAATTTTTTTTTTTTTTTTTTTGTGAAATACCGGGTATTACAAAAGTCATCTACCGCTCATTATACACAAATGAAGGAATGGAGTTCGAATCTTTCTGGCGACGAACTTTTAACATTTTTTTGTTTTGTGCTTGACAGACTAGATATTAAACCTTTAAAATTTTAAGCAACCGATAATTTTTTAGTTTTTTTTTAATTCGTTGGCAAAGCCCAAACCAGCAACTGATAGGTTTATTTATTATCGAGTTTGAATTAAATTATGAAGCATTATATAACTTAAAAATATATTTTTCAAGCACAAATATTATTTGATGAATTGAACACATCGACCATATTGTTCCACAACTTTCAAAACAATCAATCTAAATTGAAGGGAATCATTTTTTCCTAGTTTAATTATTTCGATTCCTATTTGCAGATCAATTCAAAATTGTTTCTAAGTTCTTGAACTCGTTTTCTTTTCTTTCTTTTTCTTTTCCTTTTTTATTAAAGGTTCGACTCAAAAATGTTAAACCGTATAGTTGCAGCAGGCATGCAAGTGGTCTGGCATATAACTGGTAAATTACCCTTCTGTTTCTAAGCTTTTTAATATAAAAACATAAATAATATAATGTATGGATGAAAATCCAATTCATTAAACTACATGAGTTTTCAGTTTACAACAAGATCAATCGGCATCTTCATCGACAAGATGTTATGTATCACCAAAAATGTACCAGACTAAAACACAATTACTGTCTCCTCTTAATATAAAGCCCGAAAGGCAGGTTGTCCGTATGACCTAAAAAGTAAAAGATACGCTATTTGGCTATTTGACCCTCGCAGATAGATCATAGAGCATAAAGTCATCTACCGCTCATTATACACAAATGAAGGAATGGAGTTCGAATTTCTCAGGCTACTAACTTTTAACATTTTTTTGTTTTGTGGTTGACAGACTAGATATTAAACCTTTAAAATTTTAAGCAACCGATAATTTTTTAGTTTTTTTATTTCGTTGGCAAAGCCCAAACCAGCAACTGATACGTTTATTTATTATCGAGTTTGAATTAAATTATGAATCATTATATAACTTAAAAATATATTTTTCAAGCACAAATATTATTTGATGAATTAAACACATCGACCATATTGTTCCACAACTTTCAAAACAATCAATCTAAATTGAAGGGAATCATTTTTCCTAGTTTAATTATTTCGATTCCTATTTGTAGATCAATTCAAAATTGTTTCTAAGTTCTTGAACTGGTTCTCTTTTCTTTCTTTTTCTTTTCCTTTTTTTAATTTTTTATTAAAGGTTCGACTCAAAAATGTTAAACCGTATAGTTGCAGCAGGCATGCAAGTGGTCTGGCATATAACAAGTAAATTACCCTTCTGTTTCTAAGCTTTTTAATATAAAAACATAAATAATATAATGTATGGATGAAAATCCAATTCATTAAACTACATGAGTTTTCAGTTTACAACAAGATCAATCGGCATCTTCATCAACAAGATGTTAGGTATCACCACAAATGTACTTGACTAGAACACAATTACTGTTCCCTTTTAATGTAAAGCCCGAAAGACAGGTTGTCAGTATGACCTAAAAAGTAAAAGATACAGTATTTGGCTATTTGACCCTCGCAGATAGATCATCCAGCATAAAGTCATCTACAGCTCATTATACACAAATGAAGGAATGGAGTTCGAATCTCTCAGGCGACGAACTTTTAACATTTTTTTGTTTTGTGGTTGACAGACTAGATATTAAACCTTTAAAATTTTAAGCAACCGATAATTTTTTAGTTTTTTTATTTCGTTGGCAAAGTCCAAACCAGCAACTGATACGTGTATTTAGTATCGAGTTTGAATTAAATTATAAAGCATTATAGAACTTAAAAATATATTTTTCAAGCACAAATATTATTTGATGAATTAAACACATCGACCATATTGTTCCACAACTTTCAAAACAATCAATCAAAATTGAAGGAAATCATTTTTTCCTTGTTTAATTATTTCGATTCCTATTTGCAGATCAGTTCAAAATTGTTTCCAAGTTCTTGAACTGGTTTTCTTTTCTTTCTATTTCTTTTTCTTCTTTTTTATTTATTTTTATTAAAGGTTCGACTCAAAAATGTTAAACCGTATAGTTGCAGCAGGCATGCAAGTGGTCTGGCATATGACAGGTAAATTACCCCTCTGTTTCCAAGCTTTTTAATATAAAAACATAAATAATATAATGTATGGATGAAAAGCCAATACACTAAACTACATGGGTTTTCAGTTCACAACAAGATCAATCGGCATCTTCACCAACAAGATGTTATGTATCACCACAAATGTACCTGACTTGAACACAATTACTGTTTCCTTTTAATATAAAGCCCGAAAGGCAGGTTGTTCGTATGACCTAAAAAGTAAAAGATACACCATTTGGCTATTTGACCCTCGCAGATAGATCATACAACATAAAGTCATCTACCGCTCATTATACACAAATGAAGGAATGGAGTTCGAATCTCTCGGGCGACGAACATTTAACATTTTTTTGTTTTGTGGTTGACAGACTATATATTAAACCTTTAAAATTTTAAGCAACCGATAAATTTTTAGTTTTTTTTATTTCGCTGGCAAAGCCCAAACCAACAACTGATACGTTCATTTATTATCGAGTTTGAATTAAATTATGAAGCATTATAGAACTTAAAAATATATTTTTCAAGCACAAATATTATTTGATGAATTAAACACATCGACCATATTGTTCCACAACTTTCAAAACAATCAATCAAAATTGAAGGGAATCATTTTTTCCTAGTTTAATTATTTCGATTCCTATTTGCTGATCAGCTCAAAATTGTTTTTAAGTTCTTGAACTGGTTTTCTTTTCTTTCTTTTTCTTTTTCTTTTTCTTTTTTATTTATTTATTTTTATTCAAGGTTCGACTCAAAAATATTAAACCGTATAGTGGCAGCAGGCATGCAAGTGGTCTAGCATATTACACGAAAAGTACCCATCTGTTTCTAAGCTTTTTAATATAAAAACATAAATAATATAATGTATGGATGAAAAGCCAATTCATTAAATTACATGGGTTTTCAGTTTACAACCAGATCAATCGGCATCTTCATCAACAAGATGTTATGTATCACCAAAAATGTACCTGACTAGAACACAATTACTATTTCCTTTTAATATAAAGCCCGAAAGGCAGGTTGTCCGTATGACCTAAAAAGTAAAAGATACACCATTCGGCTATTTGACCCTCGCAGATAGATCATACAGCATAAAGTCATCTACCGCTCATTATACACAAATGAAGGAATGGAGTCCGAATCTCTCGAGGCGACGAACTTTTAACATTTTTTTGTTTTGTGGTTGACAAACTAGATATTAAACCTTTAAAATTTTAAGCAACCGATAATTTTTTAGTTTTTTTATTTCGTTGGCAAAGCCCAAACCAGCAACTGATACGTTTACTTATTATCGAGTTTGAATTAAATTATGAAGCATTATAGAACTTAAAAATATAATTTTCAAGCACAAATGTTATTTGATGAATTAAACACATCGACCATATTGTTCCACAACTTTGAAAACAATCAATCAAAATTGAAGGGAATCATTTTTTCCTTGTTTAATTATTTCGATTCCTATTTGCAGATCAGTTCAAAATTGTTTCTAAGTTCTTGAACTGGTTTTCTTTTCTTTCTATTTCTTTTTCTTCTTTTTTATTTTTTTTTATTAAAGGTTCGACTTAGAAATGTTAAACCGTATAGTTGCAGCAGGCATGCATGTGGTCTGGCATATCGCAGGTAAATTACCCTTCTGTTTCCAAGCTTTTTAATATAAAAACATAAATAATATAATGTATGGATGAAAAGCCAATACACTAAACTACATGGGTTTTCTGTTTACAACAAGATCAATCGGCAACTTCATCAACAAGATGTTATGTATCACCACAAATTTACCTGACTAGAACACAATTACTGTTTCCTTTAAATATAAAGCCCGAAAGGCAGGTTGTCCGTATGACCTAAAAAGTAAAAGATACACCATTTGGCTATTTGACCCTCGCAGATAGATCATACAACAGAAAGTCATCTATCGCTCATTATACACAAATGAAGGAATGGAGTCCGAATCTCTCGGGGGACGAACTTTTAACATTTTTTTGTTTTGTGGTTGACAAACTAGATATTAAACCTTTAAAATTTTAAGCAACCGATAATTTTTTAGTTTATTTATTTCGTTGGCAAAGCCCAAACCAACAACTGATACGTTTACTTATTATCGAGTTTGAATTAAATTATGAAGCATTATAGAACTTAAAAATATAATTTTCAAGCACAAATATTATTTGATGAATTAAACACATCGACCATATTGTTCCACAACTTTCAAAACAATCAATCTATATTGAAGGGAATCATTTTTTCCTAGTTTAATTATTTCGATTCCTATTTGCAGATTCGTTCAAAATTGTTTATAAGTTCATGAACTGGTTTTCTTTTCTTTCTTTTTCTTTTTCTTTTTTTTCTTTTTTTTATTAAAGGTTCGACTGAAAAATGTTAAACCGTATAGTTGCAGCAGGCATGTAAGTGGTGTCACACCCCGCCCGAACGCGCCTAAACCGGCGGTACACTCACGGACGGGGCGTGCATTTGGAACAATCATAATGGTAATAACAGAGTACGCAGCGGAAATATAATATATAGTACAAATCTGATTTTATTTAATTCAGAATACTTTGTACATAAAATGTTTAAGGGAACATACTCCCAAAATCCCCAATGAATCATACAAATGGTACAAAATGTGGGTCCCATAACCTGCACCCAGTCCACCCTAATTTCCTGTGAAAGATTTGATAATAACAGAGTGAGCTTAACGCGCTCAGTGGGTAAAAAGTGCATGAGTATAACAATTAAGAAAGCATACTTCAATATCAAATATCTTAAATACACATGTGAGCATCATAATCAATCAATATGTATGTATGCATGACACCGTCACGTATTAATGGTTTGATGAGCGTACATTGCCTGAGTTCACGTACTGGTGTCCTTCCTGGGGCGTAGCCAGGTCCTCACTGTACGTCCCTCCTCAGGAACGATGCTCTGGATTCACGTACTGATGTCCCTCCTCGGCGTAGCCGAGTTCTCATGTACGTCCCTCTCCAGAGAAATAATATGAATAGTGAGCAATGCTTCTAACTATTCTATGAGTCATAAACCATATACGTCCGTAGGTGGTGATATGCATGATGCCAATGCATGAACTAGTCTAGTCTACTGGTCTGGTCTTTTCTTGACATTTAGACTGACTTTGGCAACGTCTAGTGATCCTTATCAGGGTCGGTATCACGACGTGCAAGGTTAGAACATTCAGTATTACTTGAATAAGCTAAATAGCTTTCAATAAGACCAACTAGATCAGTCCCCAGTTCAGAGGTGAGACACAAGGTCTGCTTAAATACCAATCGCCTAGAGCAGCCTGCTGCCTCCAGTTCACTATTTAAAGTTACTGGGGACAAGACTGAGTCTAGTTGAGTCAGATTGACCATTATAACGGTGTAATACATGAATTCCAAATATACGGGCATAAGTGTGGCAGTATATGACATAATGCAGTGTAAATGAATAGTAGACCTAATATAATTGAATGTAAACTTTAATAAAAGTTATGAAACTGGCAAACCTATGTTTCGTTCCCCACCTTCAGATAAAAACTTCTTCTTTTAGATCTGGCGCTTTCCTTCGGACAGAACTTCGTCACACCGCACCGAGAGTCTCGATCAGAGAGTCTCAAAAACTAAAAACTTAGAATGAGTGGAAAGAGAAGGAAATCATAAGGAGAGTGGTTTTGGTGTGAGAAATGAGAATGAGGAGGGTTCCTTATATAGAGATTTTTGGCGCTTGAACGTTCTGGCATTGCGCCTGAACGTTCTGGCATTGCGCCTGAACGTTCTGCATGCCCTGAACGTTCTGGCATGCGCCTGAACATTCTGTCATGCGCCTGAACGTTCTGGCATTGCGCCTGAACGTTCTGTCACGCGCCTGAACGTTCTGGCATTGCGCCTGAACGTTCTGTCACGCACCTGAACGTTCTGGCATTGCGCCTGAACGTTCTGGCATTGCGCCTGAACGTTCTGGCATTGCGCCTGAACGTTCTGGCATGCGCCTGAGCGTTCTGTCATGCGCCTGAACGTTCTGTCATGCGCCTGAACGTTCTGTCATGCGCCGGAATGTTCTGGCATGCGCCTGAACGTTCGGGCGTTGCCCAAATAGTAACTTTTTTTTTGTGAAATACAGAGTATTACAAGTGGTCTGGCATATGACAGGTAAATTACCCTTTTGTTTCTAATCTTTTTAATAGGAAAACATAAATAATATAATGTATGGATGAAAAGCCAATTCATTAAATTACATGGGTTTTCAGTTTACAACAAGATCAATCGGCATCTTCATCAATAAGATGTTATGTATCACCACAAATGTACCTGACTAGAACACAATTACTGTTTCCTTTAAATATAAAGCCCGAAAGGCAGGTTGTCCGTATGACCTAAAAAGTAAAAGATACACCATTTGGCTATTTGACCCTCGCAGATAGATCATACATCATAAAGTCATCTATCGCTCATTATACACAAATGAAGGAATGGAGTTCGAATCTCTCGGGCGACGAATATTTAACATTTTTTTGTTTTGTGGTTGACAGACTATATATTAAACCTTTAAAATTTTAAGCAACCGATAATTTTTTAGTTTTTTTATTTCGTTGGCAAAGCCCAAACCAACAATTGATACGTTCATTCATTATCGAGTTTGAATTAAATTATGAAGCATTATAGAACTTAAAAATATATTTTTCAAGCACAAATATTATTTGATGAATTAAACACATCGACCATATTGTTCCACAACATTCAAAACAATCAATCTAAATTGAAGGGAATCATTTTTTCCTAGTTTAATTATTTCGATTCCTATTTGCTGATCAGTTCAAAATTGTTTTTAAGTTCTTGAACTGGTTTTCTTTTCTTTCTTTTTCTTTTTCTTTTCCTTTTTTTTTATTTATTTTTATTCAAGGTTTGGCTCAAAAATATTATACCGTATAGTGGCAGCAGGCATGCAAATGGTCTGGCATATTACACGAAAATTACCCTTCTGTTTCTAAGCTTTTTAATATAAAAACATAAATAATATAATGTATGGATGAAAAGCCAATTCATTAAATTACACGGGTTTTCAGTTTACAACAAGGTCAATCGGCATCTTCATCAACAAGATGTTATGTATCACCAAAAATGTACCTGACTAGAACACAATTACTGTTTTCTTTAAATATAAAGCCCGAAAGGCAGGTTGTCCGTATGACCTAAAAAGTAAAAGATACACCATTTGGCTATTTGACCCTCGCAGATAGATCATACAGCATAAAGTCATCTATCGCTCATTATACACAAATGAAGGAATGGAGTCCGAATCTCTCGGGGGACGAACTTTTAACATTTTTTTGTTTTGTGGTTGACAAACTAGATATTAAACCTTTAAAATTTTAAGCAACTGATAATTTTTAAGTTTTTTTATTTCGTTGGCAAAGCCCAAACCAGCAACTGATACGTTTACTTATTATCGAGTTTGAATTAAATTATGAAGCATTATAGAACTTAAAAATATAATTTTCAAGCACAAATATTATTTGATGAATTAAACACATCGACCATATTGTTCCACAACTTTCAAAACAATCAATCTAAATTGAAGGGAATCATTTTTTCCTAGTTTAATTATTTCGATTCCTATTTGCAGATTAGTTCAAAATTGTTTATAAGTTCATGAACTGGTTTTCTTTTCTTTCTTTTTCTTTTTCTTTGTTTTTTCTTTTTTTTTTTATTAAAGGTTTGACTCAAAAATGTTAAACCGTATAATTGCAGCAGGCATGCAAGTAGTGTCACACCCCGCCCGGACGCGCCTAAACCGGCGGTACACTCACGGACGGGGCGCGCATTTGGAACAATCATAATGGTAATAACAGAGTACGCAGCGGAAATATAATATACAGTACAAATCTGATTTTATTTAATTCAGAATACTTTGTACATAAAATGTTCAAGGGAAAATACTCCCAAAATCCCCAATAAATCATACAAAGGGTACAAAATGTGGGTCCCATAACCTGCACCCAGTCCACCCTAATTTCCTGTGAAAGATTTGATAATAATAGAGTGAGCTTAACGCGCTCAGTGGGTAAAAAGTGCATGAGTATAACAATTAAGAAAGCATACTTCAATATCAAATATCTTAAATACACATGTGAGCATCATAATCAATCAATATGTATGTATGCATGACACCATCACGTATTAATGGTTTGATGAGCGTACATTGCCTGAGTTCACGTACTGGTGTCCTTCCCCGGGCGCAGCCAGGTTCTCACTGTACGTCCCTCCTCAGGAACGATGCTCTGGCTTCACGTACTGATGTCCCTCCCCGGCGTAGCCGAGTTCTCATGTACGTCCCTCTCCAGAGAAATAATATGAATAGTGAGCAATGCTTCTAACTATTCTATGAGTCATAAACCATATACGTCCCTAGGAGGTTATATGCATGATGCTAATGCATGAACTAGTCTAGTCTAGTCTACTGGTCTGGTCTTTTCTTGACATTTAGACTGACTTTGGCAACGTCAAGTGATCCTTATCAGGGTCGGTATCACGACGTGCAAGGTTAGGACATTCAGTATTACTTGAATAAGCTAAATAGCTTTCAATAAGACCAACTAGATCAGTCTCCAGTTCAGAGGTGAGACACAAGGTCTGCTTAAATACCAATCGCCTAGAGCAGCCTGCTGCCTCCCATTCACTATTTAAAGTTACTGGGGACAAGACCGAGTCTAGTTGAGTCAGATTGACCATTATAACGGTGTAATACATGAATTCCAAATATACAGGCATAAGTGTGCCAGTATATGACATAATGCAGTGTAAATGAATAGTAGACATAAAATAATCGAATGTAAACTTTAATAAAAGTTATGAAACACGCAAACCTATGTTTCGTTCCCCACCTTTAGATAAAAACTTCTTCTTTCAGATCTGGCGCTTTCCTTCGGACAGAACTTCGTCGCACCGCACCGAGAGTCTCGATCAGAGAGTCTCAAAAACTAAAAACTTAGAATGAGTGGAAAGAGAAGGAAATCATAAGGAGAGTGGTTTTGGTGTGAGAAATGAGAATGAGGAGGGTTCCTTATATAGAGATTTTTGGCGCTTGAATGTTCTGGCATTGCGCCTGAACGTTCTGGCATTGCGCCTGAACGTTCTGGCATGCGCCTGAACTTTCTGTCATGCGCCTGAACGTTCTGTCATGCGCCTGAACGTTCTGGCATTGCGCCTGAACGTTCTGGCACGCGCCTGAACGTTCTGGCATTGCGCCTGAACATTCTGGCACGCGCCTGAACGTTCTGGCATTGCGCCTGAACGTTCTGGCACGCGCCTAAACGTTCTGGCATGCGCCTGAACGTTCGGGCGTTGCCCAAATAGTAACTTTTTTTTTTGTGAAATACAGAGTATTACAAGTGGTCTGGCATATGACAGGTAAATTACCCCTTTGTTTCTAAGCTTTTTAGTAGGAAAACATAAATAATAAAATGTATGGATGAAAAGCCAATTCATTAAATTACATGGGTTTTCAGTTTACAACAAGATCAATCGGCATCTTCATCAACAAGATGTTATGTATCAACTCAAATGTACCTGACTAGAACTCAATTACTGTTTCCTTTTAATATATAGCCCGAAAGGCAGGTTGTCCGTATGACCTAAAAAGTAAAAGATACACTATTTGGCTATTTGACCCTCGCAGCTAGATCATACAACATAAAGTCATCTACCGCTCATTATACACAAATGAAGGAATTGAGTTCGAATATCTCAGGCGACGAACTTTTAACATTTTTTTATTTTGTGGTTGACAGACTAGACATTAAACCTTTAAAATTTTAAGCAACCGATAATTTTTTAGTTTTTTTATTTCGTTGGCAAAGCCCAAACCAGCAACTGATACGTTTATTTATTATCGAGTTTGAATTAAATTATGAAGTATTATAGAACTTAAAAATATATTTTTCAAGCCCAAATATTATTTGATGAATTAAACACATCGACCATATTGTTCCACAACTTTCAAAACAATCAATCTAAATTGAAGGGAATCATTTTTACCTAGTTTAATTATTTCGATTCCTATTTGCAGATCAGTTCAAAATTGTTTCTAAGTTCTTGAACTGGTTTTCTTTTCTTTCTTTTTCTTTTTCTTTTTCTTTTCTTATTTATTTTTATTCAAGGTTCGACTCAAAAATATTAAACCGTATAGTTGCAGCAGGCATGCAAGTGGTCTGGCATATGACACGAAAATTACCCTTCTGTTTCTAAGCTTTTTAATATAAAAACATAAATAATATAATATATGGATGAAAAGCCAATTCATTAAATTACATGGGTTTTCAGTTTACAACAAGATCAATCGGCATCTTCATCAATAAGATGTTATTAAACCGTATAGTTGCAGCAGGCATGCAAGTGGTGTCACACCCCGCCCGGACGCGCCTAAACCGGCGGTACACTCACGGACGGGGCGCGCATTTGGAACAATCATAATGGTAATAACAGAGTACGCAACGAAAATATAATATACAGTACAAATCTGATTTTATTTAATTCAGAATACTTTGTACATAAAATGTTCAAGGGAAAATACTCCCAAAATCCCCAATAAATCATACAAAGGGTACAAAATATGGGTCCCATAACCTGCACCCAGTCCACCCTAATTTCCTGTGAAAGATTTGATAATAATAGAGTGAGCTTAACGCGCTCAGTGGGTAAAAAGTGTATGAGTATAACAATTAAGAAAGCATACTTCAATATCAAATATCTTAAATACACATGTGAGCATCATAATCAATCAATATGTATGTATGCATGACACCATCACGTATTATTGGTTTGATGAGCGTACATCGCCTGAGTTCACGTACTGGTGTCCTTCCCCGGGCGTAGCCAGGTTCTCACTGTACGTCCCTCCTCAGGAACGATGCTCTGGCTTCACGTACTGATGTCCCTCCCCGGCGTAGCCGAGTTCTCATGTACGTCCCTCTCCAGAGAAATAATATGAATAGTGAGCAATGCTTCTAACTATTCTATGAGTCATAAACCATATACGTCCCTAGGTGGTGATATGCATGATGCCAATGCATGAACTAGTCTAGTCTACTGGTCTGGTCTTTTCTTGACATTTAGACTGACTTTGGCAACGTCTAGTGATCCTTATCAGGGTCGGTAACACGACGTGCAAGGTTAGAACATTCAGTATTACTTGAATAAGCTAGATAGCTTTCAATAATACCAACTAGATCAGTCCCCAGTTCAGAGGTGAGACACAAGGTCTGTTTAAATACCAATCGCCTAGAGCAGCCTGCTGCCTCCCGTTCACTATTTAAAGTTACTAGGGACAAGACCGAGTCTAGTTGAGTCAGATTGACCATTATAACGGTGTAATACATGAATTCCAAATATACAGGCATAAGTGTGGCAGTATATGACATAATGCAGTGTAAATGAATAGTAAACATAAAATAATTGAATGTAAACTTTAATAAAAGTTATGAAACATGCAAACCTATGTTTCGTTCCCCATCTTCAGATAAAAACTTCTTCTTTCAGATCTGGCGCTTTCCTTCGGACAGAACTTTGTCGCACCGCACCGAGAGTCTTGATCAGAGAGTCTCAAAAACTAAAAACTTAGAATGAGTGGAAAGAGAAGGAAATCATAAGGAGAGTGGTTTTGGTGTGAGAAATGAGAATGAGGAGGGTTCCTTATATAGAGATTTTTGGCGCTTGAACGTTCTGGCTTTGCGCCTGAACGTTCTGGCATGCGCCTGAACTTTCTGGCATTGCGCCTGAACGTTCTGGCTTGCGCCTGAACGTTCTGGCATGCGCTGAACGTTCTGGCATGCGCCTGAACGTTCTGGCATTGCGCCTGAACGTTCTGTCATGCGCCTGAACGGTCTGTCATGCGCCTGAACGTTCTGTCATGCGCTTGAACGGTCTGTCATGCGCCTGAACGTTCTGGCATGCGCCTGAACGTTCGGGCGTTGCCCAAATAGTAACTTTTTTTTTGTGAAATATAGAGTATTACAAGTGGTCTGGCATATGACAGGTAAATTACCCTTTTGTTTCTAAGCTTTTTAATAGGAAAACATAAATAATATAATGTATGGATGAAAAGCCAATTCATTAAATTACATGGGTTTTCAGTTTACAACAAGATCAATCGGCATCTTCATCAACAAGATGTTATGTATCACCACAAATGTACCAGACTAGAACACAATTACTGTTTCCTTTTAATATATAGCCCGAAAGGCAGGTTGTCCGTATGACCTAAAAAGTAAAAGATACACTATTTGGCTATTTGACCCTCGCAGCTAGATCATACAACATAAAGTCATCTACCACTCATTATACACAAATGAAGGAATTGAGTTCGTACCTCTCAGGCGACGAACTTTTAACATTTTTTTGTTTTGTGGTTGACAGACAAGACTTTAAACCTTTAAAATTTTAAGCAACCGATCATTTTATAGTTTTTTTATTTCGTTGGAAAAGCCCAAACCAACAACTGATACGTTTAGTTGTTATCGAGTTTGAATTAAATTATGAAGTATTATAGAACTTAAAAATATATTTTTCAAGTCCAAATATTATTTGATGAATTAAACACATCGACCATATTGTTCCACAACTTTCAAAATAATCAATCTAAATTGTAGGGAATCATTTTTACCTAGTTTAATTATTTCGATTCCTATTTGCAGATCAGTTCAAAATTGTTTCTAAGTTCTTGAACTGGTTTTCTTTTCTTTCTTTTTCTTTTTATTTTTCTTTTATTATTTATTTTTATTCAAGGTTCGACTCAAAAATATTAAACCGTATAGTTGCAGCAGGCATGCAAGTGGTCTGGCATATGACACGAAATTACCATTCTGTTTCTAAGCTTTTTAATATAAAAACATAAATAATATAATGTATGGATGAAAAGCCAATTCTTTAAATTACATGGGTTTTCAGTTTACAACAAGATCAATCGGCATCTTCATCAATAAGATGTTATGTATCACCACAAATGTACCTGACTAGAACACAATTACTGTTTCCTTTTAATATAAAGCCCGAAAGGCAGGTTGTCCGTATGACATAAAAAGTAAAAGATACACCATTTGGCTATTTGACCCTCGCAGATAGATCATACAGCATAAAGTCATCTACCGCTCATTACACACAAATGAAGGAATGGAGTTTGAATATCTCGGGGGACGAACTTTTAACATTTTTTTCTTTTGTGGTTGACAGACTAGATATTAAACCTTTAAAATTTTAAGCAACCGATAATTTTTTAGTTTTTTTTATTTCGTTGGCAAAGCCGAAACCAGCAACTGATACGTTTATTTATTATCGAGTTTGAATTAAATTATGAAGCATTATAGAACTTAAAAATATATTTTACTGATCAAATATTATTTGATGAATTAAACACATTGACCATATTGTTCCACAACTTTCAAAACAATCAATCTAAATTGAAGGAAATCATTTTTTCCTAGTTTAATTATTTCGATTCCTATTTGCAGATCAGTTCAAAATTGTTTCTAAGTTCTTGAACTGGTTTTCTTATCTTACTTTTTCTTTTTCTTTTTTTTTTATTTTTTTTTATTAAAGGTTCGACTCAAAAATGTTAAACCGTATAGTTGCAGTATGCATGCAAGTGGTATGGCATATGACTGGTAAATTACCCTTCTGTTTAATATAAAAACATAAATAATATAATGTATGGATGAAAAGCCAATTCATTAAACTACATGGGTTTTCAGTTTACAGCAAGATCAACCGGCATCTTCATCAACAAGATGTTATGTGTAATACCCTGTATTTCACAAAAAGAAAAATTAAAAAATTAAAAAAAAATTACTATTTGAAATTTTTACTATTTGGGCAACGCCCGAACGTTCAGGCGCGTGACAGAACGTTCAGGCACATGACAGAACGTTAAGGCGCAATGCCAGAACGTTCAGGCGCCTGCCAGAACGTTCAGGCGCATGACAGAACGTTCAGGCGCATGCCAGAACGTTCAGGCGCAATGCCAGAACGTTCAGGCGCATGCCAGAACGTTCAGGCGCAATGCCAGAACGTTCAGGCGCCTGCCAGAACGTTCAGGCGCCATGCCAGAACGTTCAGGCGCCATGCCAGAACGTTCAGGCGCAATGCCAGAACGTTCAGGCGCATGCCAGAACGTTCAGGCGCAAAAAAACCTCCTCATTTCTCATTCCTCACACCAAATCACCTTCTCTTGTGATTTTTCTTCTCCTTTCCACGCATTCTAAGTTTTTAGTCTTTGAGACTCCCGGTGCGGTGCAACAAAGTTCTGTCCGGAGGAAAGCGTCAGATCTGAAAGCGATGCAACGAAGTTCTGTCCGGAGAAAAGCACCAGATCTGAAGGTGGGGAACGAAACATAGGTTTGCGTGTTTTATAACTTTTATTAAAGTTTACATTCAATTATTATTATGTCTACTATTCATTTACACTGCATTATGTCAATAATGTTTATGACCTGAATGTCCTAACTTTGAACGTCGTGATACCGACCCTGATAAGGATCACCAGACGTTGCCAAAGTCAGTCTAAATGTCAAGAAAAGACCAGACCAGTAAACTAGACTAGTTCATGCATTGGCATCATACATATCACCACCTAGGGACGTATATGGTTTATGACGCATAGAATAGTTAGAAGCATTGCTCACTATTCATATTATTTCTCTGGAGAGGGACGTACATGAGAACTCGGCTATGCCGGGGAGGGACATCAGTACGTGAATCCAGAGCATCGTTCCTGAGGAGGGACGTACAGTGAGAACCTGGCTACGCCCGGGGAAGGACACCTGTACGTGAACTCAGGCGATGTACGCTCATCAAACCATTAATACGTGACGGTGTCATGCATACATACATATTGATTGATTATGATGCTTACATGTGTATTTAAGATATTTGATATTGAAGTATGCTTTATTAATTGTTATACTCATGCACTATTTACCCACTGAGCGCGTTAAGCTCACTCCAATATTATCAAATCTTTCACAGGAAATTAGGGTGGACTGGGTGCAGGTTATGGGGCCCACATTTTGTACCCTTTGTATGAATCATTGGAGATTTTGGGAGTATGTTCCCTTGACCATTTTATGTACAAAAGTATTCTGAATTATATGAAATCAGATTTGTACTGTATATTGTATTTCCGCTGCGCACTCTGTTATTACCATTGTGATTGTTCCAAATGCGCGCCCCGTCCGAGAGTGTACCGCCGGTTTAAGGCGCGTCCGGGCGGGGTGTGACATTTAATGGTATCAGAGCGTACGGTCCACGGCCCGCCCAAGTCCACCTAATTAGGGGAAGAAAAATGTTATTAGATATATATATCTCTAGAACTATATATACATACATCAATTATATATAGTTGTGATTTGTATTAAATATATATCTAGAAAACTATATGATTTTTATATAGTTGATTTAAATATACATATAGTCAAAATTTATTAGAAACTATATGTGTAGTTATTATTGAATATATGTATCTATATAAATTAGTGTATATGAGGTACGAATAAAAAAAAAAACCAAAAAAAAAAAAAAAATTATTTTTTTCGAAAAATATTTATTCGAAAAAACAAAAAAAAAAAAATTATTTTTCGAATAATATATATTCGAAAAAATAAATAAATAAATAAATAAATATTTCGACAAATTTTATTTTTCGAAAAAAAAAAAAAATTTCGAAATGAAATTTTATTTTTAGAAAAATAATTATTAAAAAAAAAATTACTATTTCGAAAACAATTTATTTTTGAAAAACAATTTATTTGATATATCTAAAACTATATATATGAATTATATATATAGTTACGATTTTGATTAAAAACAACTATATATGATTTTTATTTCAAATATATATATATAGTTGCTTTATGGAAACTATCTATATAGTTATTATTAAATATACCAATACATTTATAGGAGAATACGACATATATACATATTCCAAATAGTTGGTTTTTGGAAACCATATATAGTTATGAGGAAATATGTCTATACATTCATATGTGAATACGACATATATACATCCAATCACTAATGACGAAAATTTCATGATGGCATAAATATTAAAAGACAACTCGAAAATAATGTCTAGCAGACAAGGCATAAATCTTAACAATATTAGGAATATATTTTGTGTCTTTCACACAAATTTATTTTCCTTTCAGCAAAAGAATGGCCTCAAGGGAGGGAACAACTTCTACTAGCAGGAAACCAATTCCCACTAGACTAACGGAATTGTCCAAAAGAGAGGTTGTGACCATGAGGAGCATCGACAATAACGATCTCCGCCTCCGTCCAATCCTTCATGACAAACTCGCAACACTGGATTGGTTAAATATAACCAACGTCGAGGGCCAAGTCTCTTACAACTTGGTCAGATCCTTCTATGACGCCATGAATTACGTGGGACTTCACGGAGATGAGATCAGCCCTAATTTAGAGACAACAATCATGGGAACGACAATTCCTATCAATATCGAGATTATTGCTCGCCTTTTGGAGATTCCGATTGATGAGAGGATTATTGATCCACATGACCCCCAGACAGTTGCAGAGATCGCAGAATCTAATGCACAACTATTCAATTTCCTCGCCAAAGAGCCATACACTCAATCAACATACACCAACCTCCCAAACAATCATCTTAAGCCATCTCTTGTCGGCCTCGGAAAGATTGTATACGGCAACATCTTGCCAGAAAGGGGCACTAGGGGCATTATGTCAAGGGCCCAACTCCTTGTGTTGTATTGCATAGAGAAGAAAATAAAGGTCTCCCTACCACACATCATCATCCAACAAATGTTACGGGTAATTCAAAACCCTTTAACAAAGGAATTCCTCGGTTACGGAGTCTTGATTACGAGGATACTTTCCGAGGCAAACGTTGACACTTTCGATGGAACGTCAAAGCTGATCACTGAACCTGTTACAACATCCTCTATCTTCAAGACATATGGCACAAGTGGAGGGGTAACTGACGAAGAGGTATTCGGCACCACAATAAGAACTGCCGAAAGAATGAGAGACAAGCACGGGCGTTGCCTTCGCAAATGTCGACGCAAAATGCCTGTCAGAGAAGGCCCAAATAATGATTCAAATCCACATCCTACATCAGACCCAGCCGGTGATCCCACCGATCAACCATTTACTGACGAAGACTTATATGCCACACTAAATCCACCTATCCAAAGTCATGATAGACAAGGTACGCAAGCAAATCCACCAACTTGGAACGTGCCAACTCAAGGCAACACTTTGTACCAAAGATTTCCAACTCCTGCGGTACAATATCAGCCAGTTGCTGTAAACCAACAACAACCGTACTGGGCGTCACCAAATCTTGGAGGGCCAAACATTCCAATGAGCCCATTATTTCAAACTTTTTCCTCTCCAACAAACCAAATTATCCAAGGGGTTCCGGTTAGGGGATCCCCGCGCAATCAATACCACTACGTTCCACCTATGAATCACCCATACAACCAATACTTTCCACCAATGCCTATGGCCTACCCTTCACCTACGAGACAACCAACCCATCAACCACCAATGGGACAACCGACCAACTCACTTGAACGGTTAGATGAAATGGCATCCAATATTGCTGCATTGAAAGAGAGCCACAATCTTGTATTAACTCGTTTGCAAAACTCCAACGCAGAGCGGGCAAACTCTCAACCTTCTGTTAGTAGTCATTCTGTACATAACAGTAGATCTCGAAGAAACGGTAGTAGGCAAGAAAGTCAAAATTAATTTATTGCATTGTAAGAATTTTCTTTGACATATATGAATAAAATTGTTTTGTTTAAAGACTATCTTTGGTAGGCAGACTTACAGCCATTCTTTCTTTTGTATCACTAACTTTGGAGTGGTATGGGACACAACAAAATTGGAGGATACTAAATAAATTGTGGAAGTAAGAAAACCCATGACCTTGTGTGAAAAGAAACATTTGGAGAAAGTTGCATTACTAATATTATCACTAAGTTTACACGGTATGGGACGAGTAAATTTGGACGATACTATTAGTGAACTTCTATTCAACCAATGTTTTTAGAGACCGTGTTCATACAACTTAACTTGGTTGACACCCTTATTACTAAATTCATGTGGTATGGGACATATGAACTTGGATAATAATCGAACAGACCAAGAGTAAGCATATGAATGCATAAGATTGCGATAGAACGTTAGATCAGGTTATTTACCGAGGCAAATCTTAGACTTTTTATGACTCGTATGACTTTTCAATAAAATATATGTATGTTCACAAAGACCACAACCAAATCATTTTAAATACTTGCAAAGATTTGTACTTATTATATAAACGTTCTAACCTTGTTTTTACACCATGGCCAAACATACGAGTTATATAAGCTCTTTGATTCCTCAACAAAAACCTTCCACTATACTTAGAAATATAGGTGATTTTCATATTGCAGTACTCTCGAAATTGTTACTGAGCATATTATAACAATATCCTTGGCTCGAGTTCCTAAATCTTGGTTTTCTTTTCTCTTTGCCAATGAGACAATGCAAACCAGAAAGAGAGGAAGGCCACGTACTGTTCGTCCAACAATGGAGGCACCTCCTGAGACTCAGGAACCGCCGCCTCCGACAACAACACAGGCCCAACCCACAACTGCCACTACATCTGGGCAGGCAATACCACCACCACCCGCACCCTTTGCCATGCCTTCAAGCATTGAAACCTTCTTCGCTGGATTTATTGAGGCGATGAAGGTCACTGTTCAAACTGCCGTTCGTGAGACTGCAGCTAGTCAGGTTGCCACGGTTCAAGCACCTGTAAAATTAGGGTCCGAAGCTCAAACCGACCAGATTACTAAATACAAGCGGCTACAACCTCTTACTTTCGATGGCACCATTGATCCTGATGAGGTGCAAAAGTGGTTGGATGAGTCAAAGAAGGCTCTTGATGCAATGAGAGTCGATGAGACTCGCAAAATTCCCCTAGCAACCTACCAACTTGTTGGTGCCGCAAACACATGGTGGATCACAGTGAAAGAAGACCCAAGGGTCAATATAGCAGATATGACTTGGCAACAGTTTGAGTCAATGTTTATTGATGAGTATTTTCCCGGCGCGGTGACAAAGCAGAAGCGCCAGGAATTTGCTAAGTTATATCAGGGAACCATGACTGTCAGAGAATATGCTGGAAAATTTAAAGAATTATCAGTCTACTCTCTCTCTACCATCTCAACTGAGCGAGATAAGAGTGAGAAATTTTATAATGCTCTTCGCCATGACATTCGACAAGCCTTATCGATCTTGGATCTCAAGATTTACAAGGAGGTTGTTGACAAGGCCATGAGCTTTGAACAAGAAAAGCTCTTACAGGAACAGCGAATGAATAAGGGCAAATGGCCTGCCACATTTTCCCAACAAGGCTCGCAACAGGGCAACAAGAAGAAGCCCTACTACAATCAAAGCCCAGCCCTCCCAGCCTCGATTTCGAAGAATGAAGCCACAACACCTGCGGCTGCACCTTCTAACTCTAACCACCAGGGTTTCTGAAACCATGGCCGTGGCGGTCGTTATGGACGAGGTGGCTGTAGCAACGGCAATGGCAGAGGTGGTGGTCGACACCAAAATCAATAAGGCCAGCAGAATAATCAGAATGGCCAGCAAAACCATCAGCAGTACAGGCCGACTTGTTACAACTGCGGCCAGAAGGGCCATGTCAAACATCTTTGTCCGCACCTTCAGCACCCTATTCCTGGTATTCCAGTCCAACAAGCACCACCTGCTGCTAATGCCCAACCCAGGCAGACCCAGCAGAACCAGGGTCAACGGAACCAGGGCAGAGCATATGCCATCGCTCACCAACCCCTCCCAGACAATAATGTCGTCGAAGGTACCTTTCCTTTGTTCAATACATTGGTGCATGTTTTGTTTGATTCAGGTGCTACGCATTCTTTTATATCATCAGCATTGGTAAGACATTTAGGCCTGCATCCTGAACCCACAAACATCACACTCCATGTCACATCACCGTTCGGATCGGGTGCTGACGTGAATTTGCAGTGTTCTCGATGTGAGCTTCGAATGTCCGAACAAATAATATATGCCGATCTTTTTGTGATGGATTTTGATGACTTCGACATCATCCTCGGCATGGACTGGCTCGCACCACTGAATGCAAAGATCGACTGTATGAACAAGCACGTTCAGTTAACTTTGCCTACAGGAGAGTTTGTCAAGATTCAGAACAAGGAAATGGATACACAAATCAACAGTTGCCCTTCTCAAGTCACAACTTCGAGCGTTGTCTCTTGGCGACGGCAATGAATCACCAGCTCTGTACCCTCCTGAAGTACGCGATGTTCCAGTCGTATCTGAATTCCCAACAGTTTTTCTTAATAACCTTCCTGGTCTACCTCCAGTTAGGGAATTCAATTTTGAGATCAACCTCATACCTGGGACAGGGCCTATCTCAATTCCACCATACAGAATGTCAAATGTTGAACTAGTCGAATTAGACAAACAACTTAAGGAATTAGAGCGTAATGGCTTCATCCGAAAGAGTTCATCACCCTGGGGCGCTCCAGTTCTGTTTGTTCGCAAAAAGGATGGTTCGTTACGACTTTGCATCGATTATCGCAAGTTGAATAACGTCACCATCAAGAACAGATATCCGTTGCCCAGGATCGATGACTTATTCGACCAACTTCGAGAAGCCAAATACTTCTCTAAGATTGATTTACGGTCTGGTTATCACCAACTCCGGATCCGGGAGTCAGACATCACCAAGACGGCGTTCAGAACTCGGTACGGTCATTACGAATTCTTAGTTATGCCGTTCGGCCTAACAAATGCACCTGCTGCATTCATGGATTTGATGAATCGCATATTCAGGTTATACTTAGACCGGTTCGTGGTGGTTTTTGTCGACGACATCTTGATATATTCCTCAACCGAGGAAGACCATAAACTACATTTGAAGATCGTCCTCCAGACCTTACAAAGACACCAACTGTATGCAAAGTTGAGTAAGTGCGAATTTTGGGCGCAGAGAGTTCAATTCCTCGGCCATGTAGTTTCAGGCAATGGCATTGAGGTCGATCCTTCTAAGGTTGACGCAGTCTTAAACTGGAAGTAGCCTACCACTGTTACTCAGATTAGGAGTTTTCTTGGTTTGGCTGGCTATTACCGACGCTTCATTAAGGACTTCTCAAAGATTGCTGAACCTATGACCAAGCTCACTCGAAAAGACGTGCGCTTCATCTGGAATCCCGCCTGTGAAGCATCATTTCAGGAATTGAAGAAACGCCTCACGACAGCACCTGTACTTATCACTCCAAGAAATGGAATTAGTATTTCATTATACACCGATGCCTCTCTCCAAGCCTTAGGTGCCGTACTAATGCAAGAAGGCCAAGTTGTTGCATATGCCTCCAGGCAACTGAAGATTCATGAGGGTAATTACCCAACCCATGACTTGGAACTTGCAGCTGTTGTGTTTGCACTTAAATTATGGCATCATTACCTATACGGTGAACGGTTCGAGGTCTTCTCAGATCACAAGAGTCTTAAGTACATATACACTCAGAGAGACCTAAACCTCCGCCAAAGAAGATGGTTGGAATTCTTGAAAGACTATGACTTCCAACTCCAGTACCATCCCGGAAAGGCCAATGTTGTGGCCGATGCTTTGAGTAGAAAATCTTATGTTGCTTGCACTCTTAACTATGAAATGGGGAAGTTGGCTACAGAGATGGACAACTTTAACCTCCAGCTGCACGAAGAGGGACCACGCCCACGGCTCTCTCAATTGTCCGCTACCTCTGACCTCGTTCGCAAGATTTCAGCTACTCAAGCCAATGACCCTATGTTAATGGCGAAACGAGAACTTCTACTCAGCGGGCAAGACTTTCCTCATTGGTCAGTCTCTGACGACGGAGCTGTTTTCTATAAAAAACGTCTTTGTCTTTCGAACGATCCCGAGGTTCGGAAAGACGTGCTTACTGAGATGCACTGTTCGAGATACGTTATGCATCCTGGGGGTGACAAGATGTACCAGGATGTCAAGCGACAATTCTGGTTTTCTGGAATGAAGAAGGCAATTGCAGACTTCGTTGCTCGATGTCTTGTTTGCCAGAAAGTTAAGGCAGAACGCAGACTTCCCTCTGGCCTTCTCCAGCCGTTACCTATTGGAGAATGGAAATGGGAGAAAATCACAATGGATTTTGTTACAGCCTTACCTCGAAATAATAAAGGGCAAGATGCTATCTGGGTTATCATTGACAGACTTACCAAGTCTGCACACTTCTTGCCAATAAAGTTCACGGATAATCCCGCCAAACTTGCAGAACTATATGAAAGAGAGATCGTACGCCTTCATGGCATACCACTCACGATCGTCTCTGATCGAGACCCTCGCTTCACATCAAACTTTTGGAAAAGCTTCCAAACTAGAATGGGTTCAAAGATCACTATGAGCACAGCCTTCCACCCTCAGACTGATGGGCAGTCAGAACGGCTTATCCAAATCTTAGAAGACATGCTACGATGCTGCATTTTGGATTTTAATGACGGATGGGCAAAGTATTTACATCTAGCTGAGTTTGCATACAACAACAGCTACCAAACTAGTATCGGCATGGCACCATACGAGGCTCTCTATGGTCGGCCTTGCAGATCTCCGGTATGCTGGTTAGATATGGCAGACCGACCGCAGTTGGGCCCTGAACTAGTTCAAGAGACTTCTGAGAAGATCACACAAAGTCGACAGAAGAGCTATGCTGACAAACGGCGACAGCCTCTGGAATTTGATAAGGGGGACTTTGTTTTTATACAAGTCCAGCCCACCCGAGGTGTCAAACGCTTTGGGATCAAAGGAAAGCTCTCCCCGCGGTATATCAGTCCATTTTCGATCATTGAACATATTGGCAAACTTGCATATCGTCTGTCCCTTCCATCGTCCATGCCTAAGGTTCATGACGTTTTTCATGTATCTATGCTTCGCAAGTATCGTCCTGATCCTTCGCATATCATCCCTTTAGTCGAGGTTCGGGTTGAGGAAGGAAATACGTATCAAGAGAAAGCAATACAGATTTTAGATAGAAAAACTCACGACCTACGGAGACGTAGCATACCACTTGTGAAAGTGCTCTGGGATCACCACGGCATAGAGGAAGCTACATGGGAACTAGAATCCACAATTAAACAGAAATACCCTGAATTGTTTTCTAGTACCACCTGTTGATGTGATACATTGTATTATTTTCACTTATAAATTCCAGGATGAAACATTGTTTACACCTATCTTCATACATTGTTTCACTTGAATAACTACGCAGATGTCTGCAAATCATATCCATGGATATAGTGATGCACACACGCAGCGGCTCCTTAGCAACCTGCGGCTACTTCGCAAGCAATACCCCTCATCCATACTTGACTTGATTTCGAGGGCGAAATCCCTTTAAGGGGGGTAGAGTGTAATACCCTGTATTTCACAAAAAAAAAAAAAAAAACAAATTACTATTTGAAATTTTTACTATTTGGGCAACGCCCGAACGTTCAGGCGCGTGACAGAACGTTCAGGCGCATGACAGAACGTTCAGGCGCAATGCCAGAACGTTCAGCCGCATGACAGAACGTTCAGGCGCATGCCAGAACGTTCAGGCGCTATGCCAGAACGTTCAGGCGCAATGCCAGAACGTTCAGGCGCCTGCCAGAACGTTCAGGCGCATGCCAGAACGTTCAGGCGCCATGCCAGAACGTTCAGGCGCAAAAATCTCTATATAAGAAACCTCCTCATTTCTCGTTCCTCACACCAAATCACCTTCTCTTGTGATTTTTCTTCTCCTTTCCACGCATTCTAAGTTTTTAGTCTTTGAGACTCCCGGTGCGGTGCAACAAAGTTATGTCAGGAGGAAAGCGCCAGATCTGAAAGCGGTGCAACGAAGTTCTGTCCGGAGAAAAGCACCAGATCTGAAGGTGGGGAACGAAACATAGGTTTGCGTGTTTCATAACTTTTATTAAAGTTTACATTCAATTATTATTATGTCTACTATTCATTTACACTGCATTATGTCAATAATGTTTATGACCTGAATGTCCTAACTTTGAACGTCGTGATACCGACCCTGATAAGGATCACCAGACGTTGCCAAAGTCAGTCTAAATGTCAAGAAAAGACCAGACCAGTAAACTAGACTAGTTCATGCATTGGCATCATACATATCACCACCTAGGGACGTATATGGTTTATGACGCATAGAATAGTTAGAAGCATTGCTCACTATTCATATTATTTCTCTGGAGAGGGACGTACATGAGAACTCGGCTATGCCGGGGAGGGACATCAGTACGTGAATCCAGAGCATCGTTCCTGAGGAGGGACGTACAGTGAGAACCTGGCTACGCCCGGGGAAGGACACCTGTACGTGAACTCAGGCGATGTACGCTCATCAAACCATTAATACGTGACGGTGTCATGCATACATACATATTGATTGATTATGATGCTTACATGTGTATTTAAGATATTTGATATTGAAGTATGCTTTATTAATTGTTATACTCATGCACTATTTACCCACTGAGCGCGTTAAGCTCACTCCAATATTATCAAATCTTTCACAGGAAATTAGGGTGGACTGGGTGCAGGTTATGGGGCCCACATTTTGTACCCTTTGTATGAATCATTGGAGATTTTGGGAGTATGTTCCCTTGACCATTTTATGTACAAAAGTATTCTGAATTATATGAAATCAGATTTGTACTGTATATTGTATTTCCGCTGCGCACTCTGTTATTACCATTGTGATTGTTCCAAATGCGCGCCCCGTCCGAGAGTGTACCGCCGGTTTAAGGCGCGTCCGGGCGGGGTGTGACATTTAATGGTATCAGAGCGTACGGTCCACGGCCCGCCCAAGTCCACCTAATTAGGGGAAGAAAAATGTTATTAGATATATATATCTCTAGAACTATATATACATACATCAATTATATATAGTTGTGATTTGTATTAAATATATATCTAGAAAACTATATGATTTTTATATAGTTGATTTAAATATACATATAGTCAAAATTTATTAGAAACTATATGTGTAGTTATTATTGAATATATGTATCTATATAAATTAGTGTATATGAGGTACGAATAAAAAAAAAAACCAAAAAAAAAAAAAAAAATTATTTTTTTCGAAAAATATTTATTCGAAAAAACAAAAAAAAAAAAATTATTTTTCGAATAATATATATTCGAAAAAATAAATAAATAAATAAATAAATATTTCGACAAATTTTATTTTTCGAAAAAAAAAAAAAATTTCGAAATGAAATTTTATTTTTAGAAAAATAATTATTAAAAAAAAAATTACTATTTCGAAAACAATTTATTTTTGAAAAACAATTTATTTGATATATCTAAAACTATATATATGAATTATATATATAGTTACGATTTTGATTAAAAACAACTATATATGATTTTTATTTCAAATATATATATATAGTTGCTTTATGGAAACTATCTATATAGTTATTATTAAATATACCAATACATTTATAGGAGAATACGACATATATACATATTCCAAATAGTTGGTTTTTGGAAACCATATATAGTTATGAGGAAATATGTCTATACATTCATATGTGAATACGACATATATACATCCAATCACTAATGACGAAAATTTCATGATGGCATAAATATTAAAAGACAACTCGAAAATAATGTCTAGCAGACAAGGCATAAATCTTAACAATATTAGGAATATATTTTGTGTCTTTCACACAAATTTATTTTCCTTTCAGCAAAAGAATGGCCTCAAGGGAGGGAACAACTTCTACTAGCAGGAAACCAATTCCCACTAGACTAACGGAATTGTCCAAAAGAGAGGTTGTGACCATGAGGAGCATCGACAATAACGATCTCCGCCTCCGTCCAATCCTTCATGACAAACTCGCAACACTGGATTGGTTAAATATAACCAACGTCGAGGGCCAAGTCTCTTACAACTTGGTCAGATCCTTCTATGACGCCATGAATTACGTGGGACTTCACGGAGATGAGATCAGCCCTAATTTAGAGACAACAATCATGGGAACGACAATTCCTATCAATATCGAGATTATTGCTCGCCTTTTGGAGATTCCGATTGATGAGAGGATTATTGATCCACATGACCCCCAGACAGTTGCAGAGATCGCAGAATCTAATGCACAACTATTCAATTTCCTCGCCAAAGAGCCATACACTCAATCAACATACACCAACCTCCCAAACAATCATCTTAAGCCATCTCTTGTCGGCCTCGGAAAGATTGTATACGGCAACATCTTGCCAGAAAGGGGCACTAGGGGCATTATGTCAAGGGCCCAACTCCTTGTGTTGTATTGCATAGAGAAGAAAATAAAGGTCTCCCTACCACACATCATCATCCAACAAATGTTACGGGTAATTCAAAACCCTTTAACAAAGGAATTCCTCGGTTACGGAGTCTTGATTACGAGGATACTTTCCGAGGCAAACGTTGACACTTTCGATGGAACGTCAAAGCTGATCACTGAACCTGTTACAACATCCTCTATCTTCAAGACATATGGCACAAGTGGAGGGGTAACTGACGAAGAGGTATTCGGCACCACAATAAGAACTGCCGAAAGAATGAGAGACAAGCACGGGCGTTGCCTTCGCAAATGTCGACGCAAAATGCCTGTCAGAGAAGGCCCAAATAATGATTCAAATCCACATCCTACATCAGACCCAGCCGGTGATCCCACCGATCAACCATTTACTGACGAAGACTTATATGCCACACTAAATCCACCTATCCAAAGTCATGATAGACAAGGTACGCAAGCAAATCCACCAACTTGGAACGTGCCAACTCAAGGCAACACTTTGTACCAAAGATTTCCAACTCCTGCGGTACAATATCAGCCAGTTGCTGTAAACCAACAACAACCGTACTGGGCGTCACCAAATCTTGGAGGGCCAAACATTCCAATGAGCCCATTATTTCAAACTTTTTCCTCTCCAACAAACCAAATTATCCAAGGGGTTCCGGTTAGGGGATCCCCGCGCAATCAATACCACTACGTTCCACCTATGAATCACCCATACAACCAATACTTTCCACCAATGCCTATGGCCTACCCTTCACCTACGAGACAACCAACCCATCAACCACCAATGGGACAACCGACCAACTCACTTGAACGGTTAGATGAAATGGCATCCAATATTGCTGCATTGAAAGAGAGCCACAATCTTGTATTAACTCGTTTGCAAAACTCCAACGCAGAGCGGGCAAACTCTCAACCTTCTGTTAGTAGTCATTCTGTACATAACAGTAGATCTCGAAGAAACGGTAGTAGGCAAGAAAGTCAAAATTAATTTATTGCATTGTAAGAATTTTCTTTGACATATATGAATAAAATTGTTTTGTTTAAAGACTATCTTTGGTAGGCAGACTTACAGCCATTCTTTCTTTTGTATCACTAACTTTGGAGTGGTATGGGACACAACAAAATTGGAGGATACTAAATAAATTGTGGAAGTAAGAAAACCCATGACCTTGTGTGAAAAGAAACATTTGGAGAAAGTTGCATTACTAATATTATCACTAAGTTTACACGGTATGGGACGAGTAAATTTGGACGATACTATTAGTGAACTTCTATTCAACCAATGTTTTTAGAGACCGTGTTCATACAACTTAACTTGGTTGACACCCTTATTACTAAATTCATGTGGTATGGGACATATGAACTTGGATAATAATCGAACAGACCAAGAGTAAGCATATGAATGCATAAGATTGCGATAGAACGTTAGATCAGGTTATTTACCGAGGCAAATCTTAGACTTTTTATGACTCGTATGACTTTTCAATAAAATATATGTATGTTCACAAAGACCACAACCAAATCATTTTAAATACTTGCAAAGATTTGTACTTATTATATAAACGTTCTAACCTTGTTTTTACACCATGGCCAAACATACGAGTTATATAAGCTCTTTGATTCCTCAACAAAAACCTTCCACTATACTTAGAAATATAGGTGATTTTCATATTGCAGTACTCTCGAAATTGTTACTGAGCATATTATAACAATATCCTTGGCTCGAGTTCCTAAATCTTGGTTTTCTTTTCTCTTTGCCAATGAGACAATGCAAACCAGAAAGAGAGGAAGGCCACGTACTGTTCGTCCAACAATGGAGGCACCTCCTGAGACTCAGGAACCGCCGCCTCCGACAACAACACAGGCCCAACCCACAACTGCCACTACATCTGGGCAGGCAATACCACCACCACCCGCACCCTTTGCCATGCCTTCAAGCATTGAAACCTTCTTCGCTGGATTTATTGAGGCGATGAAGGTCACTGTTCAAACTGCCGTTCGTGAGACTGCAGCTAGTCAGGTTGCCACGGTTCAAGCACCTGTAAAATTAGGGTCCGAAGCTCAAACCGACCAGATTACTAAATACAAGCGGCTACAACCTCTTACTTTCGATGGCACCATTGATCCTGATGAGGTGCAAAAGTGGTTGGATGAGTCAAAGAAGGCTCTTGATGCAATGAGAGTCGATGAGACTCGCAAAATTCCCCTAGCAACCTACCAACTTGTTGGTGCCGCAAACACATGGTGGATCACAGTGAAAGAAGACCCAAGGGTCAATATAGCAGATATGACTTGGCAACAGTTTGAGTCAATGTTTATTGATGAGTATTTTCCCGGCGCGGTGACAAAGCAGAAGCGCCAGGAATTTGCTAAGTTATATCAGGGAACCATGACTGTCAGAGAATATGCTGGAAAATTTAAAGAATTATCAGTCTACTCTCTCTCTACCATCTCAACTGAGCGAGATAAGAGTGAGAAATTTTATAATGCTCTTCGCCATGACATTCGACAAGCCTTATCGATCTTGGATCTCAAGATTTACAAGGAGGTTGTTGACAAGGCCATGAGCTTTGAACAAGAAAAGCTCTTACAGGAACAGCGAATGAATAAGGGCAAATGGCCTGCCACATTTTCCCAACAAGGCTCGCAACAGGGCAACAAGAAGAAGCCCTACTACAATCAAAGCCCAGCCCTCCCAGCCTCGATTTCGAAGAATGAAGCCACAACACCTGCGGCTGCACCTTCTAACTCTAACCACCAGGGTTTCTGAAACCATGGCCGTGGCGGTCGTTATGGACGAGGTGGCTGTAGCAACGGCAATGGCAGAGGTGGTGGTCGACACCAAAATCAATAAGGCCAGCAGAATAATCAGAATGGCCAGCAAAACCATCAGCAGTACAGGCCGACTTGTTACAACTGCGGCCAGAAGGGCCATGTCAAACATCTTTGTCCGCACCTTCAGCACCCTATTCCTGGTATTCCAGTCCAACAAGCACCACCTGCTGCTAATGCCCAACCCAGGCAGACCCAGCAGAACCAGGGTCAACGGAACCAGGGCAGAGCATATGCCATCGCTCACCAACCCCTCCCAGACAATAATGTCGTCGAAGGTACCTTTCCTTTGTTCAATACATTGGTGCATGTTTTGTTTGATTCAGGTGCTACGCATTCTTTTATATCATCAGCATTGGTAAGACATTTAGGCCTGCATCCTGAACCCACAAACATCACACTCCATGTCACATCACCGTTCGGATCGGGTGCTGACGTGAATTTGCAGTGTTCTCGATGTGAGCTTCGAATGTCCGAACAAATAATATATGCCGATCTTTTTGTGATGGATTTTGATGACTTCGACATCATCCTCGGCATGGACTGGCTCGCACCACTGAATGCAAAGATCGACTGTATGAACAAGCACGTTCAGTTAACTTTGCCTACAGGAGAGTTTGTCAAGATTCAGAACAAGGAAATGGATACACAAATCAACAGTTGCCCTTCTCAAGTCACAACTTCGAGCGTTGTCTCTTGGCGACGGCAATGAATCACCAGCTCTGTACCCTCCTGAAGTACGCGATGTTCCAGTCGTATCTGAATTCCCAACAGTTTTTCTTAATAACCTTCCTGGTCTACCTCCAGTTAGGGAATTCAATTTTGAGATCAACCTCATACCTGGGACAGGGCCTATCTCAATTCCACCATACAGAATGTCAAATGTTGAACTAGTCGAATTAGACAAACAACTTAAGGAATTAGAGCGTAATGGCTTCATCCGAAAGAGTTCATCACCCTGGGGCGCTCCAGTTCTGTTTGTTCGCAAAAAGGATGGTTCGTTACGACTTTGCATCGATTATCGCAAGTTGAATAACGTCACCATCAAGAACAGATATCCGTTGCCCAGGATCGATGACTTATTCGACCAACTTCGAGAAGCCAAATACTTCTCTAAGATTGATTTACGGTCTGGTTATCACCAACTCCGGATCCGGGAGTCAGACATCACCAAGACGGCGTTCAGAACTCGGTACGGTCATTACGAATTCTTAGTTATGCCGTTCGGCCTAACAAATGCACCTGCTGCATTCATGGATTTGATGAATCGCATATTCAGGTTATACTTAGACCGGTTCGTGGTGGTTTTTGTCGACGACATCTTGATATATTCCTCAACCGAGGAAGACCATAAACTACATTTGAAGATCGTCCTCCAGACCTTACAAAGACACCAACTGTATGCAAAGTTGAGTAAGTGCGAATTTTGGGCGCAGAGAGTTCAATTCCTCGGCCATGTAGTTTCAGGCAATGGCATTGAGGTCGATCCTTCTAAGGTTGACGCAGTCTTAAACTGGAAGTAGCCTACCACTGTTACTCAGATTAGGAGTTTTCTTGGTTTGGCTGGCTATTACCGACGCTTCATTAAGGACTTCTCAAAGATTGCTGAACCTATGACCAAGCTCACTCGAAAAGACGTGCGCTTCATCTGGAATCCCGCCTGTGAAGCATCATTTCAGGAATTGAAGAAACGCCTCACGACAGCACCTGTACTTATCACTCCAAGAAATGGAATTAGTATTTCATTATACACCGATGCCTCTCTCCAAGCCTTAGGTGCCGTACTAATGCAAGAAGGCCAAGTTGTTGCATATGCCTCCAGGCAACTGAAGATTCATGAGGGTAATTACCCAACCCATGACTTGGAACTTGCAGCTGTTGTGTTTGCACTTAAATTATGGCATCATTACCTATACGGTGAACGGTTCGAGGTCTTCTCAGATCACAAGAGTCTTAAGTACATATACACTCAGAGAGACCTAAACCTCCGCCAAAGAAGATGGTTGGAATTCTTGAAAGACTATGACTTCCAACTCCAGTACCATCCCGGAAAGGCCAATGTTGTGGCCGATGCTTTGAGTAGAAAATCTTATGTTGCTTGCACTCTTAACTATGAAATGGGGAAGTTGGCTACAGAGATGGACAACTTTAACCTCCAGCTGCACGAAGAGGGACCACGCCCACGGCTCTCTCAATTGTCCGCTACCTCTGACCTCGTTCGCAAGATTTCAGCTACTCAAGCCAATGACCCTATGTTAATGGCGAAACGAGAACTTCTACTCAGCGGGCAAGACTTTCCTCATTGGTCAGTCTCTGACGACGGAGCTGTTTTCTATAAAAAACGTCTTTGTCTTTCGAACGATCCCGAGGTTCGGAAAGACGTGCTTACTGAGATGCACTGTTCGAGATACGTTATGCATCCTGGGGGTGACAAGATGTACCAGGATGTCAAGCGACAATTCTGGTTTTCTGGAATGAAGAAGGCAATTGCAGACTTCGTTGCTCGATGTCTTGTTTGCCAGAAAGTTAAGGCAGAACGCAGACTTCCCTCTGGCCTTCTCCAGCCGTTACCTATTGGAGAATGGAAATGGGAGAAAATCGCAATGGATTTTGTTACAGCCTTACCTCGAAATAATAAAGGGCAAGATGCTATCTGGGTTATCATTGACAGACTTACCAAGTCTGCACACTTCTTGCCAATAAAGTTCACGGATAATCCCGCCAAACTTGCAGAACTATATGAAAGAGAGATCGTACGCCTTCATGGCATACCACTCACGATCGTCTCTGATCGAGACCCTCGCTTCACATCAAACTTTTGGAAAAGCTTCCAAACTAGAATGGGTTCAAAGATCACTATGAGCACAGCCTTCCACCCTCAGACTGATGGGCAGTCAGAACGGCTTATCCAAATCTTAGAAGACATGCTACGATGCTGCATTTTGGATTTTAATGACGGATGGGCAAAGTATTTACATCTAGCTGAGTTTGCATACAACAACAGCTACCAAACTAGTATCGGCATGGCACCATACGAGGCTCTCTATGGTCGGCCTTGCAGATCTCCGGTATGCTGGTTAGATATGGCAGACCGACCGCAGTTGGGCCCTGAACTAGTTCAAGAGACTTCTGAGAAGATCACACAAAGTCGACAGAAGAGCTATGCTGACAAACGGCGACAGCCTCTGGAATTTGATAAGGGGGACTTTGTTTTTATACAAGTCCAGCCCACCCGAGGTGTCAAACGCTTTGGGATCAAAGGAAAGCTCTCCCCGCGGTATATCAGTCCATTTTCGATCATTGAACATATTGGCAAACTTGCATACCGTCTGTCCCTTCCATCGTCCATGCCTAAGGTTCATGACGTTTTTCATGTATCTATGCTTCGCAAGTATCGTCCTGATCCTTCGCATATCATCCCTTTAGTCGAGGTTCGGGTTGAGGAAGGAAATACGTATCAAGAGAAAGCAATACAGATTTTAGATAGAAAAACTCACGACCTACGGAGACGTAGCATACCACTTGTGAAAGTGCTCTGGGATCACCACGGCATAGAGGAAGCTACATGGGAACTAGAATCCACAATTAAACAGAAATACCCTGAATTGTTTTCTAGTACCACCTGTTGATGTGATACATTGTATTATTTTCACTTATAAATTCCAGGATGAAACATTGTTTACACCTATCTTCATACATTGTTTCACTTGAATAACTACGCAGATGTCTGCAAATCATATCCATGGATATAGTGATGCACACACGCAGCGGCTCCTTAGCAACCTGCGGCTACTTCGCAAGCAATACCCCTCATCCATACTTGACTTGATTTCGAGGGCGAAATCCCTTTAAGGGGGGTAGAGTGTAATACCCTGTATTTCACAAAAAAAAAAAAAAAAACAAATTACTATTTGAAATTTTTACTATTTGGGCAACGCCCGAACGTTCAGGCGCGTGACAGAACGTTCAGGCGCATGACAGAACGTTCAGGCGCAATGCCAGAACGTTCAGCCGCATGACAGAACGTTCAGGCGCATGCCAGAACGTTCAGGCGCTATGCCAGAACGTTCAGGCGCACTGCCAGAACGTTCAGGCGCCTGCCAGAACGTTCAGGCGCATGCCAGAACGTTCAGGCGCAAAAATCTCTATATAAGAAACCTCCTCATTTCTCGTTCCTCACACCAAATCACCTTCTCTTGTGATTTTTCTTCTCCTTTCCACGCATTCTAAGTTTTTAGTCTTTGAGACTCCCGGTGCGGTGCAACAAAGTTATGTCAGGAGGAAAGCGCCAGATCTGAAAGCGGTGCAACGAAGTTCTGTCCGGAGAAAAGCACCAGATCTGAAGGTGGGGAACGAAACATAGGTTTGCGTGTTTCATAACTTTTATTAAAGTTTACATTCAATTATTATTATGTCTACTATTCATTTACACTGCATTATGTCAATAATGTTTATGACCTGAATGTCCTAACTTTGCACGTCGTGATACCAACCCTGATAAGGATCACCAGACGTTGCCAAAGTCAGTCTAAATGTCAAGAAAAGACCAGACCAGTAGACTAGACTAGTTCATGCATTGGCATCATACATATCACCACCTAGGGACGTATATGGTTTATGACTCATAGAATAGTTAGAAGCATTGCTCACTATTCATATTATTTCTCTGGAGAGGGACGTACATGAGAACTCGGCTATGCCGGGGAGGGACATCAGTACGTGAATCCAGAGCATCGTTCCTGAGGAGGGACGTACAGTGAGAACCTGGCTACGCCCGGGGAAGGACACCTGTACGTGAACTCAGGCGATGTACGCTCATCAAACCATTAATACGTGACGGTGTCATGCATACATACATATTGATTGATTATGATGCTTACATGTGTATTTAAGATATTTGATATTGAAGTATGCTTTATTAATTGTTATACTCATGCACTATTTACCCACTGAGCGCTTTAAGCTCACTCCAATATTATCAAATCTTTCACAGGAAATTAGGGTGGACTGGGTGCAGGTTATGGGGCCCACATTTTGTACCCTTTGTATGAATCATTGGAGATTTTGGGAGCATGTTCCCTTGACCATTTTATGTACAAAAGTATTCTGAATTATATGAAATCAGATTTGTACTGTATATTGTATTTCCACTGCGCACTCTATTATTACCATTGTGATTGTTCCAAATGCGCGCCCCGTCCGAGAGTGTACCGTCGGTTTAAGGCGCGTCCGGGCGGGGTGTGACATTATGTATCACCACAAATGTACCTGACTAGAACACAATTACTGTTTCATTTTAATATAAAGCCCGAAAGGCAGGTTGTCCGTATGACCTAAAAAGTAAAAGTTACGCTATTTGGCTATTTGACCCTCGCAGATAGATCATACAGCATAAAGTCATCTACAGCTCATTATACACAAATGAAGGAATGGAGCTCGAATCTCTCAAGCGACGAACTTTTAACATTTTTTTGTTTTGTGGTTGACAGACTAGATATTAAACCTTTAAAATTTTAAGTAACCGATAATTTTTTAGTTTTTTTATTTCGTTGGCAAAGCCCAAACCTGCAACTGATACGTTTATTTATTATCGAGTTTGAATTAAATTATGAAGCATTATAGAACTTAAAAATATATTGTAATACTCTGTATTTCACAAAAAAAAAAATTACAATTTGAGCAACGCCCGAACGTTCAGGCGCATGCCAGAATGTTCTAGTGCAATGCCAGAACGTTCAGGTGCAATGCCAGGACGTTCAGGCGCAATGCCAGAACGTTCAGGCGCAATGCCAGAACGTTCAGGCGCATGCCAGAACGTTTTAAAATCTCTATATAAGAAACCCTCCTCATTCTCATTTCTCACACCAAAATCCCTCTCCTTATGATTTTCCTCCTCTTTCCACTCATTCTAAGTTTTTAGTTTTTGAGACTCTCTATTCGAGACTCTCGGTGCGGTGCGACGAAGTTCTGTCCGGAGGAAAGCGCCAGATCTGATAGAAGAAGTTTTTATCTGAAGGTGGGGAACGAAACATAGGTTTGCGTGTTTCATAACTTTTATTAAAGTTTACATTCAATTATTATTATGTCTACTATTCATTTGCACAGCATTATGTCATATACTGCCACACTTATGCCTGTATACTTGGAATTCATGTATTACACCGTTATAATAGTCAATCTGACTCAACTAGACTCGGTCTTGTCCCTAGTAACTAAATAGTGAACGGGAGGCAGCGGGCTGCTCTAGGCGAATGGTATTTAAGTAGACCTTGTGTCTCACCTCTCAACTGGGGACAGATCTAGTTGGTCTTATTGAAAGCTATTCAGCTTATTCAAGTAATACTGAATGTCCTAACCTTGCACGTCGTGATACCGACCCTGATAAGGATCACTAGACGTTGCCAAAGTCAGTCTAAATGTCAAGAAAAGACCAGACCAGTAGACTAGACTAGTTCATGCATTGGCATCATACATATCACCACCTAGGGACGTATATGGTTTATGACTCATAGAATAGTTAGAAGCATTGCTCACTATTCATATTATTTCTCTAGAGAGGGACGTACATGAGAACTCGGCAACGCCGGGGAGGGACATTAGTACGTGGATCCAGAGCATCGTTCCTGAGGAGGGACGTACAGTGAGAACCTGGCTACGCCCGGGGAAGGACACCAGTACGTGAACTCAGGCGATGTACGCTCATCAAACCATTAATACGTGACGGTGTCATGCATACATACATATTGATTGATTATGATGCTCACATGTGTATTTTAGATATTTGATATTGAAGTATGCTTTATTAATTGTTACACTCACGAACTATTTACCCACTGAGCGCGTTAAGCTCATTCCATTATTATCCAATTTTTTACAGGAAATTAGGGTGGACTGGTCGATGTGTTTAATTCATCAAATAATATTTGTGCTTGAAAAATATATTTTTAAGTTCTATAATGCTTCATAATTTAATTCAAACTCGATAATAAATAAACGTATCAGTTGCTGGTTTGGGCTTTGCCAACGAAATAAAAAAACTAAAAAATTATCTCTCGCTTAAAATTTTAAAGGTTTAATATCTAGTCTGTCAACCACAAAACAAAAAAATGTTAAAAGTTCGTCGCCTGAGAGATTCGAACTCCATTCCGTCATTCGTGTATAATGAGCGGTAGATGACTTTATGCTGTATGATCTATCTTCGAGGGTCAAATAGCCAAATGGTGTATCTTTTACCTTTTAGGTCATACGGACAACCTGCCTTTTGGGTTTTATATTAAAATGAAACAGTAATTGTGTTCTAGTCAAGTACATTTGTGGTGATATATAACATGTCACACCCCGCCCGGACGCGCCTAAACCGGCGGTACACTCACGGACGGGGCGCGCATTTGGAACAATCATAATGGTAATAACAGAGTACGCAGTGGAAATACAATATAAAGTACAAATCTGATTTAATTCAATTCAGAATATTTTGTACATAGAATGGTCAAGGGAACATTCCCACTAGACTAACGGAATTGTCCAAAAGAGAGATTGTGACCATGAGGAGTATCGACAATAGCGATCTCCGCCTCCGTCCAATCCTTCTTGACAAACTCGCAACACTAGATTGGTTAAATATAACCAACGTCGAGGGCCAAGTCTCTTACAACTTGGTTAGATCTTTCTATGAAGCCATGACTTCCGTGAGACTTCACGGAGATGAGATCAGCCCTAATTTGGAGACAACAATCATGGGAACAAAAATTCCTGTCAATATCGAAATTATTGCTCGCCTTTTGGAGATTCCAATTGAGGAAAAGATTATTGATCCACATGACCCCCAGACAGTTGCAGAGATCGCAGAATCTAATGCACAATTATTCAATTTCCTCGCCAAAGAGCCATACACTCAATCAACATACTCCAACCTCCCAAACAATCATCTTAAGACATCTCTTGTCGGCCTCGGAAAGATTGTATACGACAACATCTTGCCAGAGAGGGGCACTAGGGGCACTATGTCAAGGGCCCAACTCCTTGTGCTGTATTGCATAGAGAAGAACATAAAAGTCTCTCTACCACACATCATCATCCAACAAATGTTGAGGGTGATTCAAAACCCTTTAAAGAAGGAATTCCTCGGCTACGGAGTCTTGATTATGAGGATACTTCACGAGGCCAACGTTGACACTTTCGATGGAACATCAAAGCTGATCACTGAACCAGTTACAGCATCCTCTATCTTCAAGACCTATGGTACAAGTGGAGGGGTAACTGACGAAGAGGTATTCGACACAACAATCAGAACTGCCGAAAGAATGAGAGACAAGCACGGGCGTTGCCTTTGCAAATGTCGACGCAAGATGCCTGTCAGAGACGGCCCAAATAATGATTCAAATCCAAATCCTACATCAGACCCAGCCCTGAATACTGATCCAATTGATCCACCACTTACTGACGAAGAATTATATGCCACACTAAATTCGCCAATACAAAGTCATGATAGACAAGGTCCACAAGCAAATCCACCAACTTGGAACGTGCCAACTCAAGGCAACACTTCGTACCAAAGATTTCAAACTTCTGCGGTACAGTATCAGCCAGTTCCACAAGTTGCTGTAAACCAACAACAACAGTACTGGGCCTCACCAAATCTTGGAGGACCACACATTCCAATGAGCCCATTGTTTCCAACTTTTTCATCTCAAACAAACCAAATTATCCAAGGGGTTCCGGTTAGGGGATCCCCGCACAATCAATACAACAACGTTCCACCTATGAATCACCCATACAACCAATACTTTCCTCCAATGCCTATGGCCTACCCTTCACCTACGAGACAACCAACCCATCAACCACCAATGGGACAATCGACTAACCTACTTGAACGGTTATATGAAATGGCATCCAATATTGCTGCACTGAAAGAGAGCCACAATCTTGTATTAACTCGTTTGCAAAACTCCAACGCAGAGCGCGCACACTCTCAACCTTCTGTTAGTAGTCATTCTGTACATTATAGATTTTAGATAGAAAAACTCACGACCTACGGAGACGTAGCATACCACTTGTGAAAGTGCTCTGGGATCACCACGGCATAGAGGAAGCTACATGGGAACTAGAATCCACAATTAAACAGAAATACCCTGAATTGTTTTCTAGTACCACATGATGATGTGATACATTGCATTATTTTCACTTATAAATACAAGGATGAAACATTGTTTACACCTATCTTCATACATTGTTTCACTTGAATAACTACGCCGATGTCTGCAAATCATATCAATGGATATAGTGATGCACACACGCAACGGCTCCTTAGCAACCTGCGGCTACTTCACACGCAATACCCCTCATCCATACTTGACTTGATTTCGAGGGCGAAATCCCTTTAAGGGGGGTAGAGTGTAATACCCTGTATTTCAAAAAAAAAAAAAAATTACTATTTGAAATTTTTACTATTTGGGCAACGCCCGAACGTTCAGGCGCATGCCAGAACGTTCAGGCGCAATGCCAGAACGTTCAGGCGCATCACAGAACGTTCAGGCGCATGACAGAATGTTTAGGCGCATGCCAGAACGTTCAGGCGCAATGCCAGAACGTTCAGGCGCAAAAATCTCTATATAAGAAACCTCCTCATTTCTCATTCCTCACACCAAATCACCTTCTCTTGTGATTTTTCTTCTCCTTTCCACGCATTCTAAGTTTTTAGTCTTTGAGACTCCCGGTGCGGTGCAACAAAGTTCTGTCCGGAGGAAAGCGCCAGATCACCAGACATTGCCAAAGTCAGTCTAAATGTCAAGAAAAGACCTGACCAGTAGACTAGACTAGTTCATGCATTGGCATCATACATATCACCACCTAGGGACGTATATGGTTTATGACTCATAGAATAGTTTGAAGCATTGCTCACTATTCATATTATTTCTCTGGAGAGGGACGTACATGAGAACTCGGCTACGCCGGGGAGGGACATCAGTACGTGAATCCAGAGCATCGTTAATGTATGGATGAAAAGCCAATTCATTAAACTACATGGGTTTTCAGTTTACAACAAGATCAACCGGCGTCTTCAGCAACAAGATGTTATGTAATACTCTGTATTTCACAAAAAAAAAGTTACTATTTGGGCAACGCCCAAACGTTCAGGCGCATGCCAGAACGTTTAGGCGCATGACAGAACGTTCAGGCGCATGACAGAACGTTCAGGCGCATGCCAAAACGTTCTGGCGCAATGCCAAAAAGTTTAGGCGCAATGCCAGAACGTTCAGGCGCATGCCAGAACGTTCAGACGCATGACAGAACGTTCAGGCGCATGACAGAACGTTCAGGCGCATGCCAGCACGTTCAGGCACTCCAGAACGTTCAGGCGCAAGCCATAACGCGAATGCCAGAACGTTCAGGCGCAATGCCAGAACGTTCAGGCGCAATGCCAGAAAGTTCAGGCGCATGCCAGAACGTTCAGGGGCAATGCCAAAACGTTCAGGCGCCAAAAATCTCTATATAAGGTACCCTTCTCATTTTCATTTCTCACACCAAAACATTCTCCTTATGATTTCCTTCTCTTTCCACTCATTCTATGTTTTTAGTTTTTGAGACTCTCTGTTTGAGACTCTCGGTGCGGTGCGACGTAATTCTGTCCGGAGGAAAGCGCCAGATCTGAAAGAAGAAGTTTTTATCTGAAGGTGGGGAACGAAACATAGGTTTGCATGTTTCATAACTTTTATTAAAGTTTACATTCAGTTATTATTATGTCTACTATTCATTTACATAGCATTATGTCATATACTGCCACACTTATGCCTGTATATTTCGAATTCATGTATTACACTGTTATAATGGTCAATCTGACTCAACTAGACTCGGTCCTGTCCCCAGTAACTTTGAACGGGAGGCAGCGGACTGCTCTAGGCGATTGGTATTTAAGTAGACCTTGTGTCTCACCTCTCAACTGGAGATTGATCTAGTTAGTCTTATTAAAAGCTATCCAGCTTATACAAGTAATACTGAATGTCCTAACCCTGCACGTCGTGATACCGACCTTAATAAGGATCACCAGACGTTGCCAAAGTCAGTTTAAATGTCAAGAAAAGACCAGACCAGTAGTCTAAACTAGTTCATGCATTGGCATCATACATATCACCACCTAGGGACGTATATGGTTTATGACTCATAGAATAGTTAAAAGCATTGCTCACTATTCATATTATTTCTCTGGAGAGGGACGTACATGAGAACTCGGCTACGCCGAGGAGGGACATCAGTACGTGAATCCAGAGCATCGTTCCTGAGGAGGGACGTACAGTGAGAACCTGGCTACACCCGGGGAAGGACACCTGTACGTGAACTCAGGCGATGTACGCTCATCAAACCATTAATACGTGACGGTGTCATGCATACATACATATTGATTGATTGTAATGCTCACATGTGTATTTAAGATATTTGATATTGAAGTATGCTTTATTAATTGTTATACTCACGAACAATTTGCCCACTGAGCGTGTTAAGCTCACTCCATTATTATCCAAATTTTTACAGGAAATTAGGGTGAACTGGGTGCAGGTTATGGGACCCACATTTTGTACCCTTTGTATGATTCATTGGGGATTTTGGGAGTATGTTCCCTTGACCATTTTATGTACAAAGTATTCTGAATTAAATAAAATCAGATTTGTACTGTACATTGTATTTCCGCTGCGTACTCTATTATTACCATTATGATTATTCCAAATGCGCGCCCCGTCCGTGAGTGTACCGCCGGTTTAGGCGCGTCCGGGCGGGGTGTGACATGTTATATCACCACAAATGTACTTGACTAGAACACAATTACTGTTTCATTTTAATATAAAACCCAAAAGGCAGGTTGTCCGTGTGACCTAAAAGGTAAAAGATACACCATTTGGCTATTTGACCCTCGAAGATAGATCATACAGCATAAAGTCATCTACCGCTCATTATACACGAATGACGGAATGGAGTTCGAATCTCTCAGGCGACGAACTTTTAACATTTTTTTGTTTTGTGGTTGACAGACTAGATATTAAACCTTTAAAATTTTAAGCGAGAGATAATTTTTTAGTTTTTTTATTTCGTTGGCAAAGCCCAAACCAGCAACTGATACGTTTATTTATTATCGAGTTTGAATTAAATTATGAAGCATTATAGAACTTAAAAATATATTTTTCAAGCACAAATATTATTTGATGAATTAAACACATCGACCATATTGTTCCACAACTTTCAAAACAATCAATCTAAATTGACAGGAATCATTTTTTCCTAGTTTAATTATTTCGATTCCAATTTGCACATCAGTTCAAAATTGTGTCTAAGTTCTTGAGCTGGTTTTCTTAACTTTCTTTTTCTTTTTCTTTTTTTTATTTTTTTTATTAAAGTTTCGACTCAAAAATGTTAAACCGTATAGTTGCAGGAGGCATGCAAGTGGTCTGGCATATGACAGGTAAATTACCCTTCTGTTTCTAAGCTTTTTAATATAAAAACATAAATAATATAATGTATGGATGAAAAGCCAATTCATTAAACTACATGGGTTTTCAGTTTACAACAAGATCAATCGGCATCTTCATCAACAAGATGTTATGTATCACCACAAATGTACCTGACTAGAACACAATTACTATTTCATTTTAATATAAAGCCCAAAAGGCAGGTTGCCCGTATGACCTAAAAAGTAAAAGATACACTATTTGGCTATTGGACCCTCGCAGATAGATCATACAGCATAAAGTCAGCTACCGCTCATTATACACAATTGAATGAATGGAGTTCAAATCTCTCAGGCGACGAACTTTTAACATTTTTTTGTTTTGTGGTTGACAGAGTAGATATTAAACCTTTGAAATTTTAAGCAACCGATAATTTTTAAGTTTTTTTATTTTGTTGGCAAAGCCCAAACCAGCAACTGATACGTTAATTTATTATCGAGTTTGAATTAAATTATGAAGCATTATAAAACTTTAAAATATATTTTTCAAGCACAAATATTATTTGATGAATTAAACACATCGACCATATAGTTCCACAACTTTCAAAACAACAAATCTAAATTGAAGGGAATCATTTTCTCCTAGTTTAATTATTTCGATTCCTATTTGCAGATCACTTCAAAATTGTTCCTAAGTTCTTGAACTGGTTTTCTTTTCTTTCTTTTTCTTTTTTTTAGTTTTTTTATTAAAGTTTCGACTAAAAAATGTTAAACAGTATAGTTGCAGCAGGCATGCAAGTGGTCCGGCACATGACAGGTAAATTACCCTTCTGTTTCTAAGCTTTTTAATATAAAAACATAAATAATATAATGTATGGATGAAAAGCCGATTCATTAAACTACATGGGTTTTCAGTTTACAACAAGATCAATCGGCATCTTCATCAACAAGATGTAATACCTTGTATTTCACAAAAAAATAAAAAATAAAAAAATTACTATTTGAAATTTTTACTATTTGGGCAACACCCGAACGTTCAGGCGCATGCCCGAACGTTCAGGCGCATGTCAGAACGTTCAGGCGCATGCCAGAACGTTCAGGCGCAATGCCAGAACGTTCAGGCGCATGCCAGAACGTTCAGGCGCCATGCCAGAACGTTCAGGCGCCATGCCAGAACGTTCAGGCGCATGCCAGAACGTTCAGGCGCTTGCCAGAACGTTCAGGCGCTTGCCAGAACGTTCAGGCGCTTGCCAGAACGTTCAGGCGCATGCCAGAACGTTCAGGCGCCATGCCAGAACGTTCAGGCGCCATGCCAGAACGTTAAGGCGGTTGCCAGAACGTTCAGGCGCCATGCCAGAACGTTCAGGCTCATGCCAGAACGTTCAGGCGCATGCCAGAACGTTCAGGCGCCATTCCAGAACGTTGAGGCGCTTGCCAAAACGTTCAGGCGCATGCCAGAACGTTCAGGCGCAAAAATCTCTATATAAGAAACCTCCTCATTTCTCATTCCTCACACCAAATCACCTTCTCTTGTGATTTTTCTTTTCCTTTCCACGCATTCTAAGTTTTTAGATTTTGAGACTCCCGGTGCGGTGCAACAATGTTCTGTCCGGAGGAAAGCGCCAGATCTGAAAGAGGTGCAACGAAGTTCTGTCCAGAGAAAAGCACCAGATCTGAAGGTGGGGAACGAAACATTGGTTTGCGTGTTTCATAACTTTTATTAAAGTTTACATTCAATTATTACTATGTCTACTATTCATTTACACTGCATTATGTCAATAATGTTTATGACCTGAATGTCCTAACTTTACTCGTCGTGATACCGACCCTGATAAGGATCACCAGACGTTGCCAAAGTCAGTCTAAATGTCAAGAAAAGACCTGACCAATAGACTAGACTAGTTCATGCATTGGCATCATACATATCACCACCTAGGGACGTATATGGTTTATGACTCATAGAATAGTTAGAAGCATTGCTCACTATTCATATTATTTCTCTCAAGAGGGACGTACATGAGAACTCGGCTACGCCGGGGAGGGACATCAGTACGTGAATGTAGAGCATCGTTCCTGAGGAGGGACGTACAGTGAGAACCTGGCTACGCCCGTGGAAGGACACCTGTACGTGAACTCAGACGATGTACGCTCATCAAACCATTAATACGTGACGGTGTCATGCATACATACATATTGATTGATTATGATGCTTACATGTGTATTTAAGATATTTGATATTGAAGTATGCTTTATTAATTGTTATACTCATGCACTATTTACCCACTGAGCGCGTTAAGCTCACTCCAATATTATCAAATCTTTCACAGGAAATTAGGGTGGACTGGGTGCAGGTTATGGGGCCCACATTTTGTACCCTTTGTATGAATCATTAGGGATTTTGGGAGTATGTTCCCTTACCATTTTATGTACAAAAGTATTCTGAATTATATGAAATCAGATTTGTACTGTATATTGTATTTCCGCTGCGCACTCTGTTATTACCATCATGATTGTTCCAAATGCGCGCCCCGTCCGAGAGTGTACCGCCGGTTTAGGCGCGTCCGGGCGGGATGTAACATTTAATGGTATCAGAGCGTAAGGTCCACGGCCCGCCCAAGTCTACCAAATTAGGAGAAAAAAAATGTTATTAGATATATATATCCCTAGAACTATACATACATACGTCAATTATATATATAGTTGAGATTTGTATTAAATATATATATCTAGAAAACTATATGATTTTTATATAGTTTGATTTAAATATACATATAGTCATAATTTATTAGAAACTATATGTGTAGTTATTATTGAATATATGTATCTATATACCTTAGTGTATATGAGGTACGTATAAATAAAAATAAAAATCTAAAAAAAAAAATTTATTTTTCAAAAAAAAAAAAAAAAATTGACATTTTTTTTTGAAAAAAATAATTATTCGAAAAAAAAAATTATTTTTCGAATAAAAAAAAAATTTCAAAAAAAAAAAAATTCGAAAAAAATTTATTTTTCGAAAAAAAGAAAATTTCGAAAAAATTTATTTTTCGATAAAAAAAAAATTCGAAAAAAATTATTTTTCGAATAAAAAAAAAATTCGAAAAAAAAAAAAAAATTTCGAAATTAAGATTTGGATTAAAAATAACTATATATGCTTTTTATAGTTTCAATTTCAATATAGTTGATTTATGGAAACTATATCTATATAGTTATAATTAACTATGTCTATACATTCATATGTGAATACGACATATATGCATCAAATCACTAATGAATAAATTTTCATGATGGCATAAACATCAAAAACTCGAAAATAATGTCTACGAGACAAGGCATAAATCTTAAAAATGTTAGGAATAAATTTTGTGTCTTTCACACAAATTTATTTTCCTTTCAGCAAAAGAATGGTCTCAAGGGAAGGAACAACTTCTACTAGCAGGGAACCAATTCCCACTAGACTAATGGAATTGTCCATACGAGAGGTTGTGACCATGAGGAGCATCGACAATAGCGATCTCCGCCTCCGTCCAATCCTTCATGACAACCTCGCACCATTAGATTGGTTAAACATAACCAAAGTCGAGGGTCAAACGTACTGATAAACTGTTCAAAAGTACTGATAAACTGTTCAAACGTACTGATAAATTGTTCCAAGGTACTGATAGCTGTTCAAAAGTACTGATTAAACTGTCCAAAAGTACTGATAAACTGTTCAACAGTATTGATAAACTGTTCAAAAATACTGATAGGAATAGGACCTTTTTACTAAAGGAAAACAGAGAATTTCAATATGAAGACATCTGATATTCGGTCTAATGTTTATTTAAGACAAACTGTTCTCAGTTGCTCCACATCATAAACTTAAGTCCACTACTTTTTAATTTAGGTATAGAAGTGTAGTAACACATTGATCATCTGACATGATATGAAAACTTCATGATTGGGCATCATATTAGGGTTTAGGGGACATGATAAATTTAGTTACTCTAACATCTACTCATAAAACAGCTTAATCAGTATCTCTTAAGAAAAATGATCACAAGATCTACTTAAGTTGACACTTTATTCAGTCAAGTTTGTGAAAATTACTACTCAGTTCATACACGATAAACTGTTAATTTAAACGAGAAATAGCAACGGGGTGCCACTCTAGCGTCATTTCCTTTCTTTTCTTGCAGTTGGTTTCCTTTCTCATTTCCTTTCTTTTCTTGCAGTTGCTTTCCTTTCTTTTCATGCAGTTGGCCTTGAACCAAGCCTGCCTTAGTTTCTTTGTTTTCTCCTTAAGATCCACCTCTGGCATCTCTTCCACCAACTTCCTTTCTTCCTCCAATAACCTCAAAGCGTCTTTTATCTTCATATCTCCACTAACCCCTTCTCCTTCCCCCATTTCCTGCAGTACATAATTCATTATATTAATCAGAACCTCCCCAAGTTAAGATATCAAAATACTTATAAAGATCAATATATAAAGATGATAAATACCTGAACATTGTTGATAACGGTCTGCAAGCTGCTCAACTTGTTGTGATGCCATTTCCTTTCTTCCTCCAATAACTTCAAAGCGTCTCTTATCTTCATATCTCCACCAACCCCTTCTCCTTCCCCCATTTCCTGCCGTACATAATTAATTAAGAAGTAATTCTATTAATCAGAACCTCCCCAAGTTAAGATATCAAAATACTTATAAAAATCAATCTATAATGATGATAAATACCTGAACATTTTTTATAAGGGTCTGCAAGCTCATCAACTTTCTGTGAGGCCATCTATGGATGCCCAATTGCCTGCACCTCCTCTTCAGCAACGTTAAGCCTACCTTAAGTTCTTTTGCAGCTTCTGATATGGGCATGTAGAAGTAGCATGAAATGGTAGTGCGTGATAGAGACTCCTTCTTCGGTTTCGTCATCGATTCCACATGCCCACTACCAGTACTGCTGCAGCTACTCATTCCCTCTCCATTTTCATGCATCACAATCTGTTGTTTCTCCGCTTCTAATCCAATCCTCATTTCATTCAAACCTCCAAAGTCCTTCTCCCATCCACTACTGCTCCTCATACTCCCTATACAAATTACGATAGCAAATTAATCAACACAAAGAGGATGAAATTGCCATTCTGTTCATAATAAAGTAGAATATAACGTGGATTGAGCATTGATACTCACCTTCAAGTTCATTAAGTTGGCTTGGAAAGTCATCTTCATCCATTGAAGAATTCATGAAGGGTGGTACCACTGCCTCGCGTAAACCATATTCTAGAAGAGGCTCCCGCGTATATGGGCTGCTACCAAAACTTGAACAGCTGAAATCCAGTGGGTGGAATTGGTTTGAGAAGAGAAATGGGTCTTCTCCAATATCCACCATGTCTCTGTTAGCTATGAAGTTCATCATCATCATCAATGACAACAACATCACCATAACAACCTTTACAAAAATAAAATAAAAGAGCCAACATGGATTCAGATAGAAAAAAAACAAAAAAAAAACAAACAAACAAGCATAATTGGGAGATTTCTCTTACAAGCCAAACCAGAACAATAAAAAGAAATTACGAAAAACAAAAAAAAAAAAAAAAAAAGTGAAGAACTAACGCCATGGTGGAGGGCTGGTCATGCAGTAAGAAATGTTGGGCAGCTGCTCCTTCGTCGGATGTGGCTGCAACTCATCCTGTTTCGGCGCCGGAGCTGCTCCTCCTCCTCCTTCCATAATATTTCTTCTCTTCTTTCTCCAAAAAACACAATCACCAACTCCACTACCCCAAACAAAAACATAAAAATAAATAAGACTAGCAGTAGTAGAACTCACTCACAAGAACCAACAAGCGTCCGGATGAACCGACACGCGTGCGGATGCACAACAAATCGTGCGGATGAACAGGGGGGGCGTGCTAATGAACAGGAGAGCGTCTTAATGAACAGCCGACACCCGTGCGAATGAACATGAAAGTGTGTTGTAAAAGTCAGCAAGTGTGGCTGCAGGTGTGCAGATGAATAGTAACGGGGATGCCAACAGTCAGCAAGTGAAAACCGAAAACCAAACACCCTAAACCCAAAATCCTAACCCTAAACCCTAAATCCTAAAACCCTAATAATGATTCCAATCCACATCCTACATCAGACCCAGCCGGTAATCCAACCGATCGACCACTTACTGACGAAGAATTATATGCCACACTAAATCCACCTATACAAAGTCATGATAGACAAGGTACGCAAGCAAATCTACCACCTTGGAACGTGCCAACTCAAGGCAACACTTCGTACCAACGATTTCCAACTTCTGCGGTACAGTATCAGCCAGTTCCACAAGTTGATGTACACCAACAACAACAGTACTGAGCGTCACCAAATCTTGGAGGGTCAAACATTCCAATGAGCCCATTGTTTCAAACTTTTTCATCTCAAACAAACCAAATTATCCACGGGGTTCCGGTTAGGGGATCCCCGCGCAATCAATACAACTAATACTTTCCTCCAATGCCTAAAGCTTACCCTTCACCTACAAGACAAACGACCCATCCACCACCAATGGGACAACCGACTAACCTACTTGAAAGGATAGATGAAATGACATCGAATATTGCTGCCCTGAAACAGAGCCACAATAATATATATTAACTCGTTTGCAACACTCCAACGTAGAGTGTGCAAACTCTCAACCTTCTGTTAGTAGTCATTCTATACATAACAGTAGATCTCGAAGAAACGGTAGTAGGCAAGAAAGTCACAATTAATTTCTGGCATTATACAAATTTTCTTTGATATATATGAATGATTTGTTTTGTTTAAAGACTATCTTTGGTGGGCCGACTTACAACCATTTTTTCTTTTGTATCACTAACTTTGGAGTGGTATGGGACACAACAAAATTGGTTGATACTCAATAAAATGTGGAAATAAGAAAACCCATGACCTTGTGTGAAAAGAAACATTTGGAGAAAGTTGCATTACTAATATTATCACTAAGTTTACACGGTATGGGACGCGTAAATTTGGACGATACTATTAGTGAACTTCTATTCAACCAATGTTTTTAGAGACCGTGTTCATACAACTTAACTTGGTTGACACCCTTATTACTAAATTCATGTGGTATGGGACATATGAACTTGGATAATAATCGAACAGACTAAGAGTAAGCGTATGAATGCATAAGATTGCGATAGAACGTTAGATCAGGATATTTACCGAGGTAAATCATAGATTTCTTATGACTCGTATGACTTTTCAATAAAACATATATGTATGTTCACAACGACCACAACAAAATCATTTTAAATACTTGCAAAGGTTTGTACTTATTATATACACATTCTAACCTTGTTTTTTTTACACCATGGCCAAACATACGAGTTATATAAGATTTTTTGATTCCTCACCAAAAACCTTACACTATACTTAGAAAAATAGGTGATTTCAATATTGCAGTAGTCTCGAAATTGTTGCTGAGCATATTCTAACATTATACTTGGCTACAGTTCCTAAATCTTGGTTTTCCTTTCTCTTTGCCAGTAAAAACTCAAGAACTCCGGAGACGTAGCATACCACTTGTAAAGGTGCTCTGGGATCGCCACGGCATAGAGGAAGCTACATGGGAACTAGAATCCACAATTAAACAGACATACCCTGACTTGTTTTCTAGTCCCACCTGATGATGTAATACTGTCACACCCCGCCCGGACGCGCCTAAACCGGCGGTACACTATCGGACGGGGCGCGCATTTGGAACAATCATAATGGTAATAACAGAGTACGCAGCGGAAATACAATACACAGTACAAATCTGATTTCATATAATTCAGAATACTTTTGTACATAAAATGGTCAAGGGAACATACTCCCAAAATCCCCAATGATTCATACAAAGGGTACAAGATGTGGGCCCCATAACCTGCACCCAGTCCATCCTAATTTCCTGTGAAAGATTTGATAATATTGGAGTGAGCTTAACGCGCTCAGTGGGTAAATAGTGCATGAGTATAACAATTAATAAAGCATACATCAATATCAAATATCTTAAATACACATGTAAGCATCATAATCAATCAATATGTATGTATGCATGACACCGTCACGTACTAATGGTTTGATGAGCGTACATCGCCTGAGTTCACGTACTGGTGTCCTTCCCCGGGCGAAGCTAGGTTCTCACTGTACGTCCCTCCTCAGGAACAATGCTCTGGATTCACGTACTGATGTCCCTCCCCGGCGTAGCCAGGTTCACATGTACGTCCATCTCCAGAGAAATAATATGAATATTGAGCAATGCTTCTAACTATTCCATGAGTCATAAACCATATACGTCCCTAGGTGGTGATATGTATGATGCCAATGCATGAACTAGTCTAGTCTACTGGTCTGGTCTTTTCTTGACATTTAGACTGACTTTGGCATCGTCTAGTGATCCTTATTAGGGTCGGTATCACGACGTGCAAGGTTAGGACATTCAGGTCATAAACATTATTGATATAATGCAGTGTAAATGAATAGTAGATATAATAATAATTGAATGTAAACTTTAATAAAAGTTATAAAACACGCAAACCTATGTTTTGTTCCCCACCTTCAGATCTGGTGCTTTTCTCTGGACAGAACTTCGTTGCACCGCTTTCAGATCTGGCGCTTTCCTCCGGACAGATCTTTGTTGCACCGCACCGGGAGTCTCAAAGACTAAAAACTTAGAATGCGTGGAAAGGAGACGAAAAATCACAAGAGAAGGTGATTTGGTGTGAGGAATGAGAAATGAGGAGGTTTCTTATATAGAGATTTTTGCCCCTGAACGTTCTGGCATGCGCCTGAACGTTCTGGCAGGCGCCTGAACGTTCTGGCATGCGCCTGAACGTTCTGGCAGGCGCCTGAACGTTCTGGCATGGCGCCTGAACGTTCTGGCAGGCGCCTGAACGTTCTGGCATGGCGCCTTAACGTTCTGGCAGGCGATTGAACGTTCTGGCAGGCGCCTGAACGTTCTGGCAGGCGCCTGAACGTTCTGGCATGCGCCTGAACGTTCTGGCATGCGCCTGAACGTTCTGGCATGCGCCTGAACGTTCTGGCATGCGCCTGAACGTTCGGGCGTTGCCCAAATAGTAAAAATTTCAAATAGTAAATTTTTTTTTTTTTTGGTGAAATACAGGGTATTACACTTTAAATGTCACACCCCGCCCGGACGCGCTTAAACCGGCGGTACACTATCGGACGGGGCGCACATTTGGAACAATAATAATGGTAATAACAGAGTACGCAGCGGAAATACAATACACAGTACAAATCTGATTTCATATAATTCAGAATACTTTTGTACATAAAATGGTCAATGGAACATACTCCCAAAATCCCCAATGATTCATACAAAGGGTACAAGATGTGGGCCCCATAACCTGCACCCAGTCCATCCTAATTTCCTGTGAAAGATTTGATAATATTGGAGTGAGCTTAACGCGCTCAGTGGGTAAATAGCGCATGAGTATGCCAATGCATGAACTAGTCTAGTCTACTGGTCTGGTCTTTTCTTGACATTTAGACTGACTTTGGCATCGTCTAGTGATCCTTATTAGGGTCGGTATCACGACGTGCAAGGTTAGGACATTCAGGTCATAAACATTATTGATATAATGCAGTGTAAATGAATAGTAGATATAATAATAATTGAATGTAAACTTTAATAAAAGTTATAAAACACGCAAACCTATGTTTTGTTCCCCACCTTCAGATCTGGTGCTTTTCTCTGGACAGAACTTCGTTGCACCGCTTTCAGATATGGCGCTTTCCTCCGGACAGATCTTTGTTGCACCTCACCGGGAGTCTCAAAGATTAAAAACTTAGAATGCGTGGAAAGGAGACGAAAAATCACAAGAGAAGGTGATTTGGTGTGAGGAATGAGAAATGAGGAGGTGAGCGATGGCATAAGCTCTGCCCTGATTTCGTTGACCCTGGTTCTGCTGGGTCTGCCTGGGTTGCGCATTAGCAACTGGTGGTCCTTGTTAGATAATAAGTACAAACCATTGCAAGTATTTAAAATGATTTTGTTGTGGTCTTTGTGAACATACATATATGTTTTATTGAAAAGCCATACGAGTCATAAGAAATCCAAGATTTGCCTCGGTAAATATTCTGATCGAACGTTCTATCGCAATCTTATGCATTCATACGCTTACTCTTAGTCTGTTCAATTATTATCCAAGTTCATATGTCCCATACCACATGAATTCAGTAATAAGGGTGGAAACCAAGTTAAGTTGTATGAACACGGTCTCTAAAAACATTGGCTGAATAGAAGTTCACTAATAGTATCGTCCAAATTTACTCGTCCCATACCGTGTAAACTTAGTGATAATATTAGTAATGCAACTTTCTCCAAATGTTTCTTTTCACACAAGGTCATGGGTTTTCTTACTTCCACATTTTATTTAGTATCCTCCAATTTTGTTGTGTCCCATACCACTCCAAAGTTAGTGATACAAAAGAAAGAATGGTTGTAAGTCAGCCCACCAAAGATAGTCTTTAAACAAAACAATTTTATTCATATATGTCAAAGAAAATTTGTACAATGCCAGAAATTAATGTTGACCTTCTTGCCTACTACCAGTTCTTCGAGACCTACTGTTATGTACAGAATGACTACTAACAGAAGGTTGAGAGTGTGCGCGCTCTGCGTTGGAGTTTTGCAAACGAGTTAATACAAGGTTGTGGCTCTCTTTCAGTGCAGCAATATTGGATGCCATTTCATCTAACCGTTCAAGTAGGTTAGTCGGTTGTCCCATTGGTGGTTGATGGGTTGGTTGTCGCGTAGGTGAAGGGTAGGCCATAGGCATTGGAGGAAAGTATTGGTTGTATGGGTGATTCCTAGGTGGAACGTAGTTGTATTGATTGTGCGGGGATCCCCTAACCGGAACCCCTTGGATAATTTGGTTTGTTTGAGATGAAAAAGTTGGAAACAATGGGCTCATTGGAATGTGTGGTCCTCCAAGATTTGGTGAGGCCCAGTACTGTTGTTGTTGGTTTACAGCAACTTGTGGAACTGGCTGATACTGTACCGCAGAAGTTTGAAATCTTTGGTACGAAGTGTTGCCTTGAGTTGGCACGTTCCAAGTTGGTGGATTTGCTTGTGGACCTTGTCTATCATGACTTTGTATTGGCGAATTTAGTGTGGCATATAATTCTTCGTCAGTAAGTGGTGGATTAATTGGATCAGTATTCAGGGCTGGGTCTGATGTAGGATTTGGATTTGAATCATTATTTGGGCCGTCTCTGACAGGCATCTTGCGTCGACATTTGCGAAGGCAACGCCCGTGCTTGTCTCTCATTCTTTCGGCAGTTCTGATTGTCGTGCCGAATACCTCTTCGTCAGTTACCCCTCCACTTGTGCCATAGGTCTTGAAGATAGAGGATGCTGTAACTGGTTCAGTGATCAGGTTTGACGTTCCATCGAAAGTGTCAACGTTGGCCTCGTGAAGTATCCTCATAATCAAGACTCCGTAGCCGAGGAATTCCTTCTTTAAAGGGTTTTGAATCACCCTCAACATTTGTTGGATGATGATGTGTGGTAGAGAGACTTTTATGTTCTTCTCTATGCAATACAGCACAAGGAGTTGGGCCCTTGACATAGTGCCCCTAGTGCCCCTCTCTGGCAAGATGTTGCCGTATACAATCTTTCCGAGGCCGACAAGAGATGGCTTAAGATGATTGTTTGGGAGGTTGGTGTATGTTGATTGAGTGTATGGCTCTTTGGCGAGGGAATTGAACAGTTGTGCATTAGATTCTGCGATCTCTGCAACTGTCTGGGGGTCATGTGGTTCAATAATCCTCTCCTCAATCGGAATCTCCAAGAGGCGAGCAATAATCTCGATATTGATAGGAATTGTCGTTCTCATGATTGTTGTCTCTAAATGAGGGCTGAACTTATCTCCGTGAAGTCCCACGTAAGTCATGGCTTCATAGAAGGATCTGACCAAGTTGTAAGAGACTTGACCCTCAACGTTGGTTATATTTAACCAATCCAGTGTTGCGAGTTTGTCATGAAGGATTGGACGGAGGCGGAGATCGCTATTGTCGATGCTCCTCATGGTCACAATCTCTCTTTTGGACAATTCCGTTAGTCTAGTGGGAATTGGTTCCCTGCTAGTAGAAGTTGTTCCCTCCCTTGAGGTCATTCTTTTGCGGAAAGGAAAATAAATTTGTGTGAAAGACACAAAATATATTCCTAATATTTTTAAGATTTATGCCTTGTCAGCTAGACATTAGTTTTGAGTTTTCTGTTGATGTTTATGCCATCATGAAATTTTCTTTATTAGTGAGTTGATGCATATATGTCGTATTCACATAGAAATGTATTGACATATTTAATCATAACTATATATATAGTTTCCATAAAGCAACTATATATATATATAATCATATATAAGTGTTCTGGCATGGCGCCTGAACGTTCTGGCATGGCGCCTGAACGTTCTGGCAGGCGCCTGAACGTTCTGGCAGGCGCCTGAACGTTCTGGCATGGCGACTGAACGTTCTGGCAGGCGACTGAACGTTCTGGCATGCGCCTGAACGTTCTGGCATGCGCCTGAACGTTCTGGCATGCGCCTGAACGTTCTGGCATGCGCCTGAACGTTCGGGCGTTGCCCAAATAGTAAAAATTTCAAATAGTAAATTTTTTTTATTTTTATTTTTTTGTGAAATACTGGGTATTACAAATACATTGTCTTATTTCCACTTATAACTACCACAATGAAACATTATCTTCATCCATTGTTTCACTTGAATAACTACGCAGATGTCTGAAAATCATGTTCATGGCTATAGTGATGCACACACGCAGTGGCTCCTTAACAGCCTGCGGCTACTTCTCAAGCCGATCACCCTCATCACTACTTGACTTAATTTCGAGGGCGAAATCCCTTCAGGCGCTTGCCAGAACGTTCAGGCGCTTGCCAAAACGTTCAGGCGCCATGCTAGAACGTTCAGGCGCTTGCCGGATCGTTCAGGCGCCATGCCAGAACGTTCAGGCGCATGCCAGAACGGTCAGGCGCAAAAATCTCTATATAAGAAACCTCCTCATTTCTCATTCCTCACACCAAATCACCTTCTCTTGTGATTTTTCTTCTCCTTTCCACGCATTCTAAGTTTTTAGTTTTTGAGACTCCCGGTGCGGTGCAACAAAGTTCTGTACGGAGGAAAGCGCCAGATCTGAAAGCGGTGCAACGAAGTTCTGTCCGGAGAAAAGCACCAGATCTGAAGGTGGGGAACGAAACATAGGTTTGCGTGTTTCATAACTTTTATTAAAGTTTACATTCAATTATTACTATGTTTTATGTTTCATAAAACATTAATAATATAATGTATGGATGAAAAGCCAATTCATTAAACTACATGGGTTTTCAGTTTACAACAAGATCAATCGGCATCTTCATCAACAAGATGTTATGTATCACCACAAATGTACCTGACTAGAACACAATTACTGTTTCCTTTTAATATAAAGCCCAAAAGGCAGGTTGTCCGTATGACCTAAAAAGTAAAAGATACACTATTTGGCTATTTGACCCTCGCAGATAGATCATACAACATAAAGTCATCTACCGCTCATTATACACAAATGGAGGAACGGAGTTCGAATCTCTCAGGCGACGAACTTTTAACATTTTTTTGTTTTGTGGTTGACAGACTAGATATTAAACTTTTAAAATTTTAAGCAACCTATAATTTTTTTGTTTTTTTATTTCTTTGGCAAAGACCAAACCAGCAACTGATACGTTTATTTATTACCAAGTTTGAATTAAATTATGAAGCATTATAGAACTTAAAAATATATTTTTAAAGCACAAATATTATTTGATGAATTAAACACATCGACCATATTGCTCCACAACTTTCAAAACAATCAATCTAAGTTGAAGGGAATCATTTTTTCCTAGTTTAATTATTTTGATTCCTATTTGCAGATCAGTTCAAAATTGTTTCTAAGTTCTTGAACTGGTTTTCTTTTCTTTATTTTTCTTTTTCTTTTTTTTATTTTTTAATTAAAGGTTCGACTCAAAAATATTAAACCGTATAGTTGCAGGAGGCATGCAAGTGGTCTGGCATATGACAGGTAAATTACCCTTCTGTTTCTAAGCTTTTTAATATAAAAACATAAATAATATAATGTATGAATGAAAAGCCAATTCATTAAACTACATGGGCATCTTCATCAACAAGATGTTATGTCTCACCACAAATGTACCTGACTAGAACACAATTACTGTTTCCTTTTAATATAAAGCCCAAAAGGCAGGTTGTCCGTATGACCTAAAAAGTAAAAGATACACTATTTGGCTATTTGACAATCGCAGGTAGATCATACAGCATAAAGTCATCTACCGCTCATTATACACAAATGGAGGAATGGAGTTCGAATCTCTCAGGCGACGAACTTTTAACATTTTTTTGTTTTGTGGTTGACAGACTAGATACTATACCTTTGAAATTTTAAGCAAGCGATAATTTTTTAGTTTTTTTATTTCGTTGGCAAAGCCCAAACCAACAACTGATACGTTTATTTATTATCAAGTTTGAATTAAATTATGAAGCATTATAGAACTTTAAAATATATTTTTCAAGCACAAATTTTTTTTGATGAATTAAACACATCGACCATATTGTTCCACAACTTTCAAAACAATCAATCTAAATTGAAGGGAATCATTTTTTCCTAGTTTAATTATTTCGATTCCTATTTGCACATCAGTTAAAAATTGTTTCTAAGTTCTTGAACTGGTTTTCTTATCTTTCTTTTTCTTTTTCTTTTTTTTTATTTTTTTTATTAAAGGTTCGACTCAAAAACGTTAAACCGTATAGTTGCAGCAGGCATGCAAGTCGTTTGGCATATGACTGGTAAATTACCCTTCTGTTTCTAAGCTTTTTAATATAAAAACATAAATAATATAATGTATGGATGAAAAGCCAATTCATTAAACTACATGGGTTTTCAGTTTACAACAAGATCAATCGGCATCTTCATCAACAAGATGTTATGTATCACCACAAATGTACCTCACTAGAACACAATTACTGTTTCCTTTTAATATAAAGCCCAAAAGGCAGGTTGTCCGTATGACCTAAAAAGTAAAAGATACACTATTTGGCTATTTGACCCTCGCAGATAGATCATACAACATAAAGTGTCACACCCCGCCCGGACGCGCCTAAACCGGCGGTACACTCTCGGACGGGGCGCGCATTTAGAACAATCATAATGGTAATAACAGAGTACGCAGCGGAAATACAATACACAGTACAAATCTGATTTCATATAATTCAGAATACTTTTGTACATAAAATGGTCAATGGAACATACTCCCAAAATCCCCAATGATTCATACAAAGGGTACAAGATGTGGGCCCCATAACCTGCACCCAGTCCATCCTAATTTCCTGTGAAAGATTTGATAATATTGGAGTGAGCTTAACGCGCTCAGTGGGTAAATAGTGCATGAGTATAACAATTAATAAAGCATACTTCACTATCAAATATCTTAAATACACATGTAAGCATCATAATCAATCAATATGTATGTATGCATGACACCGTCACGTACTAATGGTTTGATGAGCGTACATCGCCTGAGTTCACGTACTGGTGTCCTTCCCCGGGCGAAGCCAGGTTCTCACTGTACGTCCCTCCTCAGGAACAATGCTCTGGATTCACGTACTGATGTCCCTCCCCGGCGTAGCCAGGTTCACATGTACGTCCCTCTCCAGAGAAATAATATGAATAGTGAGCAATGCTTCTAACTATTCCAGGAGTCATAAACCATATACGTCCCTAGGTGGTGATATGTATGATGCCAATGCATGAACTAGTCTAGTCTACTGGTCTGGTCTTTTCTTGACATTTAAACTGACTTTGGCATCGTCTAGTGATCCTTATTAGGGTCGGTATCACGACGTGCAAGGTTAGGACATTCAGGTCATAAACATTATTGATATAATGCAGTGTAAATGAATAGTAGATATAATAATAATTGAATGTAAACTTTAATAAAAGTTATAAAACACCCAAACCTATGTTTCGTTCCCCACCTTCAGATCTGGTGCTTTTCTTCGGAAAGAACTTCGTTGCACCGCTTTCAGATCTGGCGCTTTCCTCCGGACAGAACTTTGTTGCACCGCACCGGGAGTCTCAAAGACTAAAAACTTAGAATGCGTGGGAAGGAGAAGAAAAATCACAAGAGAAGGTGATTTGGTGAGGCGCAGTACTGTTGTTGTTGGTTTACAGCAACTTGTGGAACTGGCTGATACTGTACCGCAGAAGTTTGAAATCTTTGGTACGAAGTGTTGCCTTGAGTTGGCACATTCCAAGTCGGTGGATTTGCTTGTGGACCTTGTCTATCATGACTTTGTATTGGCGAATTTAGGGTGGCATATAATTCTTCGTCAGTAAGTGGTGGATCAATTGGATCAGTATTCAGGGCTGGGTCTGATGTAGAATTTGGATTTGAATCATTATTTGGGCCGTCTCTGACAGGCATCTTGCGTCGACATTTGCGAAGGCAACGCCCGTGCTTGTCTCTCATTCTTTTGGCAGTTCTGATTGTCGTGCCGAATACCTCTTCGTCAGTTACCCCTCCACTTGTGCCATAGGTCTTGAAGATAGAGGATGCTGTAACTGGTTCAGTGATCAGCTTTGACGTTCCATCGAAAGTGTCAACGTTGGCCTCTGAAGTATCCTCATAATCAAGACTCCGTAGCCGAGGAATTCCTTCTTTAAAGGGTTTTGAATCACCCTCAACATTTGTTGGATGATGATGTGTGGTAGAGAGACTTTTATGTTCTTCTCTATGCAATACAGCACAAGGAGTTGGGCCCTTGACATAGTGCCCCTAGTGCCCCTCTCTGGCAAGATGTTGCCGTATACAATCTATCCGAGGCCGACAAGAGATGGCTTAAGATGATTGTTTGGGAGGATGGTGTATGTTGATTGAGTGTATGGCTCTTTGGCGAGGGAATTGAACAGTTGTGCATTAGATTCGGCGATCGCTGTAACTGTCTGGGGGTCATGTGGATCAATAATCATGTCCTTAAGCGGAATCTCCAAAAGGCGAGCAATAATCTCGATATTGATAGGAATTGTCATTCTCATGATTGTTGTCTCTAAATGAGGGCTGATCTGATCTCTGTGAAGTCCCACATAATTCATGGTTTCATAGAAGGATCGAACCAAATTGTAAGAGACTTGACCCTCGACTTTGGTTATATTTAACCAATCCAGTGTTGCGAGTTTGTCATGAAGGATTGGACGGAGGCGGAGATCGTTATTGTCGATGCTCCTCATGGTCACAACCTCTCTTTTGGACAATTCCGTTAGTCTAGTGGGAATTGGTTCCCTGCTAGTAGAAGTTGTTCCCTCCCTTGAGGTCATTCTTTTGCTGAAAGGAAAATAAATTTGTGTGAAAGACACAAAATATATTCCTAATATTTTTTAAGATTTATGCCTTGTCTGCTAGACATTAGTTTCGAGTTTTCTGTTGATGTTTATGCCATCATGAAATTTTCTTCATTAGTGAGGTGATGCATATATGTCGTATTCACATAGAAATGTATTGACATATTTGATCATAACTATATATATAGTTTCCATAAAGCAACTATATATATAATAAAAAAAATCATATATAGGTGTTTTTAATCCAAATCTTAACTATATATAAAAGTCATATATATAGAGTGATGAATTATTTTTTTTTTTTTTTTTTGTCGAATATGTATTTTTTTTTGTTTTTTTTTTCCGAATATTTATTTTTCGAAAAAAAAAATTCAAATAATAATTTTTTTTTTCCGAATATTTATTTTTCGAAAAAAAAATTTCAATTAGTATTTTTTTTTTTCCGAATATTTATTTTTTGAAAAAAAAAATTGCAAATTTTTTTTTTTTCCGAATATTTATTTTTCGAAAAAAAAATTTTAAAATTTTTTTTTTTTTTTCGAATATTTATTTTTCGAAAAAAAAAATTCAATTTTTATTTATTTATTTATTTATTTATTTTTTATACGTACCTCATATACACTAATGTATATAAATACATATATTCAATAATAACTACACATATAGTTTCTACTAAATTTTGACTATATGTATATTTAAGTCAAACTATATAAAAATCATATAGTTTTCTAGATATATATATTTAATGCAAATCTCAACTATATATAATTGACGTATGTATATATAGTTCTAGAGATATATATATCTAATAACAGTTTTTTTTTTCTTCCCCTAATTTGGTGGACTTGGGCGGGCCATTGACCGTACGCTCTGATACCATTAAAGTGTCACACCCCGCCCGGACGCGCCTAAACCGGCGGTACACTCTCGGACGGGGCGCGCATTTAGAACAATCATGATGGTAATAACAGAGTGCGCAGCGGAAATACAATATACAGTACAAATCTGATTTCATATAATTCAGAATACTTTTGTACATAAAATGGTTAAGGGAACATACTCCCAAAATCCCCAATGATTCATACAAAGGGTACAAAATGTGGGCCCCATAACCTGCACCCAGTCCACCCTAATTTCCTGTGAAAAATTTGATAATATTGGAGTGAGCTTAACGCGCTCAGTGGGTAAATAGTGCATGAGTATAACAATTAATAAAGCATACTTCAATATCAAATATCTTAAATACACATGTAAGCATCATAATCAATCAATATGTATGTATGCATGACACCGTCACGTACTAATGGTTTGATGAGCGTACATCGCCTGAGTTCACGTACTGGTGTCCTTCCCCGGGCGAAGCCAGGTTCTCACTGTACGTCCCTCCTCAGGAACAATGCTCTGGATTCACGTACTGATGTCCCTCCCCGGCGTAGCCAGGTTCACATGTACGTCCCTCTCCAGAGAAATAATATGAATAGTGAGCAATGCTTCTAACTATTCCATGAGTCATAAACCATATACGTCCCTAGGTGGTGATATGTATGATGCCAATGCATGAACTAGTCTAGTCTACTGGTCTGGTCTTTTCTTGACATTTAGACTGACTTTGGCATCGTCTAGTGATCCTTATTAGGGTCGGTATCACGACGTGCAAGGTTAGGACATTCAGGTCATAAACATTATTGATATAATGCAGTGTAAATGAATAGTAGATATAATAATAATTGAATGTAAACTTTAATAAAAGTTATAAAACACGCAAACCTATGTTTCGTTCCCCACCTTCAGATCTGGTGCTTTTCTCCGGACAGAACTTCGTTGCACCGCTTTCAGATCTGGCGCTTTCCTCCGGACAGAACTTTGTTGCACCGCACCGGGAGTCTCAAAGACTAAAAACTTAGAATGCGTGGGAAGGAGAAGAAAAATCACAAGAAAAGGTGATTTGGTGTGAGGAATGAGAAATGAGGAGGTTTCTTATATAGAGATTTTGCGCCTGAACGTTCTGGCATGGCGCCTGAACGATCTGGCATGCGCCTGAACGTTCTGGCATGGCGCCTGAACGTTCTGGCATGGCGCCTGAACTTTTTGGCAGGCGCCTGAACGTTCTGACAGGCGCCTGAACGTTCTGGCACGCGCCTGAACGCTCTGGCACGCGCCTGAACGCTCTGGCATGCGCCTGAACGCTCTGGCATGCGCCTGAACGTTCTGGCATGGCGCCTAAACGTTCGGGCGTTGCCCAAATAGTAAAAATTTTAAATAGTAATTTTTTTTTCCGAAAAATAATTTTGTCACGCCTGGGTTGCACACAGTGCCCCCTACCCAGGGTGATGAGTACCCCCGCAAGGCGTACTCCAGCCATTACGATCCATAATATTGTTATACCTCAATACACAGCCCGCACACAGCGTCTAGTATCCCCGAGGTTTTTTGTCCCCAAAGAGGGCCTCCCCCAAGATCGAACTCATGACCTTATATTCATAAGGTTTAAATTCGAATCTTGAGTAGCCACTGAACCATTGGCTCAGATTCGAATTTAAACCTTATGAATATAAGGTCATGAGTTCGATCTTGGGGGAGGCCCTCATTGGGGACAAAAAACCTCGGGGATACTAGACGCTGTGTGCGGGCTGTGTATTGAGGTATAACAATATTATGGATCGTAATGGCTGGAGTACGCCCTGCGGGGGTACTCATCACCCTAGGTAGGGGGCACTGTGTGCAACCCAGGCGTGACAAAAAGGCCTTATGTATAACGTTCAGGCGCCTGCCAGAACGTTCAGGCGGGCGCCTGAACGTTCTGGCATGGCGCCCGAACGTTCTGGCATGGCGCCCGAACGTTCTGGCATGGCGCCCGAACGTTCTGGCATGCCGCCCGAACGTTCTGGCATGCCGCCCGAACGTTCTGGCATGCGCCTGAACGTTCGGGCGTTGCCCAAATAGTAAAAATTTTAAATAGTAAATTTTTTTTTTTTTTTTGTGAAATACAGGGTATTACATAAAGTCATCTACCGCTCATTATACACAAATGGAGGAATGGAGTTCGAATCTCTCAGGCGATGAACTTTTAACATTTTTTTGTTTTGTAGTTGACAGACTAGATATTAAACCTTTAAAATTTTAAGCAACCGATAATTTTTTTGTTTTTTTATTTCGTTGGCAAAGCCCAAACCTGCAATTGATACGTTTATTTATTATCGAGTTTGAATTAAATTATGAAGCATTATAGAACTTAAAAATATATTTTTCAAGCACAAATATTATTTGATGAATTAAACACATCGACCATATTGTTCCCCAACTTTCAAAACAATCAATCTAAATTGAACGGAATCATTTTTTCCTAGTTTAATTATTTCGATTCCTATTTGCACATCAGTTCAAAATTGTTTCTAAGTTCTTGAACTGGTTTTCTTATCTTTCTTTTTCTTTTTCTTTTTTTTTTATTTTTTTTATTAAAGGTTCGACTCAAAAACGTTAAACCGTATAGTTGCAGCAGGCATGCAAGTCGTTTGGCATATGACTGGTAAATTACCCTTCTGTTTCTAAGCTTTTTAATATAAAAACATAAATAATATAATGTATGGATGAAAAGCCAATTCATTAAACTACATGGGTTTTCAGTTTACAACAAGATCAATCGGCATCTTCATCAACAAGATGTTATGTGTCAACGCAAATGTACCTGACTAGAACACAATTACTGTTTCCTTTTAATATAAAGCCCAAAAGGCAGGTTGTCCGTATGACCTAAAAAGTAAAAGATACACTATTTGGCTATTTGACCCTCGCAGATAGACCATACGGTATAAAGTCATCTACCGCTCATTATACACCAATGAAGGAATGGAGTTCGAATCTCTCAGGCGACGAACTTTTAACATTTTTTTGTTTTGTGCTTGACAGACTAAATATTAAACCTTTGAAATTTTAAGCAACCGATAATTTTTTAGTTTTTTTATTTCGTTGGCAAAGCCCAAACCAACAACTGATACGTTTATTTATTATCGAGTTTGAATTAAATTATGAAGCATTATAGAACTTAAAAATATATTTTTCAAGCACAAATATTATTTGATGAATTAAATGCATCGACCATATTGTTCCACAACTTTCAAAACAATCAATCTAAATTGAAGGGAATCATTTTTTCCTAGTTTAATTATTTCGATTCCTATTTGCGGATCAGTTCAAAATTGTTTCTATGTTCTTGAACTGGTATTCTTTTCTTTCTTTTTCTTTTTCTTTTTTTTTTTTATTAATGGTTCGACTCAAAAATGTGAAACCATATAGTTGCGGCAGGCATGCAAGTGGTCTGGCATATGACAGGTAAATTACCCTACTGTTTCTAAGCTTTTTAATATAAAAACATAAATAATATAATGTATGGATGAAAAGCCAATTCATTAAACTACATGGGTTTTCAGTTTACAACAAGATCAATCGGCATCTTCATCAACAAGATGTTATGTGTCAACGCAAATGTACCTGACTAGAACACAATTACTGTTTCCTTTTAATATAAAGCCCAAAAGGCAGGTTGTCCGTATGACCTAAAAAGTAAAAGATACACTATTTGGCTATTTGACCCTCGCAGATAGATCATACAACATAAAGTCATCTACCCCTCATTATACACAAATGAAGGAATGGAGTTCGAATCTCTCAGGCGACGAACTTTTAACATTTTTTTATTTTGTGCTTGACAGACTAAATATTAAACCTTTGAAATTTTAAGCAACCGATAATTTTTTAGTTTTTTTATTTCGTTTGCAAAGCTAAAATCCAACAACTGCTACGTTTATTTATTACCGAGTTTGAATTAAATTATGAAGCATTATAGAACTTAAAAATATATTTTTCAAGCACAAATATTATTTGATGATTTAAACACATCGACCATATTGTTACACAACTTTCAAAACAATCAATCTAAATTGAAGGGAATCATTTTTTCCTAGTTTAATTATTTCGATTTCTATTTGCAGATCAGTTCAAAATTGTTTCTAAGTTCTTGAACTGGTTTTCTTTTCGTTCTTTTTCTTTTTCTTTTCTTTTATTGTTTTATTAAAGGTTCGACTCAAAAATGTTAAACCGTATAGTTCCAGGAGGCATGCAAGTGGTCTGGCGTATGACTGGTAAATTACCCTTCTGTTTCTAAGCTTTTTAATTTAAAAACATAAATAATATAATGTATGGATGAAAAGCCAATTCATTGAACTACATGGGTTTTGAGTTTACAACAAGATCAATCGGCATCTTTATCAACAAGATGTTATGTATCACCACAAATGTACCTGACTAGACCACAATTACTGTTTCCTTTTAATATAAAGCCCAAAAGGTAGGTTGTCCGTATGACCTAAAAAGAAAAAGATACACTATTTGGCTATTTGACCCTCGCAGATAGATCATACAACATAAAGTCATCTACCCCTCATTATACACAAATGAAGGAATGGAGTTCGAATCTCACAGGCGACGAACTTTTAACATTTTTTTGTTTTGTGGTTGACAGACTAGTTATTAAACCTTTAAAATTTTAAGCAACCGATAATTTTTTAGTTTTTTTATTTCGTTGGCAAAGCCCAAACCAGCAACAGATACGTTTATTTATTATCGAGTTTGAATTAAATTATGAAGCATTATAGAACTTAAAAATATATTTTTCAAGCACAAATATTATTTGATGAATTAAACACATCAACCATATTGTTCCACAACTTTCAAAACAATCAATCTAAATTGAAGGGAATCATTTTTTCCTAGTTTAATTATTTCGATTCCTATTAGCAGATCAGTTCAAAATTGTTTCTAAGTTCTTGAACTGGTTTTCTTTTCTTTCTTTTTCTTTTTTTTTTATTTTTTTTATTAAAGTTTCGACTAAAAAATGTTAAACCGTATAGTTGCAGGAGGCATGCAAGTGGTCTGGCATATGACAGGCAAATTACCCTTCATTTTCTAAGCTTTTTAATATAGAAACATAAATAATATAATGTATGGATGAAAAGCCAATTCATTAAACTACATGGGCATCTTCATCAACAAGATGTTTTGTATCACCACAAATGTACCTGACTAGAACACAATTACTGTTTCCTTTTAATATAAATCCCAAAAGGCAGGTTGTCCGTATGACCTAAAAAGTAAAAGATACACTATTTGGCTATTTGACCCTCGCAGATAGATCATACAGCATAAAGTCATCTACCGCTCATTATACCCAAATGGAGGAATGGAGTTCGAATCTCTCAGGCGACGAACTTTTAACATTTTTTTGTTTTGGGGTTGACAAACTAGATATTATACCTTTGAAATTTTAAGCAACCGATAATTTTTTAGTTTTTTTATTTCGTTGGCAAAACCCAAACCAACAACTGATACGTTTATTTATTATCGAGTTTGAATTAAATTATGAAGTATTATAGAACTTAAAAATATATTTTTCAAGCACAAATTTTTTTTGATGAATTAAACACATCGACCATATTGTTCCACAACTTTCAAAACAATCAATCTAAAATGAAGGGAATCATTTTTTCCTTGTTTAATTATTTCGATTCCTATTTGCAGATCAGTTCAAAATTGTTTCTAAGTTCTTGAACTGGTATTCTTTTCTTTCTTTTTCTTTTTTTTTATATTTTTTTTTATTAATGGTTCTACTCAAAAACGTTAAACCACATAGTTGCAGCAGGCATGCAAGTGGTCTGGCATATGACAGGTAAATTACCCTTCTGTTTCTAAGCGTTTTAATATAAAAACATAAATAATATAATGTATGGATGAAAAGCCAATTCATTAAACTACATGGGTTTTCAGTTTACAACAAGATCAATCGGCATCTTCATCAACAAGATGTTATGTGTCAACGCAAATGTACCTGACTAGAACACAATTACTGTTTCCTTTTAATATAAAGCCTAAAAGGCAGGTAGTCCGTATGACCTAAAAAGTAAAAGATACACTGTTTGGCTATTTGACCCTCGCAGATAGATCATACAGTATAAAGTCATATACCGCTCATTATACACAAATGAAGGAATGGAGTTCGAATCTCTCAGGCGACGAACTTTTAACATTTTTTTGTTTTGTGGTTGACAGACTAGATATCAAACCTTTAAAATTTTAAGCAACAGATAATTTTTTAGTTTTTTATTTCGTTGGCAGAGCCCAAACCAGCAACTGATACGTTTAATTATTATCGAGTTTGAATTAAATTATGAAGCATTATAGAACTTAAAAATATATTTTTCAAGCACAAATATTATTTGATGAATTAAACACATCGACCATATTGTTCCACAACTTTCAAAACAATCAATCTAAAATGAAGGGAATCATTTTTTCCTTGTTTAATTATTTCGATTCCTATTTGCCCATCAGTTCAAAATTGTTTCTAAGTTCTTGAACTGGTTTTCTTATCTTTCTTTTTCTTTTTCTTTTTTTTTTTTATTTTTTTTATTGAAGGTTCGACTCAAAAATGTTAAACCGTATAGTTGCAGCAGGCATGCAAGTCGTTTGGCATATGACTGGTAAATTACCCTTCTGTTTCTAAGCTTTTTAATATAAAAACATAAATAATATAATGTATGGATGAAAAGCCAATTCATTAAACTACATGGGTTTTCAGTTTACAACAAGATCAATCGGCATCTTCATCAACAAGATGTTATGTATCACCACAAATGTACCTGACTAGAACACAATTACTGTTTCATTTTAATATAAAGCCCAAAAGGCAAGTTGTCCGTATGACCTAAAAAGTAAAAGATACACCATTTGGCTATTTGACCCTCGCAGATAGATCATACAGCAAAAAGTCATCTACCGCTCATTATACACAAATGAAGGAATGGAGTTCGAATCTCTCAGGCGACGAACTTTTAATATTTTTTTGTTTTGTGGTTGACAGGCTAGATATTAAACCTTTAAAATTTTAAGCAACAGATAATTTTTTAGCTTTTTATTTCGTTGGCAAAGCCCAAACCAACAACTGATACGTTTATTTGTTTTCGAGTTTGAATTAAATTATGAAGCATTATAGAACTTAAAAATATATTTTTCAAGCACAAATATTATATGATGAATTAAACACATCGACCATATTGTCCCACAACTTTCAAAACAATCAATCTAAATTGAAGGGAATCATTTTTTCCTAGTTTAATTATTTCGATTCCTATTTGCACATCAGTTCAAAATTGTTTCTAAGTTCTTGAACTGGTTTTCTTATCTTTCTTTTTCTTTTTCTTTTTTTATTTTTTTTATTTTTTATTTATTAAAGGTTCGACTCAAAAATGTTAAACCGTATAATTGCAGCAGGCATGCAAGTGGTCTGGCATATGACAGGTAAATTACCCTTATGTTTCTAAGCTTTTTAATATAAAAACATAAATAATATAATGTATGGATGAAAAGCCAATTCATTAAACTACATGGGTTTTCAGTTTACAACAAGATCAATCGGCATCTTCATCAACAAGATGTTATGTATCACCACAAATGTACCTGACTAGAACACAAATACTGTTTCATTTTAATATAAAGCCCAAAAGGCAGGTTGCCCGTATGACCTAAAAAGTAAAAGATACACTATTTGGCTATTTGACCCTCGCAGATAGATCATACAGCATAAAGTCATCTACCGCTCATTCTACACAAATGGAGGAATGGAGTTCGAATCTCTCAGGCGACGAACTTTTAACATTTTTTTGTTTTGTGCCTGACAGACTAGATATTAAACCTTTGAAATTTTAAGCAATCTATAATTTTTTAGTTTTTTTATTTTGTTGGCAAAGCCCAAACCAATAACTGATACGTTTATTTATTATCGAGTTTGAATTTAATTATGAAGCATTATAGAACTTTAAAATATATTTTTCAAGCACAAATATTATTTGATGAATTAAACACATCGACCATCTAGTTCCACAACTTTCAAAACAACCAATCTAAATTGAAGGGAATCATTTTCTCTTAGTTTAATTATTTCGATTCCTATTTGCAGATCTGTTCAAAATTGTTTCTAAGTTCTTGAACTGGTTTTCTTTTCTTTCTTTTTCTTTTTCTTTTTTTTTAATATTTTTTTTATTAAAGTTTCGACTCAAAAATGTTAAACCGTATAGTTTTAGCAGGCATGCAAGTGGTCTGGCATATGACAGGTAAATTACCCTTCTGTTTCTAAGCTTTTTAATATAAAAACATAAATAATATAATGTATGGATGAAAAGCCAATTCATTAAAGTACATGGCTTTTTAGTTTACAACAAGATCAATCGGCATCTTCATCAACAAGATGTTATGTATCACCACAAATGAACCTGACTAGAACACAATTACTGTTTCCTTTTAATATAAAGCCCAAAAGGCAGGATATCTGTATGACCTAAAAAGTAAAAGATACACTATTTGCCTATTTGACCCTCGCAGATAGATCATACAACATAAAGTCATCTACCGCTCATTATACACGAATGGAGGAATGGAGTTCGAGTCTCTCAGGCGACGAACTTTTAACATTTTTTTGTTTTGTGGTTGACAGACTAGATATTAAACCTTTGAAATTTTAAACAACCGATAATTTTTTCGTTTTTTTATTTCGTTGGCAAAGCCCAAACCAGCAACTGATACGTTTATTTATTATCGAGTTTGAATTAAATTATGAAGCATTATAGAACTTAAAAATATATTTTTCAAGCACAAATATTATTTGATGAATTAAACACATCGACCATATTGTTCCACAACTTTCAAAACAATCAATCTAAATTGAAGGGAATCATTTTTTCCTAGTTTAATTATTTCGATTCCTATTTGCAGATCAGTTCAAAATTGTTTCTATGTTCTTGAACTGGTTTTCTTTTCTTTCTTTTTCTTTTTCTTTTTTTATTTTTTTTATTAAAGGTTCGACACAAAAATGTTAAACCGTATAGTTGCAGCAGGCATGCAAGTGGTCTGGCATATGACCGGTAAATTACCCTTCTGTTTCTAAGCTTTTTAATATGAAAACATAAATAATATAATGTATGGATGAAAAGCCAATTCATTAAACTACATGGGTTTTCAGTTTACAACAAGATCAATCGGCATCTTCATCAACAAGATGTTATGTATCACCACAAATGTACCTGACTAGAACACAATTACTGTTTCCTTTTAATATAAAGCCCAAAAGGCAGGTTGTCCGTATGACCTAAAAAGTTAAAGATATACTATTTGGCTATTTGACCATCGCAGATAGATCATACAGTATAAAGTCATCTACCGCTCATTATACACAAATGAAGGAATGGTGTTACGGAAAATGATAAATCACCAAACCCAAGTATGATATCTCAAGATAAGATAAACACCCAAGTCTCTTTATACGAAGGAAAATGCTAAAATGACATTTCTAAATGATATTGATAGAAAAACTTATATCAATGCACCATCAAATTGCATTGAATCATGTACATGCGCATGATTCAGAGCAACTTAGTCCTTTCAAGGAGACGTTATACCAATATCAGCTAAAAATGTCAATGTAGCACTACTTTAATTTAAATGTTAGAATATTCTTCGAATCCCCTGATACCAAGGCGCCACCAGGAGGAAAGGGAGGAAAACAATCTTCTGTCTCGACAGTCCATCCAAATAGTCCCATTCATTACATTTAGGAGCTATCAACCTGATAGCATCTTATGATCCACATGGATGGCCTCTAACCTTCTAATTTTCTACCAAGCAATTAGCACAGAGATGCCAATTACAAATCTCATCTATTTAAACCTTCTCGTGCACAATTCCCTTCTTCCAAGACAAAAATTTGATTGCTACCTAAAACAAAGCATCTGTTTCAATGAAAATAAGCTTCTTTTAAGTTTCAATATCAATGTCATTCTTTTTTTTCTTTCTCTGATTTATAAAACCTACAATATGTGCTTCCTAAAGAAATTCAAGCATATGAAATGTAATGAGGCTCTAATATTCAGAAATCATTCACAAGGATAAACAGCAGAAAAAAGGGCTCTTGCCAGATTTCTCCTTTGCATCACCAGAGTTCTAAAGACCGTACTTCTGAAATTCCCACTCACTGTTGTCTGCACATTGAAATACCACATACAAAATTAAGATTCATAGCCCTGCTAAAGGAGGTACAGAACAAAAGCAAAGGAAAAACACCTACCCAATGGGCAAACTTGACGGGTTTTGAGCCAACGGCTGATGCAATGAAAGTGAAATGCATGGTTGCATACCCCTAAACAAATTAAAAACCAAAAGCAGCCAAATTTAAACTAAAGAATGAGCATACCACCCTACCAGACAGCAGTAACAAACACACATATTTTAGTGTCAGAAAACCTAATAATGGGTTTCTAATTGGTAGGCATTTATAGTTAACTTGATAAATCCAATTACATAGGTTAGAAGGATGTAGATAGATAGATACAAATGAAGACCGTTGGATGTGCCAATTACAAAAAATGACCAGTTAACAAGCAAAGGTACTTATAGAAGCAGAGGAAGACTTAAAATAACATGAATAAAAATAATTAAGAAAGATATAACTACTTATAATATAAATGTAGACTCCTTGACACAACAGAGTGGTAGAAGTGGATTAATGTAGTATAACCCATGTAGTTGGGAAAACGATTTTTTGATATGAGTTGATTTGAGCCAAAAAATATTATTATTATTCCTCCAAGTCCACCATATTTGCTCAATATGATTGTCTTGGATTTGAACCTTACCATCCATTCCCTCCAATATGATTAGTGACAATCCCCTCAGTTTCAAATTCAATAATAGTCGAGACAATGTGGAAGTAAGGTTGCACGCTTATGCATTGAGTACACCTTTTTTTCAAAAAAATTAGGAGGAGCATAAATAAGTTAATAGCTACTTTAATTTATGAAATGAAATGTTCCCATGATCAATAATCCCATATGCGTTCTTAGTTTTCCCCACAATCCAATAACACAATAGAATCATCATTTAGAAAATGTCAAAGAAACCACGTAATAAATAATTTGCAATTCCAGAACGTCTAAACCTGACACTATTTATAGGCTCAACCATTCATTGTATAGAATATTGGCATTTCATACATTATAAGTCAATGGAAGCAACATGCATTTAGTCTTATAACGTAAAATGACAAAGGATTTGAACCCAAACCAAATACTAATATGCACAGCCATGGTTGTCAAAATCGTGAACCGGAAACAAATCATTTCAAGGCTTGATAAAACGAATCAAGATTCAAATCAGTGAATCATAAGATTCACGATGTATATGTGAATTGCATATTTGTATATATTAAGTATCTATAGAGTTATAAAAACATTAGTGTTTCTAGCATATTAACGATCCAAACCGATTCACTACGATTCAACTAGCAATTCACTACAGATTCAAACCGATTCATTGACAATTCAGACCAATTCTTACGATTTATGTATATAGCGAAACACCCCGATTTTCAAAACTAAATTTTTTTTTGTAAAACAATGAATATTTTGATTTTATATAAAAATATCACCGAAAATCGAGACGTTACTCGTATCCGTTATCTTAACCCATAATCATTTTATAAATAATAAAATTTGTAAAACTATGAGTTTATATCCTTCCAACCAACTTACTGGTTAAGATGAACGAATACATTTAATTCTTCATACAATCTTTATCTTCATGAGAGTACTTGCCCTTGTCCATCCATTATGGACACAACATTAAAATACAATCATCAAATAGAATTAATAAATTCTATTCCAGGGCATTCACACGTGAAATAAATCACAGTGTCTTTACTGACCATAATAATATTCATTGAATTTCAATTATCAATACAATTCATTTAAATAATAAACTTTTAAAAATTAAATAAAAATATTCAGTCTCATAATACTAATTAATTAACCCACCCCTACTACTTGCACTATGTCACAAACTCGCAATTTTATTCTCTTAAATACCTCCATAAAAAAAATAGGGGTGAGCTTGAAAGCCCAGTAGGTCATCTAAACAATTCACAATATTTTATTGTGATACATACACAAGAACATTACAAACAAGTTTCACACATTAATCGTTGCAACATTAGATTGTTTGAGTCGATAATTTCATCATGTTCCAAATCACGTACCGTTAAAAAATCAAACTCAGGGTGGCACAGCCCAAAAATAAAAATTGGAACAATGGCGATATTCCTTAGAATAACTGCCCCATATGTGTGATTCTTATCTTAATCGTGTTCTTTAGTGATGTCACGTCATACGTACGGCATAAGCACGATATTAAGTGCATTCATAAAACACATTCAACTCCACTAGACATGATATCATATTACAAAATCAATTATAATAGTGTTCACGCATTCACTATTCCAATATTCCAAATCATACATTTCATTATCAGGCATTACAATTTATAAATGAATTCAACTACCACATGAATTTCATGCATCCAATTATCATTTAATCAGAATAAAAATCATGTTAACACACATGTCATCATGGTTAAACAATCACAACATTGCATACATATAATCATGTACAATAGGCATGCATAAGCAATCTAATAATACTATGGACCTAATTAATTTAACATTCCTATCTATATATCAAATAAATTATTATGAAGGCCTAGAATCATTCCCACTTGAATCGCTAATTTCCAAATCACTTAAATTCCTCGTCACGCGTAGTACTCAACCTGTACACGTATATTACGTTTGTTAATATAATTACTCAATTATGAGTGTAGAGATATATATATATGTATGTATAAATATATATAATAACATATTATAGTGCCTTGTGATATGATATAATGATGTGTATGGTATAACATGATATAATATAATATGTGATATATATATAAATATATTATATAACATTTTGGCTGCTAAAAAAAAATAATAACACTTGAGTTGCAATGTTTAAAAAAAATAATAACACTTGGTTAAAAAAAAATATGTATGATACATATAAATATATTATATAACTTCTTGATTGCTAAAAAAAAAATAATAACACTTGAGTTGTAATGTTTTTTAAAAAAAATAATAACACTTGGTAAAAAAAATATGTATGATACATATAAATATATTATATAATATCTTGATTGCTAAAAAAATAAATAATTGAGTTGCAATGGTAAAAAAATAATAATAATAATAACGTATTGTATGTATGATATATATATAAATATATTATATAACATTTGGTTGCTTAAAAATTAATAATACTTTGAATTGCAATGTTAAAAAAAATAAAATAAATAATAATGTATTGTATGTATGATATATTTTATACAACATTTTGGTTGCTAAAAAAATAATAAAAATAATAAAATACACTTGTATGTGTGATATTATATGTATGATATATGTATATATATATGTATTATATAACATGTTAGTTGTTTAAAAGAAAAGAAAAGAAAAAGAAAAAGCAAATAAGTAAAATAAAATAAAATGAGTTGCAGGGGGGTGGAAGGAAGAAAAATAGGGAAATATGTATGTGGTATTGTGTATGATATACATATATATATATATATATATAAATGTATTATATAACATATCATGTTGGTTTCTTAAAACAAAAGGAAAAAAAATAATAAAATAAAGTAAAATAGAGTTACTTTGAGTTGCAGGCGGACAGGGGAGAGAGAGAGAAAAGGGAAAAGGAGAATGGGGAAAAGGAGAAGAAGAAGAAGAAGAAGAAGAGAGTGAGGGCGAGATGCAGAGATCGAGAGTGAGAGACCGAGAGCAAGAGATCGGGAGCGAGAGATCGAAAAAGAGAGATCGGCGAAGAGAAGAGAGAGAGCGGCAAGATCAATGGCGGAGAAGAGTGCGGCGGCGAGATTAGTGGCGAAGAAGAGAGAGAGGATGGGCGGCGACGGCGAGATCCGTGGCGGAGGAGAGAAGAGAGGCGAGATCTGTGGCGGTGTGCGCTGGAAGAAAGGAAGAGAGAAGAGAAGAAGGTTTCGAAGCTTGTGCGTTGTTTTTGGCGATTGGGTTTAAAGGGCGAGAACAAAAGATTTTCGGCGAGATTCCCGGCGACATGTCGGCGAGATCTCGGCAAAATTTTCGGATCTTGTTTGACATCTTTTTTTTTTCTCTGGGTATTACACTTTGGCTATGCTGATGCTGGTTTGGTCCTTTACAGCTCATATGGCCTTTCTTAGCTTGCTGGGCATGGCGGGTGTGTTGTTTTGTTATGATTTTAATGGTGTTTGGGTTTGTTTAACTTAGAGAGAGAGGATTAATGTTGAGCATTTCTGCTGCTGTGTGTTTTTCTTTGGGAGAAGATGAAGGTCTTGGAATTGGTCATAGCTTGATGGAGAGAATAGAGATCAATGGAAGGAATAGCGGTATGGGACGTGGAGGAATTTAAGAGTATTTGAGGAGTCTTGATCCTGGAGACTAGCAGGCCATGTTTGGTGGATGACTAACAACTTTGGACGAGCTTGTATCGCTACGTTCAACTGGTATGGGACAGCTTGAACATAGAGGATACCTGGGAAGCCTTAGTTGGTAGGACATTTGCGCATTGTTTGGGTGTATTGAAGTTTCTTTGTGGAAGCTTATATCACCGGGCTAGAGTGGTATGGGACACTTGAATACGGAGGGTATAAGTGAAAGCTTGGGATTTTTTTTTATACCATTGTTGTGTGATATGTTGTTTGTTTGTTTGCTTGTTTTGTTTACATGTATCAAAACCAAATCATATACCCTGTGACAATCATGGATTGTCAAAATTTTATAAAACTTAGAAACTGAATAAATAGGATCATTTTATTTTCGAGAACTTAGAATTCTGAATCTAGAGTCACCCTAAACGAAAATAATTATCTCATGTAGTACTAAAGATGAGTTGAAATTTTATAGATGGCTCCACCTCGAAGAATGAACACAAGGTCTGTGAGTGATCTCCTAAGGGACACTGAACCAGCTGTACAGACACAATCGACATCCGAATCTCAGCCAACAGAACAAGAACATGCAAATCAAACAGTGAATGTTGACTCTGCTGGAACAGAGGATGTCCAACCTACAGCAGTTCCAACCCCTGGAATTGTTTTGGGACCAGAGATGTTGGCTGAATTTGTGAGGCAAGTCGTGGAACAGGTGACCAGACAGATGCCTCAACCTCAATTGAATCCAACAATTGTGGTGCAGAATGAAACAGGAACTCAAAACATCAGGAGACCTGAAGGAAAAGAATGGGCAGATCAATTGAAAGACTTCCAACGTATGCATCCTTCGAAATTTGAAGGAAAACCAGATCCAAGGGAAGCTGACAAGTGGTTCCAGGAGGTCAAGGAACATTTGGAAGTTCTGGGAGTGACTGGTCCAAGAATGGTGGCAATTGCGGCTCACCAATTCATAGGTGAGGCCAGACATTGGTGGAGAATGATTAAAGAAAGTCCTACAGTGGATGTAAACACTATGACCTGGGCGACTTTTGAAGACATATTTTATGATAAATTCTTTCCCAAAGCAAACAGAAAAGAATTACAGTCTGAATTTGTGAGATTGATACAGAGGAGCATGACAGTAGCAGAATATGAGGCGAAGTTTATCGAACTTTCCAGATTTGCTCGTGAACTAGTCGCCAATGAACAGATGAAAGCCAGTAGATTTGCAGAAGGTCTCAAAATGGAGATTAGAAAGGTGGTTGTTCCGATGAATCTGGAAACTTACAAAGAGGTAGTTGAACGAGCCCTGTTAATAGAAAGAGAACTGAACCTACAAGAAACAATACGGAACAGGAACAAAAGGCCGCAAGGACAGAATTCTAATTACCAGAGTAATCACAACAAGAGACAGAATCTGAATAACTTCGGTGGAAATAATAATAATTGGAACAGAAACAAGTTCAACAATGGGAACCAGTGGAACAGAGGACAAAATCACAACGGATCAGGAGGGTCTAGGCATAATGGTGGACAACAGATGCAGCAAAATAATATTCGGGCACCCCAACAAAATCAAAATCAAGTGGTAGATACAAGACTTTGCTTCAAATGCAACTGACCGGGTCATTTGGCACGAAACTGCACTATGCAAGGAGCTCGACAAAATTTTCGTCCGGGCAACTGGCAGAACAATAACAATGGGCAAGGACGAAATCAAGCCAATCGTCCGAGTTATAATCAGAACCAAATCCAAAACCAAAATCAAGGCAGGGTCTTTGCAATGATAAAAGGAAATCCTGAACAAGAAGTTGATGCAAACGAAGTGGTGGAAGGTACTTTCATTTTATTTCATGTTACAGTTAAAGTCTTGTTTGATTCTGGAGCATCAAGGTCTTTTATTTCTGAAAACTTAGCCAGGAAACTACAACTTTCCACTGTTCCTTTATCTGTCGTTATGAAGATTTCAACTCCAGTAGGAGTAAACGTCCCAACAAATGAAAAATGTAGTTGTGACCTTAGAATTAATGATAAGCTGATTTCAGCTGAATTGATACTCTTACCCATTAATGATTATGATGTAATCTTGGGTATGGATTGGTTATCTGAATACCAAGCCCAGATCGACTGCCTTCGAAAGAAGATTACCTTGCGATTACATTCAGGAGAGCTGTTGAAAATCTATGGAGATAGAAACAAAATCCCGAGGAATATCATGTCCGCACTTCTCAAATCTGTGAATCAAAAAGAGGAATTCAAAACCTTAACAGCAGTCGAGCCTCTAAAGCCCTTGAGGAATTTAGAAGAGTACTTGGTGGTTAGAGATTCCGTGAAGTGTTTCCCGAAGAATTACCAGGATTACCTCCTAAGCGGGAAGTAGAGTTCAAGATAGAACTGTACCCTGGAACAGCCCCCATAGCCATGTCACCCTACAGAATGGCCCCTGGCGAACTAATTGAACTAAGGACCCAACTTGATGATCTTAGTGCGAAGGAATTTATCCAACCGAGCCAATCACCCTGGGGAGCACCAGTATTGTTTGCCAAAAAGAAAGATGGGTCGATGAGACTGTGTATTGACTACAGGAAATTAAATCAAGTCACAGTCAAGAACAAATACCCCCTTCCCAGAATAGATGATTTGTTCGATCAACTGAAGGGAGCAACTTGTTTTTCCAAGATCGACCTAAGGTCCGATTATCACCAACTGAGAATCAAGGAGTCAGACATACCGAAGACAGCATTCAGGACTAGGTATGGACACTTTGAATTCAGAGTCATGCCATTTGGACTCACTAATGCACCAGCAGCATTTATGGATCTAATGAATAGGACGTTTAGGCCTCATCTAGACAAATTTATGGTGGTATTTGTTGATGATATTTTGGTTTATTCGAAGACCAATGAGGAACACCAGGAACACCTTACAGTAGTTTTGGAAACGTTGAGACGAAATCAGTTGTATGCCAAATTTGAAAAATGTGAATTTTGGATGAAGTCAGTCAAATTTTTGGGCCATGTAGTGTCATCAGAAGGGATATCCGTAGATCCAACAAAGGTTGAAGCAGTAATGAACTGGGAAAAGCCAAAATCAGTGACAGAAATTAGAAGCTTTTTGGGACTAGCTCGTTACTATAGAAGATTTATTCAAAATTTTTCGAGACTAGCTGAGCCTATGACGAAGCTAACAAGGAAGGATGTCAAATTTAGTTGGGATGAGAAATGTGAGAATTCCTTTCAAGAGTTGAAGAGACGATTAACCACAGCCCCAATATTGATCACTCCTGCAAGCGGAGTCGGTTATATTATTTACACTGATGCTTCTAAGAATGGTCTTGGCGCTGTTCTGATGCAGGAAGTTAAAGTGGTTGCGTATGCTTCTAGGCAACTAAAGACTCATGAACAGAACTACCCGACTCATGATTTAGAATTGGCTGCTATTGTATTTTCCTTGAAGATATGGAGACACTATCTTTATGGAGAGAAATTTGATCTTTACTCTGACCATAAGAGTTTGAAGTACATCTATACACAAAAGGAGTTAAATTTGAGGCAAAGGAGATGGATGGAATTGCTGAATGATTATGATTTTTAGCTGCATTATCACCCAGGGAAAGCCAACGTAGTCGCAGATGCTTTAAGTCGAAAATCGTATAAGAACGATGCAGAAAAAGCCCAGATGTACCAATTGATTGAAGATTATAATTTAGGCGTACAAAAAGGTGAAAATCAGATTTTCTTATATAATATGAGCTGCAAGCCAGACCTACTACATCAAATTAAGGAAGGTCAAGCTCAGGATAGAAAACTGATAAAATGGGTGGCAGATGCAAGAGCCAATAATGGAAATGCAAATTTCAAAATCGATTCAGAAGGGTTATTAAGGTTCGGAGATCGAATTTGTGTACCCAGAATTGAAGAAATTAAAAAGACCTTATTTGATGAAGCTCATCAGACTATATACACTTTACATCCTGGTGGAGATAAGATGTACCAAAATTTGAAGAAAAACTACTGGTGGAAAGGTATGAAAAAAGATGATAAAATCGCGAGTTCGTGACATAGTGCAAGTAGTAGGGGTGGGTTAATTAATTAGTATTATGAGACTGAATATTTTTATTTAATTTTTAAAAGTTTATTATTTAAACGAATTGTATTGATAATTGAAATTCAATGAATATTATTACGGTCAGTAAAGACCCTGTGATTTATTTCACGTGTGAATGCCCTAGAATAGAATTCATTAATTCTATTTGATGATTGTATTTTAATGTTGTGTCCATAATGGATGGACAATGGCAAGTACTCTCATGAAGATAAAGATTGTATGAAGAATTAAATGTATTCGTTCATCTTAACCATTAAGTTGGTTGGAAGGATATAAACTCATAGTTTTACAATTTTTATTAATTATAAAATGATTATGGGTTAAGATAACGGATACGAGTAACGTCTCGATTTTCGATGATATTTTTATATAAAATCAAAATATTCATTGTTTTACAAAAAAAAAATTTAGTTTTGAAAATCGGGGTGTTACATCGAGCTAGGCCACTGCCTTAGCTTATCCAATGTAGCCTCACTTGTCAACTAGGCTAGGTTGGCTTGGCCAGTAATGTATCCTCAGTACTACAATATTATTGAATTGTTTTCACTTTTTAGCAGCCTACTTAGACTTTGCATATTCGTTTAGAGAAAAGTAATTGTTAGCCAAGCACAACCCTCTAGCCCCCAAGGCATGTTAAAATTCAAAGAGAAGTCCAAGACTCCAAATCCAAGAAAGCTTTAAATTCCTTTTGACATTTCATCTCGTTGAATCTTTCAATCACAAAGGGAACCTAATAGCTTGCAACATTTACATAGCAACTATAACCTCGAGAAGGAATTGAGTGGGAAAATACTCACTTCCTCAAACCATCTAGCTCAACCTTATATTTCCCTTCTCTTATGGAGAAAGAATTATGGAAAGACGACGTATGGAAGGGCCTACAGAGCTTTCAGAGTAATTATGAATATTAATTTCTAGAATGTGGTGATGCCAGTAGCAAAAAAGAGCAAAACCACATGTTTATTCATAAAACCCATTTCCATACCTTTGACAAACTAGGGTTAAATGCCTCTAAGATCCCTTCAATAAAATTAAGAATGATTTTGAGCATGGTCATAAGAATACTAATTTTGGTTTATGATTCATACAAGTTACAGTTTGATTCTAGGAAAAATATTGTGACTTGAACTAATGCTTTAGAAACTAGTAATGAATCTTAAAAAAAAATAGTAGAATCTTATGATTCACAATTCATGCTCTTATATAAAGTAAGATATACATTTTACATATCATAGATCTCAAGTATCATGCTCCCATCCAAATTTAAGTAAGTACATTAATTATATCAATCCAAAGACATGTAATTATATTGGATAAAATGTTAAGGCATATTTTGTTACCATTACCTATGCAAAAAAATTTGAACGAACTAGCTTTTTATTACAATAAACTCTCAAATAAGATTCTAAGAAAATCATTCTCATAGTCAAAAACAATAGTTAAGCCTTGTTAAAGTTGATATGGGGATAAACAATAAGGATCAATTTTTAATAATTATTTGAAAACAACTTGTTTTTGTGCAAAAAAAGAAATGTTAATTAAAAAAATAATTAGATTATAATTTTGGAGCAACTTACAATATCTTATCATACAATCTCCTTTTTTACAAAATATTAACTCCTTTTGAAATTGTAACTTGAGTCAAATGGCCAATCAACAGATTTATAAATAAAAGCTTATGAATTTTTAGACCTTGCCCTAAATATAAGTATGTAAACATAATATAAATTCTATATGGATCTTAAGATTAATTGATTCAAATGTCAATTCAAATCATCAATTTCTCAATCGATTTGATTCCCATGAATTGACGTTGTCAAAGGCATCAAAGCAATGTCTAAGCAATTAGCCCCATCTAGGCAAAGCCAAGGAATTCCGAATTATATTTATTTATAACTCCCTAAGCAAATAATTAGTTCATTTTGCACATACAATCAAACACTACATATATAAATCTATACATATTCCAAGATATAGAAGGCAAATTTATCTTGTGTAGAAAAAGATTGAACTAATAATTTTAGACTCTTCAATCTTAGGCCCACAAATTATAAACCAGAGAAATATATCAAAAAATAATACAAATTGGGAAAGCAACCCCGCAGCATCAATTCTAAGTCCTAGTAGTGACACATTGTACTAGAAAGCAACAAAAACCCTAGGCCATCAACAAGAAGACACATTAAGCGAGATAAAGATTAAAAGGTGAGAGTTACATACCCCAAGCAACCGTGCACTCCTCGCTAGTGGCGGTAGCTTGATTAGCTTGGCACTCAATACCTACCAAACCGAGAATCAGAAATACAAAAAACGACTGACACGCAACAACAATATGAGACATCAAAGATAAACATATACTTACATAAATCCATGATATGGTTCCTGCAAATTGCGCAGTTGTCCACGACGATATCTGCACCAAATTACCAAACTGGTAAACCACTAAAAATAGAAGAGAAAAATCAAAGAAAGAAAGAAAGAAAGAAAAACCCGAACCTTAGAGACAATCATATAGGTTTTTCTGGATTGGAAAACAAAGAAATTGGGATTTTAGGTTAAAGAGATATACGAACCCCAGGCCCAAAGAGCGACGGCATTCCACTTCTTGATATCGAACCGCTTGGGTTTCTTGGAAGAAGATGAAGAAGAAGGGACGTCGACAGTCGGTTCTTCGTCGGGGGGAGTCATGTTGATGTCGAAATTCAGGCCAGCCATGGCCCGTCTCAGTTGTCAGTTATCACGTAGCTTCAATAGAGAGAGACTGTTTTAAATTGAGCGAGAGAAACACTGTTTTAACGATTTCCGGCAGAAAGAAACGAGTAACGTTTCCACAAAACTTTTATCGTCAGACGAGCGGGAGAAAAGTCACGCCCCTATTCTTTATTTTTAAGAAAGTCATGCCAATATTTTTTATTTTCAATTTTTTAAATTTTTATCATATATAAAATTGGATATAATAAGTCTTTGAGACCTAAAAAGTCTTTTAGACTTTAATTACGTAACATTCACATAAACAATCTTTGTAAAATAAGCGGATAAACTCATAATTTTTTATTTTTTATTTTTTTTGCAAGCAAAACTCATAATTACTCAATTAATAAATTATTTAATAATAAAAAATATTTAGTAAAGAATTTATAAAACCTTTCAAAAACAAAATATTTTTAAAAAATATTTTTAAATTGAAATATAATTTTTTTATCAAATTTGTTTTTTTATCCAGAAAAATAAAATAGACCACTAAGGTCTCGTAAAGTCAAGCCAGCAATGGCCCGTCTCAGTTCTCCGTTCTCACGTTAACAAACGAGCTTTAACAGAGCGAAAGAGACTATTTTTATGATTTCCTTGGCGGCAGAAAAAAACGAGTCGCGTTTGCACAAAGCTTTTGTCTTCAGATGAGCGGGAGAAAGTCACGTCACTATTCTTTATTTTTATTTTTTTTAATTCTTATTATATGTGAAATTGGGCAAAACAAGTCTTTTAGACCTTAGCATAAAAATATATAAAAAGTCTTTTAGACCTTAGTTACGTGACATTCGCATGTAGCATCTTTGTAAAATAAGCGGATAAGCTCATAATTTTTATTATTTTTATTTTATTTGCAAGCAAAACTCACAATTACTCAATTAATAAATTATTTAATAATTAAAAATATTTAGTAAAGTATTTTTAAATCCTTTCAAAAACAAAGTATTTTAAAAAAATATATTAAATTGAGATATTATTTTTTTTATCAATTCTATTTTTTTTTTATCTAGAAAATTAAACTAGACTACTAAGGTCTCGTAAATTCAGGCCAGTCATGGCCCGTCTCAGTTCTCAGTTCTCACGTCAACAAACGAGCTTCAACAGAGCGAGAAAGAGACTGTTTTTACGATTTCCTTGGGCGGCAAAAAGAAACGAGTCACATTTTTACGATTTCCTTGGGCGGCAAAAAGAAACGAGTCACATTTCCACAAAGCTTTTGTCTTCATATGAGCGGGAGAAAGTCACTCGCTATTCTTTATTTTTATTTGTTTTAATTCTTATGGGTTGGGCAAAACAAGTCTTTTAGACCTTAACATAAAAATATATAAAAAGTCTTTTAGACCTTAGTTATGTGACAGTCGCATGTAGCATCTTTGTAAAATAAGCGGATAAGCTCACAATTTTTATTTTTTTTTGCAAGCAAAACTCACAATTACTCAATTAATAAATTATTTAATAATAAAAAACATTTAGTAAAGTATTTTTAAATCCTTTCAAAAACAAAGTATTTTTAAAAAATATTTTTAAATTGAAATATAATTTTTTTACCAATTCTTTTTTTTTTATCCAGAAAAATAAACTAGACCACTAAAGTCTCGTAAATTCAGGCCAGCCATGCCCTGTCTCAGTTCTCACGTCAACAAACGAGCTTCAACAGAGCGAGAGAGAGATTGTTTTTACAATTTTCTTGGGTGACAGAAAGAAACGAGTTGCGTTTCCACAAAACTTTTGTCTTCAGATGAGTGGGAGAAAGTCAGGCCGCTATGCTTTACTTTATTTTTTTTAATTCTTATTATATGTGGGATTGAGCAAAACAAGTCTTTTAAACCTTAGCATAAAATATATAAAAAGTCTTTTAGACCTTAGTTATGTGACATTCGCATGTAGCATCTTTGTAAAATAAGCGGATAAGCTCACAATTTTTATTTTTATTTTGCAAGCAAAACTCACAATTACTCAATTAATAAATTATTTAATAATAAAAAATATTTAGTAAAGTATTTTTAAAACCTTTCAAAAACAAAGTATTTTTAAAAAATATTTTAAATTGAGATATTATTTTTTTTATCAATTCTATTTTTTTTTATCTAGAAAATTAAACTAGACTACTAAGGTCTCGTAAATTCAGGCCAGCCATGGCCTGTCTCAGTTCTTAGTTCTTACGTCAACAAACGAGCTTCAACAGAGCGAGAAAGAGACTGTTTTTACAATTTCCTTGGGCGGCAAAAAGAAACGAGTCACATTTCCACAAAGCTTTTGTCTTCATATGAGCGGGAGAAAGTCGTTGCGATTCTTTATTTTTATTTTTTTTAATTATTCTTATATGTGGGTTGGGCAAAACAAGTCTTTTAGACCTTAACATAAAAATATATAAAAAGTCTTTTAGACCTTAGTTATGTGACAGTCGCATGTAGCATCTTTGTAAAATAAGCGGATAAGCTCACAATTTTTATTTTTTTTTGCAAGCAAAACTCACAATTACTCAATTAATAAATTATTTAATAATAAAAAATATTTAGTAAAGTATTTTTAAATCCTTTCAAAAACAAAGTATTTTTAAAAAATATTTTTAAATTGAAATATAATTTTTTTTTATCAATTCTTTTTTTTTTTTATCCAGAAAAATAAACTATACCACTAAGGTCTCGTAAATTCAGGCCAGCCATGGCCCGTCTCAATTCTTACATCAACAAACGAGCTTCAACAGAATGAGAGAGAGACTGTTTTTACGATTTCCTTGGGCGGCAGAAAGAAACAAGCCGCGTTTCCACAAAGCTTTTGTCTTCAGATGAGTGGGAGAAAGTCACGCTGCTATTCTTTATTTTTAATTTTTTTAATTCTTATTATATGTGGAATTGGGCAAAACAAGTCTTTTAGACCTTAGCATAAAAATATATAAAAAGTCTTTTAGACCTTAGTTACGGGACATTCGCATGTAGCATCTTTGTAAAATACGCAGATAAGCTCATAATTTTTATTTATTTTTATTTTTTTTGCAAGCAAAACTCACAATTACTCAATTAATAAATTGTTTAATAATAAGAAATATTTAGTAAAGTATTTTAAAACCTTTCAAAAACAAAGCATTTTAAAAAAATATTTTTAAATTGAAATATAATTTTTTTTATCAATTCTTTTTTTTTTATCCAGAAAAATAAACTAGACCACTAAGATCTCGTAGAGGACACACCAGAAACATCAACTAGTAACAAATTACATATTTCAGGATGAGGTGTAGCAAACCAAACTAAATTAGTTGCTAGACTAGAACCCCACATTAGCCAAATAATCTACACAATGGTTCCCCTCCGAGTGAATGAGAAAGTTTGCAATGCCAAGATCGTTGCCGCAGGGTGTGACAGTCATGAAGAAGTGAAGCTAAAGGGTGATGAATAGGTAAAGACCCTTCAAGAAGATGTATTGTTGTTTGAGAATCTGATTCCACAATTAACCTCTCAATCAGAGGTCCCAGCCAATTTTACATCTTCCCTGATTGCCCAAAGTTCAGCCACCATACTATTTGAGATACCAATCGAACCGCAGAAACCCTTAATCCATCGATCTGAACTATCTCGAAGAAGGCCTCCAATACTAGCTTTCCCAGGATTACCCTTAGTAACCCCATCAGTATTTAGTTTCAGCCAATCCAGAGGAAGCGGAAGCCAAGCCACTAACCTAGGCCCCCGAACTCGAATCTAAACTTCATCAAGAATAAAACCTGAAATCAAACTAGAAGTAAGATTCCTAACTTTTCGTTGAATAGCCCGAAGAGAATGAGAAACTCCTTCAAATATCTCCTTGTTTCTTGTTGTCCAGAGGCACCAAAGTGCAGCCAAGAAAAATAAATTCCATTCCTTAGAGATACCATGACCTGGCGGGAAAGATGCATGGCTAAAAACCCAGTCAGAAAGATTCATATCGATGAACGTATGGAGTAAATGTGGAGGGACTGTCGCCTTCCAAAAACTCAGCTGCAACTTTGCACTCCCTCAGAATGTGAGTGATAGTTTCAGGACAATTAAAATAGCGAGTACAAACTGGATCAGTTACCATGCTTCTGTGAATCTCATATGATTAGTGAGCAGCCTGTTATGAATAACCAACCACAAAAAAAGTTTAAATTTCTGAGGACAATTCAACCTTCAAATCCATGACCATTTTCCCCTAGAGCTGGGAACGTTAACATCAGAAAGCAGTCCGTAGGCAGATTTGACTGAAAAATCACCATTTGAAGAAGAAGCCCATATAAAGGCTATCCTCAAGAGTGCTACAAGAGATAGGGACTCCTTTGATGACTTCTAGAATATTAGGAGGCAGATTCATATTAAACAAATCAGACAACCAATTCCCATTATCATCAATCAAATCTCTTACTAAAAAAAAAGCAGCAGAATGCAAAAGGGGTTCGGTTATAAATTCACAAAAAGGAGAATTGCCTACCCATTTATCTGTCCAGAAATGCACCAAAGAACCATTTCCCACTCGCCAAACAAGACCAAATTTAAGAAATTTTATACCACGCTGAATACCCTTCCAAGTGGTAGAAGCAACTGATGAGACCCCATATTGAAGAATATTCTGAACACAAACATATTTGTCCTTCATAATAATAAACCATAATTTCAAACCATCCTTTAGAAGTTCCCACCCTAGCTTGTCAAGGAGAGCAGTATTAGAAGTTCGCATTGTTCGAATTCCAAGACCACCTTTATCCTTAGGCATACAAACTTGTTCCCAATTAATAAGATGAACTTTCCTCTCCGAAGGAAAATCATTCCAAATGAAGTTTCTACTTAAGTTGATCAATCTTGTGGCAAACTGATTGAGGGAGCCAAACACTTTGCATAGTATACACTGGTATAGCAGTAGTAACTGATTTAATCAAAGTAGCTCTACCAGCCATATTCAAATGTTTAGCTTTCCAACCCACTAATATGCTCTGGATTTTATCTAAGAGATATTGAAAAGTAGCTCCGCTAGGTATAGAGTGTAGCAAAGGAATTCCCAAATATCTTCCCAGATCATTGGTTAACCTAATAGATCCTGCCTCACTAATTCTTCGCGCCACACTTCTACAAATATTAGGGGAAACAAAAATCCTTGATTTATGCAGATTTATTTTTTCCCTAGAAAGAGCACAAAAAGCATTCAATACATCCATAATCACTCTTATTTGGCCACAAAAAGCTTTCACAAAAAAATAAGAGATCATCAGCAAAGAAAATATGAGAAAGAGGGGTTCCACCTCTTGAAAGAGTGATGGCCTTCCAAACCTTAGAATCAATATCCCCCAAAATCATGTGAGAAAGACATTCCATACACAAAACAAAGAGATAAGGAGATAAAAGGTCACCCTGTCGAAGATCCAGACCAACCGTGAAAAATTGGGTAGGCTCACCATTCCAAAGAACTGCAAACTCCACTATAGTGACACATTGCATGATGAGGTTAATAAGATGAGTTGGAAAATGGAAGTATTCCAAGGTGCTTTGAAGAAAATCCCAACATATTCTGTCATAAGCCTTTTCAAAATCAATTTTTAATAGCCATGAAACCACCAGAGCCCTTCTTTCGTTTCATAGTATGCATCACCTCTTGAGCAACTAGAATATTATCAATAGTGTTATGCCCAGAAATGAAACTACTTTGATGAGAACCAACAAGCTTACCAAGCAATGGATGAATCCGAGCAACAATATTTTTTGTCAGAATCTTATAACTGACATTACACAAACTTATAGGCCCCATTTGAGTTATGTCAGTAGGATGACCAACTTTAGGGATAAGAGTAATATATGTTCTATTAATACCTTGAGGTAAAGAACACTCCCTCCAAGCAGAATGAATCATATCTCCAACACTGACGCCCACCAAATCCCAATTTCTTTGACAAAAAATAGTTGGAAAACGATATGGACCTGGAGCTTTCAAAGGCTTCATGGACTGCAAAGCATGAAAATTCTCAGAATAATGTAAAGGGGCTGAAAGAATGTCCAAATCCTCAAAGGTAAAAATACCATTAGGAGCTGAAGAAGTTCATCCTCCAAATTAGCTAAGAATAGGGATTGTCTAGAACATAAATATTTTTGAATGCCTAACAAACGAGCAGATAATAATCTCTTATGTCTGAGAATATTTCCAAAGACTTCCTTATTCCAAAGCTTAACTTGAGAAGTGAAATACTGAAGTGCATCCATGAAAGAGGAAGATCTAGGATGCCAAGGCGATTCCAAGATCTGATTAAATTGCTCGTGGCGTAACCAAGCCGCTTCAAAGCGAAATGGTTCAATACTGGAGAGAACATAATGAAAATTATCCGTATCCACCAAGATAGGACAATGATCAGAATATGTTCTAGGAAGATGGAGTTCCACTGTAGGGAACAACAATTGCCATTATCTGTACACATGGCTCTATCCAGTCTCTTTATGATCAGCCCAACACCTCCCCTCCTATTTGTCCAAGTGTAAATAGGCCCAAACATATCTAGATCCATAAGAAGACATCCATTAATCATAGAATTAAACTTGCTACATCTAGAGTTAGAGACAACCCCCGCCGCCGCCCCCCACCCACACCCCACACACAAACTTCTCAGCTTGACCACAAACGTCGTTAAAATCACCCATCACTAATCAAGGTAATTGATTGTCATTAGTAAAGGTAAGCAAATCATCCTATTGACCTTCTCTGGTAAGAATGTTGACATTGGCATACAAAACCGTCATGAACCAATCCGGTTGATGTAACTAAGACACCATCATAGAAATCATTTGATGAACATCGGATAAAATTTGCAGCTTATTGTTATCCTCTCTCCGAAACAGCAAGAGACCACCGCTTCGACCAATAACAGGAACTGAATAGTTCTTATAATCCTTCCATTTGCTAAGGAAGTTAAGAGGGGGAGAAGAATATAGTCTCCCATAAACATAAAATATCTCGTTTATGAAATCGGATTAATTCTTTAAAATGTCTCTGGAAATTTGGGTTCGAAATACCCCTACAATTCCAAGTAATTAACTTCATTGATAACCAAAGGGCAAAAAAAAAAAGGCTTGAGAGGTTACCCTCAAGACTGAGATGCCCATCGAGCGGTATTCTCTCCCACCACACGTCTCGGACTCCGACTGCGAGCTTCTCTACTAGTAGCAGCATCACTACCACAGTCGATACCATTTCTAGCTTCCCGAGATCTGCTCCGATGGCCATCTCCATTCACAATACCTAGATTCGGAGGAGCCGGTTCCAGCAAAAGCACCTCCGTCAAAGCCTTTGAAGAGTCTGGACGCTTCTAAATCTGGGGTGCACTAGATTCACCAACGTTCAAAAACTTCTGCAATAACGCCGTGAAACCACCAAACTCCGCCAGAGCTCTCGATCCAGTCGTTGAAATCATAGAGGTGTCCACTGAACTATTATCCACCTGCTTTTGCTTCCTTGTGTGAACACGCTGCAGATTTTGAAGAGAGAGAGATGGTGAGAAGCCTGAGATGTCTCTGTTAAGGAAGTATGCTCTGGTGTACCCGTCTTCACTGACTTAAGAAGCCCCGCACCCATTGCTGCAGATGAAGTTGACGAGAATAATTCGTCTTACTTGTATCCTGAGGATTCGAAACCGACAATACTGGTTGTGAGGCCAAGGACGAGATTGGATGGGGCGAGGAATCGTGCAAAGGCGGCTGCGGTGATCGTGATTTCGGACAAGAACGGTGATTCGGGAGGTGGTTCCGATCAGTTGAGAGAGATTCAGGGAGAGATTCCTCGGAAAGATATGATGGGAGATGACAGTGGTGTTTTGAGTGCTAACAAGGCTGGAGGCCAGGAAGAAGAAGGCAACACTGCTCCTTTTCCTGAAAGGGAAACTGTTTTGCTTGAACGAAGTAACAAAAAAGTTAAGATGAATGTGGATGGAGTGGAAGCTGATTTGTCGCCGATGGCGGACGTAAGTATGGTGGAGGAGACTCAGGCATGCAAGGAGAATGCTGAGGGGAATGGGATGTTCGCCCCCTTGCCAACATTTAGAGACAAACTTTTGGGCTATACGGGACGGATGGATGATGGTGAGATGTCCGATGAGGATTGGACCTCAGATGATGAAGGAGAGATGGGGGCTGAGGAATCCGAGTCCGAGTGTCCAGTCATTCACATATCAAAGGAGGAGAAGAGGCGCTTACGTCGCCCATGGAGACAGACACTTATTATCAAATTGTTGGGCAGAACAATTGGATTTCCATTCCTGTTACGTAAGATTAAGGCCTTATGGCGTCTGAAGGCTCCTATTGAATTAGTTGCTATTGATCAAGATTATTTTCTTGTCAAGTTTGCCTCCAAGGAGGATTATGAGTATGCAAAATTTGAGGGCCCATGGATGATCTTTGATCATTATCTGACAGTGCGGCAATGGCATCCTAATTTTGACCCGGGGCAGGAGAACATGGATAGATTGTTGGTGTGGGTGCGAATCCCTTGTCTCCCAATTGAATACTATGACTATGACTTCCTCATGAAAGTAGGGGCGCGTATTGGTCGTCCGGTGAAGATTGATGATGCAACAAGCACCGTCTCTAGGGGGAAGTTCCCGCGTATATGTGTGGAGGTAGATATAACCAAGCCACTTCTATCTAAATTCATTTTGCGACGTCGGGTTCGACGGATTGAATACGAGGGGATCCATTTAATTTGCTTTGATTGTGGATGTTATGGGCATCGGAAAGATGCGTGTCCAAAGAATGAGGGCCAAGAGACGCCTCATCACGGTGGACCGGCGGAAGTGCTGGCCGGAGATGTTAGAGATGTGGTCGGAGTTCAAGCTAGGCCGGCTGAGCCCCCGGTGAATCAGGAAATAACCGAAAGTTATGGGCCATGGATGTTGGCTTCTAGAAGATCTCGTAGAGGTATGACCAAAACTGAAAATGGAAAGAGTGGGAGAGCTGGACGTGATCCTCGGGATATGCCACTGATTGGTGCTAAACAAAATGCTAGTTTTCAGCAACATATTTCTCGGTATGCGGCATTAGCGGTTGAGGATAATCTTGAGGAAAATATTGATAGTGATCAACGAGATGGGCCGCATCTTGATAAGGATATTGGCGTGCACAGGGGCCCAGGGATATCACTTAATGACTATGTCAAGAGTAAAGGGAAAATGCCCAATATGCAAATAAATACTAAGGAAGTGGATAATGGCCCAAGCACTCAAGTGGCTGTAGAGACCAGCAATGCGGTTCGAATAAAGAAGAATTTACTGACTCGTGACATCACTTCTATCTCTTCTCAGTCCAAGCAAGCTGCCGCTGCGGAGGAACATATTGTGGTGCGTGGGTCCAATAGAGGTCAGCTGATCTCTCGATCGGTGGTCTCTCATCCCCAGCATCAGGTTGAGAACATGGAGGGTATTCATCCTACAATTAATTCGATACCAGAACATCATCATGATCCTCCTATTGTGGTGGAATCTGGGCATGTTCCTGCTATTGGTAGGAGGGAACTTGGTGGAACAAAAGCTATTCTGGTGGGGGTGCATAACGAAGCTCCTAGTGACAAGGATGAATCGCTTGGGAGGATGGATATTGTTGATGGAGGGTTCTCCTCTTAAAGCCGTGCTTGTCAATTTTTTGGTCTTCGGTAGGGGTGGGTAGCCTATTTTATCTTGTTTTTATGGATTTTATGATCTGGAATTGTCAAGGGGCGGCTTCGAAGGAGTTTCACCGTTCCCTGAAAGACCTGCTTAAGATGCATAAACCAGGCATATTGGGGTTGTTAGAGCCCAAAGTGAGTGGATCTCAGGCAGATTTTCTCTGTAAAAAGCTGGGATTTGATGAATGGGTCCGGGTAGAATCATTGGGTTTCAGTGGTGGTATTTGGGTATTTTGGCATAGTTCTTGTCAAATAAATATTATTGCTACTCATCCCCAGTTTATCCATATGAGGGTTCGGGATAGTAGTATGCATCAGTGGTTGTTATCTGTTGTTTATGGTAGTCCTACAGCCAGCCTGAAGAAGCTGTTATGGAGGGATCTCAATAAGAATGTTTTTGATATGAGTGAGCCTTGGATTATTGCGGGTGATTTTAATGCGGTGGTATGTTCCGAAGAAGTTAGTAGTGGGAATGCTGTGGCTCATCATGGCAGCTCTGGTTTTGGGGATTGGATTTTTGATCATGATTTGCTGGACATGGGATTTTCCGGACAAGCCTATACTTGGAGTAGGGGTATAGGGGATCAGTTTAAGGGAGCTCGCCTGGATAGAGTTTTATGTAATTTAGCTTGGAGGCATATGTTTGAGGACGCTAGAGTGATTCACCTTCCTAAACATCACTCCGACCATGTTCCTATCTTGGTTCGTTTAAAGGGTTCAAGTGCCACTGTGAGGCCAACGCAGTTTAAATTTCAGGCAGCTTGGCTGACTCATCCGGGATTTTACAATGTCATTAAGGAGAATTGGAGTCGTGACCGATCTTTGGATACAAATAATCGGCATATAGCCTCGGTTCTTACTTCATGGAATAGTACCGAGTTTGGGAGTATTTCTAGGAGGAAGAAGAGGCTCTGGGCGAGACTTGCAGGCATTCAACGTGTCTTATCTAAACACCCTACACACCGTATTCATCTTTTGGAGTCTAAGCTTAAGAAGGAGCTGGACCTTGTTCTGTATCAAGAAGAACTTTCGTGGTTTCAGAAATCTAGAGCCGACTGGATCCTTTCGGGTGACCGCAATACCAAGTTCTATCACGCTACTACAGTCATTCGTCGGAGTAGGAATGTCATTGGGAGGTTAAAAGGTGCAGATGGAAATTGGGTTTCAGATTCAGCTCAGTTGAAGCATCTAATTCAAGATTTTTATACCAGGTTATTTTCAAAAGAACCTTGCGGGGATATGTCTGATTTTCCTAAAGGGGGTTTTCCAATTCTAGATGGTGCTGTCATGGCAAGGATTCATCAGCCCTTTGAGATTGAAGAGATTCGTCAGGCTTTATTTGATATGGCTCCCTTCAAAGCGCCAGGCCCGGATGGTTTTCATGCAGGTTTTTATCAACGCCTCTGGCCTACAGTGGGGCCTTCTGTCTACAAGCTTGTTCAAGACTTTTGGGTGTCAGGAAAGCTTCCAGATGGGATCAATGATACTCTGTTGGTATTAGTACCGAAGGTTCAACATCTTGAATTATTGACCCAGCTTAGACCTATAAGTCTCTGCAACGTGGGCTATAAAGTGATTACAAAAGCTATGACAAATAGGCTAAAGATGATCCTCCCTAGTCTTGTTTCTCCCAACCAAAGCAGCTTTGTTCCTGGTCGCCAAATTACAGATATTGTCATTGTGTATCAAGAAGTCCTTCATTCAATGAGAACTAAGAAGAGTGGTGTATCTCATATGGCAATTAAGATTGATCTTGAAAAGGCCTATGATCGATTATCTTGGGATTTTATTGAAGACTCGTTGAAGGAGATTGGTCTTGGTGATGCGTGGATCCGAAATGTGATGCATTGTGTCTCTTCCTCTAGGATGTCGATTGTCTGGAATGGAGATCTTTTGGATGGTTTCTCACCTGAGCGCGGAGTTCGGCAAGGGGATGCAATTTCGCCTTATCTTTTTGTTCTGTGTATTGAAAGATTGGGTCATTTGATTAATGGGGCAGTGGAGCGAAAGGAATGGAAACCCATACAGCTTTCTCGTAATGGTCCTTCTATCTCCCACCTTTTCTTTGCAGATGATATGGTTTTGTTTGCGGAAGCATCTACAGAGCAGATAAAGGTTATTATGAAGTGCCTGGATTTATTTTGTGCGTGCTCGGGCCAAAGAGTTAACTACCAGAAATCTCATATATTTGTATCTCACAATGTGGAGCTTGCGGTGGCTCAAGACATATCTACTATCTCTGGTATCCCCCTTACGGACAACCTGGGTCGGTATCTTGGTGCTCCCTCCATTCATGGGAGGGTCCGACCTGCTGACTTTCAGTACATCATTGAGAGAGTGACTACTCGATTGGAGGGGTGGAAGACAAAATTCTTGTCCTTTGCGGGTAGATTGGTTCTAGTTAAATCGGTGCTTAACTCTATTCCCATGTACATCATGCAGACTATGGTGTTACCAATAGGGGTGTGTAATACCATTGATAAATTAGTTCGACGTTTTCTATGGGGAGGGTCTAATGAAAAGCAGGGCGTCAACCTCATTAAGTGGGAAATCATCATCAAACCTATGGAGGACGGTGGTCTTGGCATTAAGAGTATGGCTCATATGAACTTGGCTTTTTTGGCCAAATTGGGATGGAGACTAATTACAGATAAGAATAGCTTTTGGGCCAGAGTTGTTTCCATGAAGTATCTGCATCGGGAAGCTACTATTGATAGGTTGCAGCCTAAGAATGGGGCTTCCAATGCGTGGCGGGGCATTGTTAAAGCCTCGTCTATTTTACGTAGCGGGGTGCGGGCTCTAGTTCGTAATGGTAAGGACACTCTTTTTTGGCTTGATACATGGGTAGGTGAGGTGGCCTTAATCAATATGAAAATGCGGGATTTGAGTTTGGTGGAGATGTATAGGCCGGTCTCAAGCTATTGGGTGAAGGGCTCAGGGTGGGACTGGAATGCTCTATCAGGTTTACTCCCTTTTGAGGTTGAAAATAAACTTGCTGCTGTGCTCTTATGGGATGAGGAGGAGGTTGCAGATGGCATATGTTGGGGAGCTTCTAAGAGTGGCATATTAACGGTAACGTCTGCTTATACTATTTCTACTGGCACTCTTATGGGAGATCCTAATTCCCTTTGGAGGATGATTTGGAAGCTTAAAGCTCCTCAAAGATGCAAGACTTTTTTGTGGATGGTTGCGCATCGAAAGATCATGTGCAATGCTGAGCGGATGAAAATGGGTTTCACCATGGCATCTGACTGTATTGAATGTGTGGGATGTATCGAGGATGTTGATCATATTTTTCGAAATTGCTCTAGAGCCGTGCAATTATGGAAGCGTCTATTGCAGCCAGTTGAGTATCATCTTCAGAGCAATTTGGATTTTCAAAGCTGGCTTGCTCATAATCTTGCTGGCGTTAATGATTGTAATGTTGACTATGACTGGGCTTCCTACTTTACAGTTGCCGTGTGGGCTCTTTGGAAATGGAGGAATGATTTAGTTTTTCGTAATCTTCGTTTTCACTTCGAGTATAGCATGGCTTGGCTTAAAGGGAAAGTGGCTGAAATCATTCATGCTTTTCGAGCCAAAGTGGCGGTCCATGGTGCTGGACTGATAGAGAGGGTGAAGATGGTAGGCTGGTGTGCTCCCAACCATGGTTGGACTAAGCTTAATACTGATGGATGTCTTAAGATAGCTTCATCGCGAGCAGGGGGTGGCGGTCTTCTCCGTGATTATCGTGGTATGTGGTTGAGGGGGTTTGTGGCTAATATTGGGTCTTGTACTGCAACTGAAGCTGAATTATGGGCTGCTGTTCATGGCCTACGTCTTGCTTGGGATGAGGGCCATCGTTCTATAGTTTTCGAAACAGATTCGGCTATGGTGGCTGGTTGGTTAAAAGGCAACAGTATGCCGCAGCTTAGCCTTTCCAACTTGGTAAATGAGTGTAGAAGACTCCTTCAGAGAGATTGGATAGTTCAAGTTGAGCATATTTATAGAGAAGGTAATAGAGCAGCAGACTATTTGGCTACTGAGGCTTTGAAGTTCAATCGGGGAGTGTGTATCCTGTCTTCCCCTCCCCGTGGGTTATTCAATATTTTGAGGGAAGATGCAACTGGGGTTACTTGGCCTAGGAGAGTTCGAGATGTAGTGTGCTAGTTGTTCTTGCTGGGTATTCCCCCTCTTTTCCTTTCAAAAAAAGACAATACTGGTTCATCCACGTCATTAAAATCACTTCCAATCACCATCCTAGAAATCGCCTTGTGAATTCTGATTTAAAACTTAAAACTGGTTATTTTTTTGGTTAAAAATTGTTTGTTGGTTACGCCATGTGAAATGTCCAATTTGCCCCTCATTCAATTTTCCATTCGCCGGACGGCCACCATCCACGGTCCAAAACCTACTATAGTTGATGTCAAAACATTTTATTTTTCATTCATATTTTCCTTTGTATTTTCATAGGTTATATACATTTTAAAGGAATAAAATCTAAACAAATCTTTGCTATTTTTAAACGTATCTAACCAAATCCTTGCTATTTTCAAACGTTTCTTAAATTAATGCTAATTACCCTTGTTTTCAATTACAGCTCACACCAACACTCCCCCTTAAGTTGATGCATAGAGGTCTCACATGCCCAACTTGTCAAGTGAGTTATAGAAGTTCTTGCTCGATACAACTTTTGTAAGGATATCCGCCAATTGATCTTCAGATTTTACAAATGAAAACCTAATTATTTTTGCTTCAAGATTTTCCTTGATGAAGTGTCGATCTACCTCCACTGTTTAGTACGATCATGTTGAATGGGATTATGAAAAATTGTAATTGCAGCTTTATTGTCACACAAAAGATCCATCTCAGAGTTAGGAGCAAACCTAATTTCAGTAAGTAGCTTTCTTAGCCAAAGGAGTTCACAAAGACCTTTAGCAATTCCCCTAAACTCAGCTTCAGCACTTGACAACGCTACCACTTTTTGCTTTTTGCTTCTCCAGGTTACAAGATTTCCTCCAACAAATGTAAAATATACCGAGGTGGACTTTCTATCGGTGATATTACGTGCCCGATCTGCATCCATATATCCATAAACCATCAACAGACTGTTATGTTTTGAGAACATAAGCCCCTTGCCTTAAGATGACTTCAAGTATCGAAGTATTCGAATCATTGCTTCCATGTGGCTTTTACTTGGATTATGCATAAACTGACTTACAACATTCACAGCATATGCAATATCTGGACGAGTATGAGAGAGATAAATGAGTTTACCAACTAATCTATGGTATCTACCTTTATCTGTTGGTACTTGGTCTGGGTATTCTCTAAGTTTGTGATTCTGAACAATGGAGGTGTCTACAGGTCTACACTCCAACATCCCTACTTCGGTTAGCAAGTCTAATATGTATTTTTGTTGAGAGAGAAATATACCTTGCTTAGACCTAGCAACTTCAATTCCCAAGAAATACTTGAGTCCTCCCAGATTCTTCATCTCAAATTCAGTTGCTAATTGCTTTTGAAGTAGAAAGATTTCTTCTTCATCATCTCCTGTAATAATCATGTCATCTACATAGACTATCAGAGTCGTTACCTTACCCAACTGACGCTTCAAGAACAAAAATGTGATCAGAGTTACTTTGTTGGAAGCCATATTTCTTCATTGCCAAGCTAAGCCTTCCAAACCATGCTCGCGGTGATTGCTTCAGTCCGTATAATGCTCGCTGCAATTTACACACCACTCCATTATCTGAAGAAGCTATATAACCTGGAGGAACATCCATATACACCTCTTCTTGGAGGTCACCGTTGAAAAAAAACATTTTTCACATCAAATTGATGCAAAGGTCAATCAAGATTTGCTGCAAGAGACAATAATACTCTAACGGTATTCAACTAGGCTATAAGTGAGAAAAGTCAACCCCATATGTTTGCGTATATCCCTTCGCTACTAGTCTCGCTTTGTACTGCTCAATAGATCCATAACACCCATGTGTATCCCACTGTCTGTTTTCCTTCAGGTAATGGAACAAGAGTCCATGTATCATTTTTTAGTAGTGCCTCCATTTCTTCCTCTATAGCTCGGGTCCATCTTGGATTTGCCAATGCCTCATGAACACTAGTAGGAATCTGACATGTGGAGAGTTCCTGTGCAAAATTCTTAAGAGGTTCAGAGAGTTTCTCGGTGGATACATAGTTAGCGATCGGATACCTCAACCTTCTATCTTCAATATCTGGAGAATATCTATTAGGTGGCTTGCCGCGATTATACCTGGGAGGTAAAACATATCCCACAAAATCATCCATGTCATTGACATGTAAGGGTGTAATAGTGGTGCTTACCTTAGGATTATTCTCAAGAGAGGATTCGGCTGGCACTTCAGAGGTAGGGGAGATAGGCTCGATTTCAGATGTTGCATGCTCTGCATTTAGAAATACCTCAATTTCACAGTTCACATCGCCTGAGTTATCATTCGGCCCATCATGCTCATGCGGCGTCTCACTCCGATTTTGCTCCTCATGCTCACACGGCCCCTCAAGTCTGAACCAATCAAAATCATTTGGTGTCTCATGTTGGGACCAATTCAACTCTTCATTATGTATCTCCCCCTGAAGAGGAGAAGGAGGTGCCGTAGATGAAAAAAACATGTCAGCTTCCAAAAATTGAACATCCATAGTCACATAGAGTTTTTGGGTAGTAGGATCGTAGCAACGGTACCCTTTTTGATGGATACTATAGCCCAAAAACACACACCGACGTGCACATGGATCAAGCTTACTGCGTTGATTTTTGTGGAGATACATGTATGCGACACACCCAAAGATACGAGGAGGAAGCATCTGCGCCGTAGGTAAGGACACATGATCGAAAAGAGATTGAAGGGGTGTTTTAAATGATAGAACCTTGGATGGCATTCGGTTGAGAAGATGGACAGCAGTTGAGACGACATCGGTCCAAAAACGTTTGAGCATATTGGCACCAAGAAGCAGAGCAGGGTCAGTCTCTAGAATATGTCTATTCTTCCTCTCGGCGACACCGTTCTGTTGGGGTGTTTGTAAGCATTAAGTTTCATGAATTAAACCATGGTGGGAAAAATAAGAATGAAGATCTGTATTAACATATTCACCACCATTATCAGAGCGGAGAACCTTCGTGGTGGCACCGTACTGAGTACCAACCATAGCATGAAATGTTTTAAAAACACCGAGAACTTCATCTTTGTGTTTTACCAAGTAGAGTCATGTCATACGGGTACAATCATCCACAAAAATAACAAACCAATGAAAGCCAGGCATATTAGCAATGGGTGAGGGCCCCCATATATCAGAGTGAATTAATGCAAATGGAGTGTCACTTTTATTCATGCTCAATGGGTAAGTAGCGCGATGGCTCTTAGCCAAAACACAAGTATCACACTTCAAGTCAGAAGTCTGCAAATGCTTAAAAAAATTAGGTAAAACACGCTTCAAATACGGAAAAGATGGGTGTCCCAAGCGTCGATGCCATAACCACAATGTTGTTTCTTTATTAACATGCAAATTGTTCATGTTGTTGGCCTGGCCGATGTCATCCACACAATATAATCCCCCCCTCTTAGTACCACGTCCAATTATCTCCTTGGTGAGAATATCCTGGATAAGACAAAAATTTGGATAAATAAGTACAACACAGTCAAGGTCTGCAGTAAGCTGGCTTATAGACAATAGTTTATGGGATAAAGACGGAACAAGTAAAGTATTGGATAAAGTGAGGGATGGAGATAAAGTCACAGAGCCAGCTCCAGTGACTAGTGAGATAACACCATTGGCATTAGCTATGTTGGTGCGTCGTGGAAGAGAAGTTTGAGAGAAGTCCAAAGCAGCAAAAGTCTTATGGTCCGTGGCCCCCAAGTCGAGAAGCCATGCCCCACAATCCGCATTTTTATGGGACGTAAAAAGAGCAAAACCAGAGATACCTGAGTTTAAGTTGGGAGGAGCATCCGTGGACATTGCAGCAGATTGTATAAAAGAGAGATGTGTTTCTGCACTAGCAACAACAGTCGTGCCTGAACGTCCACTAGTGCCGGTGCCATCAGGACGCTTACGGGCTTGAAGATCATGCCACCAATCAGGGTACCCATGCAACTTAAAACAATTTTCACGTGTGTGTTTCTGGTTGCCACAATGAGAGCATTTTGTTCCCTCAGTAAAATGTCGATGCTTGGCAGATTTACCATGGCCAGAGGTGCTTAAGCTTTCGACGCCAAGACAGCCCCTGGGGCCCATCGGTGTCATGGGTAATCATCATTTGTTGTCGAATAGCCTCCCGCCTAACATGCGCATAAGCCTGTTCAACTATAGGAAATGGTTTTATCTGTAAAACATCAGCACGAATACTGTCTAGCCGATCATCAAGACCATCTAGAAAAACATAAACACGATATTCTTGGATGATCCGATTATAGTGTTGAATATCAACAGAACATTCTATAGGATGCGGTCAGCGGAAATCAATTTCACGCCATAGACCCTGCAACGCTGTGTAATATTTTTCTAGCGAGCCCGCAGCTTATTTCAGTGTACTCACACGACGTCGAAGATCATACACTTGCGATGTATCATTACCATCGAAGAAGGTAGTTGCAATAACATCCCAAACCTCTTTTGCCTTAGGAAAGCGAATAAAATTGCCAATTAAAGACAGATCCATGGAAGTAATTAACCAACCTTTAACAATAACATTATCAGTGCGCCACTTGCGAAAGGAAGTATCAGTTGATGGCGGCTGGGGAAAGTCGTTGTTAATGTGCCCCAGTTTGTCATTGCCCGAGATATACATCACAACATCCTGGGACTACAGTGCATAATTGGAACCGTCCAACTTAATGTCGATCTGAGCAGCAGATGTTTTAGTGGTGATGGTCTGGGTCCGAGTGTTATTCAAACTTCATTCATCCTTGTAGTCAATTCAAGGATAGAATCAGAGAGATTGGACGCGTTGCCAGGAGTATTCTGGTAATCAGAATCTGCCATGGAAGGAAGGGTAGGGTGCAATACTCAGATCTGTGATTTTCGGAGATGCGGTCGGATCTTGAGTAGTTTATTGCATTATAATAAGTGGGTCAATTGCTTGACAATCGATTGCTTGACAATCTCTTCATCACTTACTCCAATTTTTTCTTTTTTTTGTCAAGCGGAATCACACCCTTTTACACATAAGATCAACGCACTTCTTTAGTGAGCCCCGGTGCACAGTTTAATAATCACTTTACAGACACAGATAGCAGCCACACCGAAAAACTGAATACAAACTACAACTCTCTTCCCTTTACCTCACTTCACAACACCACCATTAAACGGGTCGAAAGCGACGGTCCAACTGATTCACTTGTTGGGAGCCAAACTCGGATGACTCTCTCTTCTTTCCGGACGCTTTCTGCAAAAAAAAAAATCTGGATATTGTGAAGCCGTGAGCAACTCCGGCGAGGAAGTTGAAATCGTGAAGCCGTGAACTATGGCTTTGGGTTTTCGATGATCGGATGACCGATAATACTTGGGTTTTTGCAGTTGAAGCAAGAGAGAGCGAGAGAGAGAGAGAGAGAGAGAGAGAGAGAGAGAGAGAGAGAGAGAGAGAGAGAGGGTTTCAGCGACATCGCGATTGACGCTCCGTTTTCGTTGACGGATGTCACCGGAATACGGTGGGGCTCGAGCCGATTGCAAGGTGCGAGGGAAGAGATGGAGGGTTATAGATCTTCAAAAGGGAATCTGCAGATGTTTCGATAACATCAACAGCAAGTCGCCATGGTTGCTATTGCGTGCTCCTTCGCTCTTCTTCTTCTTCTTCAGCAGCAAAAACAACGGGGAACGAAATCAAAAATGAACGTCAGAGCAACGCCGGCGAGGAAAGATGGCACGCAGAGAGAATCGACTCAAATGGTTCGTAACCTTGCTCTGATACCATGTCAAAACATTCTATTTTTCATTCATATTTTCCTTTGTATTTCCATAGGTTATATACATTTTAAAGGAATAAAATCTAAACAAATCTTTGCTATTTTCAAACGTATCTAACCAAATCCTTGCTATTTTCAAACGTTTCCTAAACTAACGCTAATCACCCTTGTTTTCAATTACAGCTCACGCCAACAGTTGACACTTGATCTGCAACATCTCGATTAGCATCTTGTTTTGCCGAGGAATCAGCATGATTAGCATCACCAGAGTTCTTCATAATATCTTCCTTATACCAACATTCTTCCAATCTATGATCCACACGTCCACATTGGAAACAAATAGAGTGCAACCCTTCATATTCAACACATTGTCAGAAATCTCCAATAAAAACCTTTGGACTAATGCTTCATCAAGATTAATCTCCACACAAATTCTAACATACTTCCCTCTTACCGCCAATCTCATGTTGGCATCAATCTTAAGCGTTTTGCTAATGACCTTCCTAATTCAGAACAACACATCTTGATCATAATATTCTATTGAGAGACCAGGCAAACGAACCCAAGCTGAGACAGTAGAAATGCAGGCATTTATCGGTTTGAAATTGGGGGTCCATCTTTGAATTGATAAATAGTGATAAAAAATGATCCATGGACCACCTGTGACTGTTCGAACACAATTTTCGTCACAATCAAATTTCACCAGGAAAAAGTCACAGCCAAGATCAATAACCTCAAGTTCCCCTTGAGGCTTCCATAAGGAATTCATTTGGGCACATATAAAATTATAACCGACGGATTTTCTTACAAGTTTTAACTATAACTATTTTTTTCCATGGTTGTCTAAGCCTCCTGATAACCGATTCTTCAAGAAAAATCTTCTGAAATAAAAAATTATTCTTGATTCCTTTCAAATCTTCATAATGAGAAACATGGTCCCTATCACCAAACTCTTAGAGAGAAAGTTAATAACATTAACATCCTTAAGAAGACCATTCAAAAGCTTGTCCTTAAAAGGCATAGTAGCACTATCATTCTAACCATTGTGGTCAGACATCATCGTTTCTTGCACCAGTGGACCTTCATGAGATCCCATGTCCTGCTCATCATGCAAAAACGGCGAATTAATCTCATCAACCTTCTTATTGTTCTTGCTTCTTTCGAGGAGATCAATTTTCTGTTCAGACCGAGAAGAACGATCATCCATAGTCGCTTGTTTCTTAGCACTCGTGTTCGCGGCGCATTGCATTCGCACGAATCGACATTCGCTCAAAATATCAATTCTATTACTAATGTTTTTCTTTATTTTTTAAGAAGAAAGAAAAGAATAACATCAAGGTAAACATGAGATTACACTAGGGCCAATGGTAGAAAGCACTCCCTCTATCTATACACTGTTTGAATCAAGAGTACATGTTAATTTGCTTTGTAGAAAGCAACTTAATTTGTTTCTTTTTCTTGTTATGTTCGTACACTCGACCTTGAGAGAAATAAGAAGCAATTGCTCATGACCAATCAATATTGTCCCACAACTATGTAACCAATTTACTAGATATATTTAAAAGTTTTTTTTGTCAGGATATTCCATAAGCTTAAAGCTAGGAAAAAGTTGGTGAAGCCAATTTTTCAAAAAAATAAATAATAGTAGTTCCAACCATTTTTAACATATATTATAGTTGCTAAATGAAGGGTAAAATTAAAAGTTACCCACAGGTAATTAAGCCAGACCGTTTCTAATCACCTCGACGAACATGTTTTTAATGTCGAACCTAATCTATGCATAACAAATTTTTATTTAAAGTTTAATTAGTATCATAATACCAAAAGTTCAATAAGATGACTATTGAATGTTTGATGGTTACTGGGATAAAGAAAGCTATTCAAAAGAACGTGTCCAGCCCTACCCAATTACGCCAAAGGCTCCTTAGGCAACCGGGGAGCTGATCACTTTTATCATTCTTTCAAAACTATCAATAATTTATTTTTATTTCAATTCTGAAATATATTTTTTAACAATGGAGATTATATCAGCATTAGTTGAAATCTAATACGCTTTGGTGGAACTAATTATGTAAACTCATTAGAATTTAATTACTCATGACATGGGATTTTATGTGTAATCCCCTGAAAAAAAAACTCACGTACTCATCTTCTTCGCCGCTTCCGACGACATCGCCCTGCGATCCTGTAATCTCTCTCGCCCTGCAAAATCACCTCTCTCTTTCAAAATCCAATCGCGCCTCTCTCGCTCTGCAATCCCTACGCTCTCGCTACAATCTCGCCCTCTACAGCTGCGATCCTACAATCCCGCCCCTCTCTTCTCTATCGCTCAAACTCAAACCCATCTGTCTCTCTGAAATCTCGCCACTCTCTCTCTCTTCTCTTCTCCGCCATCTTCCCCATCTCTCGCCTCGATTGTCTCTGATCTCTCACTAATCTCGCCCCTTTCTCTCAAAACCTCAATCGCACAAAACCCAACCCTCTCTTTCAAAACCCAAATTGTGACTCGTCTGAAACCTCAAAACTCAATCGCACAAACCCCCTCTCTTTCTCGAAACCCTCTCGCTTCTCTCTTCTTTCTCCGCTCTCTTTTCAATCGTTCTTCTCTCACGAACCAGTAACTGAAGGGCACGAAGGACGACAAGAATCCGTAGCAGTACCCACAGTGAGCAACCTCTCCCCTTCTCTTTTCTTTCTCTTTCTCTTTTCTCTTTCTCTTCGCACCATAACTATTCCCTGTTTTCACTACCATTAACGTAGCCCAATAGCGGGAAGGAAGATAGTGAAATAGAGCATGGAGATTCTCTGTTTCTCGGCTGCCATGGAAGCAGCACAGCAACACGGCTGGACAATTTCCCACCGGTGAACATGGCCCAATAGCCGGAAAGAAGATAGTGAAATAGAGCATGGCGATGCTCTGTTTCTCGGCTGCCATGGAAGTAGCAGAAGCAGCAACGACTGCCTCATTATTCCTCTCCCCTTTCCTCTCTTTTTTCTCTTTTTTTCTCTGCCATTTTCCCTCTGTTCCTCGTTTCTCTGCACCAATGTTCACCAAACACCCAATTTGAGGAGATTGAGAATGAAAAAAAAAAACAGAGTTTTTCTTCAACGAATCTCGCCGAGCACCCAATCTTCTTTTCTTTCAAGCACGAGTTTGCACGTTCATTTAAACCATAAACCCCTCTGTTTATCAGAGTTGTTGAATCATGCGAGGGTTTTATCCGATGCTTTCCCCTCTCGAACGAAAAAGCAGCGATGCCTCCTCGTGTTTGATCTTCTCCACGTTGTTTAAAAGGTCCTAGAGGCGCTTGAAGGGAGAATTGCTGGCGTCTGGTCGACGTTTCGCGGTCCTGATATCCTCGCCTCCTCCAACCACCCTCATCTTATATATATATATATATATATACATGTATATAAACTTGGGTAGGTATACACAACTAATGCAAATGTAATATGTATGTATAGTGTGAGGACGTACGTTACGCACCAAGGAATTCAGACAAGAACCAATTGCGTGCGTTACAGGTGGGGATGATTCTAGGCCTTCATAATATTTTATTTTGATATATAGATAGGAATGTTAAATTAATTAGGTCTATAGTATTATTAGATTGCTTATGCATGCCTATTTTACATGATTTTATATATATCATGTTGTGATTGTTAACTATGATGATATGTGTGTCAGCAAGATTTTTGTTCTAATCAAATGATAATTGGATGCATGCAATTCATGTGGTAATTGAATTCAATTGTATATTATAATGCCTGATGATGAAATACATGACTTGAGAATATTGGCATAGAAAAATTTATGCGTTAATACTATTATATTTGGCATTGTGACATGATACTATGTGTAGTGAAATTTGAATATGGCTTGTGAATACAATTAATATCATACTTAGGTTGTATGTATGGTGTGACATCATTAAGGAACACAATTAAGATAAGAATCACACATATGGGGTAGTTATTCTAAGGAATATCGCCATTGATTATTATGGGGTAGTAATTCTAAGGAATATCGCTAATGTTTATTATGGGGCAGTTATTCATGATGAATATCACCAACGAGGTTCTAATTTTTGGGTAGTGTCACCCTATGTTTGATTTCCTAAAGGTACGTGATTCAGAACGTGATAAAATTCTCGACTCAAACAATCTAATGTTGCAACGATTAATGTGTGAAACTTGTTTGTAATGTTCTTGTGTATATATTATGATAAAATATTGTGAATTGTTTAGATGACCCACTGGGCTTTCAAGCTCACCCCTACTTTTCATATGCAGGTGCTTAGGAGAATAAAATCGTCAGTTCGTGACATAGTTCAGAGTAGTAGGGGTGGGTTAAATAATTTGTTAGTATTATGGTGATAGGACTGAATATTTTTATTTGATTTTTAAAAGTTTATTATTTGAACAGATTGTATTGATAATCGAAATTCAATGAACATCATTACGATTAATAAAGACCCTGTGATTTATTTCACGTGTGAATACCTTTGACTTGAATTCATTAATTCTATTTGATGAATGTATTTAAATGTTGTGTCCATAATGGATGGACAAGGGCAAGTACCCTCACAATTCAATGTAGAAATTTGTATAGTGGAATTATGTGGTCCTTGGTATGAAGATGAAAGGGTATTCGTTTATCTTGACCAGTAAGTTGGTTAGAAGAATATAAATTCATAGTTTTGCAAATTTTATTGTCTATATAATGGTTAGGGGTTAAGATAGACGGATACGATTAACATCTCAATTTTTAGTGATCTTTCTCGATAAAATTAAAATATTCGTTCTTTACTTGAAATTTAAGTTTGAAAATCGGGGTGTTACATAATGCCTAAGGACCTTGACTTGGAGGCATGAAGGCTTTTGATCATTTCCATGCTATTGCTCGGCTTATATTGCACAACAGGAACAAAAGGCTACATGGAGAATCTATATGGAACTCATGGTGCGTTGATGCAACATTTGCCAAAGTTTACTTGGAAGAATACTTAATAGTTCATAAAATTACATTCCAACAGCCACAAGAGCACCACAAGAAACAGCGGGTAACACTAGCCAAAAGAATGTCCAAAGTAAATTTTGACAAAGTGCATGTGGTATTAAGGGCGCCAATATGGGCATAATTGTTTGCAACTTAAGGGGTTGAAATGTTGGTTGCTATATCAGTAAAGATTAACCACGGCTATAGAATTGAAGTGGTTGAAGCAAATATAACAGTAAAGCTTTAAAGATAGTGAAGAAACTAGGATTATAACGTATAATTTTTAAAAAAATATTAACATAAAATTTTTAAAAAAGATTGCAAGATTCTCATGAAGCTCTAAGAACCATAAAACCTTATTTTCATTGATCTTGGCCATCTCATTGAATGGGCAATGTTATCTTAAGAAACGCCATGATGCAACTGTTCTAATGATTCCAAACTACTCACCCTATTCATCTAATGATCTCGTTTATGTGTTTCAGTCAACATCAAAAGATCAAGGTCAATCAGCACTAAAATCATGAAAGACTGAGTAATCGAGATCAAGTCTTAAGAAGATTAAGTATTTAGAATGTAGAACTTTTTCTCAAAAGTCCTCAACAAATTTTGATTATCATTTGCATGATATTCAATGTTTTTTCTCATCAAGAAAATGGTTTTCGATCGATTTATCTTTGAAGGATTTTTCGATTAGTTTTGTTGAATCTTTTTAATAATCAGTTTGATTCAAATCTATTAAAGTTTTATCATGTTTCAATCGAGTTTTTATCAAGGTATTAAAACTCAAAAGAACTCAGCTTTCTCAGTGTTCCATCAGGACGCTGATAGCCTCAACAGGACGCTAAAAGCATATGATTAGGTTATGTCAGGATGCTACTTTTGTGGAAGTGCCCTCACAGAACTGACCTGATAATGTATCAGGGGCACTGACTATTCATTAGCACACTGATAACTTTTTAGATTTGAAATGTTTTTAAAATGTCAAGACGTTACCTGCGTGTTAGCACCCTTACAAGTTCTGGTTTTTAAATATTCTATTGAGCATCAGGACGCTGGCAGTCCCTCAACGCGTTCATGGAATAAAGTCAGTTGAAACCCACTTTTTGACATTGTGTGTGTCAAGATGCTACTCTTCTAACATAATGCTCCTGCAACTCTGTCCAAAAATCTAAAAAGATAACTGACATATCTGTTGCTGACATTTCTAATACATGAATCATTGTTTCCATGACTTCTTCATTCATGTATACTGAATTAAATCATAATGTTTTCATAAATCAAGATTACCATTTTAGTGAAAGATTAGAGTCGTTTTGACTAAATATTTAAATTCAAATTTCAAATCTAAGTGTGTAACGATTTTAACATCAACTCTATAAATATGTGATTTTCAAATTAGTGAAATACACAGAAAGAATCACTGTGTCAAAACTTTTGAAAGTTGGTTGAATCTTAAAAGAGTTATTTTAGTTTCAAAAGTATTTTGAAATTGCCTTATATTCAAAAGATTTTCATTGTGCTTATACTTTATCATTTCTGTTTGAAAAGAAATCTTTGAACTGTTTTTACTCGAATTTTTTAGCATGACCTAAATCTTACATCATTCTTTGCTGATGGAGGAATTTGGGTAATAGCTCGTAAAATACAGTTGTACTTTAATCTTGTATCTTTGTAACTGTATCAAGCTTTGTAACTGTAGTTACACAAACTACAGAAAAATCTGTTTATTCTTGAGTTAGGATAGTTGTTTACTCCTACTCGAGAAAGTGAGTGCTTAGGTAGTTCTCTAGCCTTAAAGTTGAGAAGTTGTAGGTTTATCTTTTGCCTGAAAAAAGAAAGGTTTGCCTTGAACCTGAAAAAAGGGTATTTGTAATGGTTTGGTTCTCACCCGTAAGAGAATCAGTCAGTAGACTTTAAAAAATCCTAACTAAGGAGGTTAGGTAGTGGATGTAGGCATACAACTAAACCACTATAAATTGTATGTGTTCATCTACTTTCTTTCAGTTCACTATTTGCCATTGAATTATCTTATTTGTCCAATTCACACCCCCCCTCTTGGACTCACCTGGGCCAATAGGCAAAACACTTATCGTTTTATCATGTAATTTCATATCTAAAAATGAAAAATAAGGTAGCACATGTGTTCTAGCCAAGATGGCTTGCAGATTGGAAGATTACTATATAATTACAAAATATGGGCGAAGAAAGTACCATCTAATGTTAATCAAGTTGTGCCAAAAGGGCCTTAGCTCCCCCGGATAGATACCTAGTCCCTATTCTTGAGGTGGTTCAACTCCCCCTATATGCCTAAGTGGGGTTATTTTCCCTTAAAATAAGTGGAAGTCAGAACAATGATTAGAGGTTCTCATGATCCTTACTCGGTCCCAACAGTGCAAAAATAAAATAAAATAATAGTAATAAAATAAAACTGTAAGTTGTGATTTCAATTTCTTTTTGTTTATTAAAAAAACCTTCATTTTTTTATTATTCATTTCATAACTTGAGTGGACAACTTGGCTTACCAAAGACAAAAATTTTGACATAAATATTATTGGTGCAAAATTTGACCAACACCATAATGTGATTATGTGGATGGAATGAGCTGACCTAGAACCGTGGATTTAACACTTCACCATGAGCTAGGCACATTGGACTTGAAATAGAAGATAAGAGAATAAGTTATTATGAATAACACTGACGTGGTGTTAGCCAAAGACCTTTTGATGCCTAGTCAGAGTTGAGATGTCTCAGGATTAACCTTTTATTAATTAAAGTAAATTTATGGCTTACTTTCCCAAATAATGGGGATTAGTGGGGTATTTATAGGTAAGGTTCTTAGGGCCAAGTTGGCTCCACATTTGTAGTCGCCTTGCCATACTTTCAGAGTGGGGTCCATGAGGTAGGGCCTATGCTAGTTGTCTTTAGCTATCACTCTGTTATTGGGAGGTCAATTCGATATCCCGAGCTCATCCCTTGTGGGTGTCTCCTTAAAAGTCATTTTATGTCAAGGACGATAGGTCAGCTCAAACAATGTTAGGTCATCCTCTGACATTGTCAGATTATCCAGACCAAGTTGATGTCTTCGCCGTATATGCAAGGTGTGTTCCTATTGTAAGCTCGGTATGTCGAGTAACCGTCTTTTCTGAATCTTAGGTAGCTCATCCTTGTCAACTCACAATCATCTAGCTCATATCTTGACAACCAAGCTCATCATGTTGAGTTCATGATCATCGGCTCATCCTGTGGCTGTCCAGCTCATGATGCTGAGCTCATGACTATCTAGCTCATCTTGTGGTCACCGAGCTCATCATGTTGGGTTCATGACCATCTAGCTCATCCTGTGGTCACCCAGCTCATTAATTCAAGTTGATAGCCATCCACCTTATCATGTCAAGCTCATGGTCCAACATCTACCCCTAGCCTCCGGGCTTCTTAGAAGGATGAAGGTTTTACTTTCTTTTTAATTGGTATCTCAAGTTGGTGGCATGAGAAAGGTCTTGAAAAGTTGTGTTCATAGCTTAAGAATGATTGGTCGGCTCGAATAGTAATAGGTTAACCGTCCAAGCTATCATCCTTTTCAAATGTGAATCATGGGCCCAGCTTGATACTTGAGTTTGGTCTACTTGTCGAGCCGTCATTCTTAATTTTTCTTACGCCCTTAAGTGAAATGGGTACTAAGCTTAAATTTGGGGCACCAATAAACCATTTTTTTTTTCGAATCTTAGGTTAGTCATTCTCCCTGAGCTCATGACCACCGAGCTCATAATCCTAACCTCATGGTCTAAACTACTTTTGACTATAAGCTCATGACTCTGAGCTTATGTTCGACAATGAGCTCATGATACCAAGCTCATCTCTAAACATGAGAATATTGTTCCTGACTTTGAGTTCATGACTTCAAGCTTTTCTTCGACTATAAGCTCATAACACCAAGCTCATCTCTAAATGTGAGAATATTGTTCTTGACTTCGAGCTCATGATCCAACTATAGGTATTAACACTACAAGAAATTTTCCCTACAAGAACGTTTGAAAAACGTCCTTGAAGATATATTAGGAGCTTTTTTCAAATGTCAATGAAATAGGAGTCCTAAAAGATAATTTTTTTATGACATTTTTTGTGACGTTTAGAAAACGTCCTTAAAATATCTATTAGGATGTTTTGTAAACGTCGTGTTATGGTTGGGGTAAAATAGAATTCAATAATTAGGACATTTGATAAACGTCGTGTTATATTACTTTTAATGACGTTTTTTCCTAATTGTCCTTAAAACCATTACTCATACATACATATATATGTATCCATACATGAATATGTATGTATATATGCAATATGCAATTCCAAGATAATCTTTTATCTAGTACAATAAAAATGTAAATAATAAAGTAAAAAAAATGCAAATAATAAATAAGAAATTCAACAATTCACAACAAAACTATCTCATTTCATCGATGATGTAATATTTAACAAAGTATTGATTGATACATTTATGAACCTATAATAATATTTAACAAATTACAATAATCTTTAGCGCCAACAAGTTAGAAGTACTTTCATGCCTCTTGTATCCATTAAACCTACATGTAAAATAAAAGTACATTCGTCAATGGAAAAACATAATAAAAAAAATTGATAAGTATGAATAAAATTAAGAAAAAGATTAAACTCCTTTATTTTTTTACTTTTAAAAAATTTGAACCTGGAAAGTACCTGTCATATTTACTTCCAAATATTTGAATTACTCCTCCACAACATCAAAATAAATTCAAATGTGTCAATACAACTCCACATCTACACAAGAAAAGTGTTATATCAAGAAGGTGAGTTTATCCTTAGTGAGTGGATGGTTCTTTTGAAAAACAATAAACATACAATTTCGAAATGGAAACATTGAAAGAACTACATAACCAATGAATCAAAGAGCTTAATTAATACATTTTTTCAAACACCTTGAGGTACATTTATACTTCAGGTGGGTAGATTAAGAAGGTGTTATAGAATGACTTCCTATTCTATTCCTCAAATAAAAGATTTTGAACTAGTTAGATCTTGAAAATGTGTCTCCATATATGCAACACCCCTGAAAAATGGACCTTTTAAGACCAAATAACTTGTAATACGTACACATGTAAACCTCGAACACTGTCTCGGATGACAACTCCGTAGGAATTGTGCACCGAAACCTGCACTCGACGCTCAAAAATTGAGTCGGGCATGTGCCCAGGCACTTTCCCAGGTCCTTCTGCTCCATGTTTTTCTATAAATAGGGGGGTCCATTTGCACCAAACCATCACTTGTTGAAACCTTTTCCCTTTTGAAAAGCACTGAGACTTTGTTGATTTTGCGCCAAGACTTTGCCTCTGAAAGTTTGTGCGAAACTTGCATCTTAAGGTGGGAATGAAGGCATAGATTTGCGTATTCTTTTACTTTACGATAAGCATAGCATTGCATCGTTTATATACATGATACCATGCTACATTACTTCATGCATATGACATACTATTGATGAGGGTGGTTCATTACCATTGAGACAGATCATTGGAACCCCTCGTGATGCGGTTGAGCACCTTTGTTTGCGGGACTTGGAGCTGCATTGGGCTCGGTCCCATGATTTCAAAGGGGAACCGTCACATGATGATACTAAGCACACGGCCCACGGTGCACTCTGTAGTTGCTATTTGATTTATAAAGCACATGTACGTTAGTACGAAGGATGCTGCTGCATTTCATGATTGTATTTCTTGACGTGGTTTGAAATATTTTATTCTATGTACTGTTGTATTTATCTTCTGTAAACGTTGCGTTTACTTTGTTTGATCCACTGTGTTGTAAGCTCACCCAGTTGCTTCATCTTTCAGGGAGTTAAGCTTGGTTGGGGTTGATCTGTACAGGAGGCGGTTGCCAATCTCAACTCATGTCGAAACTTATCTTTTTGTTTATCAAGGGGTTGTAATATAGCTACCTTATTCTGAAGACATTGGCCATTTTCTTTTGTGGGGGTTTGTCCCCTTTTATTTTGTATCTTAGAGACCACTGCCTGTGAAACCTTATTATATTATTTTGAACATCTTTTATCTATTAATGAAGTTGTCTTATTTTCGATATATTACGTGTTATGAAATGGGCCCACATTTCTACTGCAAATCTCTTATTGTCATACCCTGTTGGGCAGAAGGTGGGTGTATTTGTCTATATGTTAGACAATTTCGGATTCAAAGGGGTGTGCCAATATAAGTTAATTCTTATAATGCTCCTTTTTATATGTGAATATTAAAACATCAAGCAAGATTTCTATCTTAGTATTTCATATAAACATTTCACAACTTCATTCTATTGAGAAAAACTACATAACTCATGAATAAAAGAGCTATAAATAGAAATACATTAGGTTTACACCTCTTTGATGCATATCTTCAAATACTTTGAGTGCATTTAGATTTAGAAACCAATATGAATGGCAACTTCATCAATTCACAAACTATAACTTAATAAACCAAAGTTCTGTTAGAATGTGTCTTCATACAAGTCAACTTTTATAATGCTCTATTAATATGTAAAGATTAGAAACACCAAGTAAGGTTTTCTATCTTAGCATTTCGTAAAACAATCTCACAACTTTTTCTTATTGAAAAGAACTATATATATACCATGAATCAAATAGTTGTAAATAGAAAAATTAGGTTGCACATCTCTTTGACACATTTTTTCGAACACCTTGAATACACTTGGATTAAGAAAGTGGGTTCATATATACCAAGCTCTCAACCATTTGCTCAAACCACAACCAAAGAGAAGCACCCAATCTAGACCTAAATCATGGATAACAAGATTTAAAAAAAAAAAAATCAAAGCTAAGAACTAAGTCAAGTATGGAAAAACATAAAGAAAAACCTAATAAGACTAGATCATCCATGAGCACAAACAACCAAAAAGAACAAATCCGAAGGTAAGACACGCATTGAAATAACTTGAGAATCTAACGAAGGCCAACAAAGTAAATGAAGTTAGGAGATACGAACCTCCAAAACTTCAACATGATTTTTTCCCCTACCCAGATGCCTCCACCGAAATCACTTTGTTTCACCCTTCAATACTTATCCCTTGATCAAAAACTAAAATCGAACCTCGATCTTGCAAAAACCTAAAATACGAACCTAAATTGAAACCTCTAGAGGCGATGGTCTTTGTGGTTAGATTTGAGGACAAAGGGATGGAAAAGAAAAGGGCATGGGGTTAAAGTTTTAATAAAACAAGTTTGTAGCCCCGCCCATCGGGCGACGTTAATAAAATAATACTACTATAGACTCAATTTAGATTTACTAAAAATGCTACCATTCTGTGTAAATAATATTGATGTTAAGAATAATATTAACTAATTGATTAAAATATAATTATATAGCATTCATCATTTGTTGTCTATACGAATTAAAAAAAATCATCTATAATTTTTCACTATTATAGGTTGGTATAAATATTTGATCATATATATATCATCGTAACATTTTGATGGAAATTTATGATGCATGAAATTTTGTCAAACAAAAAGAAAAATCATTCTATTTTTTTTAAAGCTTCTATTAATAAAATACCATCAAATTAGATAATGTAAAATTCATAGTCATGCATTTATTTACAACCTTTATAAGTACATAAATATGACAAAATGATGACTAACATTACATATATGATGATGCAACAACGAAATGGGTTTTGCAACTTATAACATATATAAACGAAATGAACAACTGGTCAAAGTCACAGTCATTACATATATTGAAGCAAGAGATAGAGAGTGATTGCTGGAGAGATGAAAAGGAGGAGTGGTTGAGAAGAAAACAAAAGAAGAAAGAGATGAAAAAAAAGGAAAAAATAAATAGTGAGAGATATTGATAATGACATATACCAAACCGAAGAAAAAATATTTTTGTTGACATTTCTCAGGATATATATATATATATATATATATATATATATATATAATGAAGGTGGGGTCTCATCTATTTAAGAAACATTAACATGAAGGTATGAAGGTGGGAGTGCGTGATATGCTGAGGATTCTTTTTTGGAGTGAGTTATTAGTTCAGATTTATGTCGGATCTTCGTCTATGTGTAGTCCGAGATATAATGATATTGTTGGGACCTTATATGAAGAAGAACTTGACATAAAGATGACAACTTGACTTAAGAAAAGAACTCTAAAAGTCTACTCTATGATCAATTTAGTGCAATGATTTGTCATTATACGGTATCACTTCTTTACTTATGTCAAGATGCTTATAGTACTACCCTACATACTACTACTACCACACCTATAGTAATTTTAATATCAATTTCAATGCAACTAATACCTATATACTCGGCCTATACACCAAGTTCTTTCCTCTTCTCTCAAATAAAACCCAACATACAAAAAATAATCAATGTAATTCACATACCATGCAAGTCAACCCTGTATTTGGAAAGGACATTATCATTATTCAAGTTTATATATAAGCATATAATATGATATTGATAACAATATAAGTTTTTCCATTATTCGATTGGTAACAGGAATATTTGCAATAATTCTAACTCTAGAAATGTAGCAACACTCAAGTTAAAAAAAACATAATTCTTCGTTTGAATATTATATAATAGTAAGATGAAGATTAGGAGCAAAGGAAAGTCAAAATAAACATGCCTATTATTGAGGTCAAAAAGTTATGTGAACATTATATGTAAAATAATGAATGAAACAAAATGATACAGGAAACAATAGTCTTTGAATGGAAAAATAATATTATTGTTCATCTTCAATATTTGCGTCCAAGATTTACAGGAAACAATTCTTCTCTTCTCTCCACAACCTAAAAAAGTTAGTACAACCCATTAGTTTATTGACTAAAATAACTTAGAAAAAACTCTAGAAACCAAAGAACAACCCTTAAAGTATTTAAAATATTTAAGAAGAATTAAAGTCATCAATCAGCTTGAGGTGTTTTCATGAAGGAATTCATGTATAAACAATTAAGAAAATTCGAAACTATTTAAGTTCAAACCTAGCCAGATGAAATAAAAAACATGAATTTTCTACCAAGATTCTAAATCTACAATTTAATCAAAGAATAAGTAATTCAAATATTCTGAAAGAAAAGCCTAAATTGAAAAATCAAAAGCAAAACATTCAAGAGATGCACTAACCTTGAATGTCTTCTTGAATGACTGAACTGTACCAAAAAAAGAAGAAGATATTATGATTCTATAATTCTATGATAAATAACTAAGAAAATTAAGGAAGAAAGAATAAAAAATGTAGATATTAGTTATCTTCTCCCGTTGTACATGTTCAAAAGTACAGGTGACTTAGATCTCTTGTATGAAAAATAAAATTGAATATAGTTTAATTGACTTAATCTGAATATGTATTCTAATTTTTTTTTCCGACCCTATCTGCCCAAAAAGAAATTTAGATATAAAAAAAGAAAAGCTTACTTCTTCTTTTTATAGATTGAAGACTCAACCGACAAAAATCTGCAGTCGCATCAATACTGTAATTCGCATTGAAGAGATGAAGAGAAGCAGTAGATGAAGATGAAGAGATGGAATGGTTGGAAATGAAGCAAGAGATAGAGAGAGATTGCTGGAGAGATGAAAAGGGGGAGTGGTTGAGAAAGAAAACAAAAGAAGAAAGAGATGAAAGAAAAGAAAAGAAAAAAAACAAATAGTGAGAGGTATTTACAATGACATATACCAAACTGCTCATTGGTGTGTAATTAGAAAATGTAATTAATTATCACGTGACGCTTACTTATTTAACAAATATTTATATAAATATCTGATTCTTATTATTATTCAAAGTTTTGTAACAAACAAACACTATATAGCTAGGTAAATACATGCTTGAAATATATAGGTGGTCGTATGTCTTCTTCATTTAATTGTATAATATACAAAAGTAAAGTGTCATATAACATTTATCTAATATTACATATTTTTATATTCATAGGTTATATTACATTTATACATCTATTATGAGTTATATATATATATATATATATATATACACATGCACACACATTTAGATGTATACATTAATTTAATACGCCCATGCATAATAATATGGTACATATGTTGAAATTACTGGCAGACCGGACTCCATAAGGTCATGCCAGAAAACATCATACAAATTTTCAGGGTACCTAGTCTCCGCTTCGTCATCTAGAACGACTCTTATAGTAGGTCGACCAATGATGGACCAATAAACTATTAGCGTGCTTGTTTCTCTTGGAGACCAACAATAAACGAAAGTTTCATCGATTTCGAGAAAAGGCTTATCTTCATTATCCACAATTTGAGGTTGGAGCCCGTAATCATACAGATGGTCTTGTAACTTCATCATTAATGACTCAAAGATTGCTGGATTAAGTAATCTATAAGAAAATTCTCTGGCCAGCATGAAGCAATTTGAGTTCTCATCCATTTATCGAGTATTTCACGGGTGTATTGTTTGCATGTTTATCAAACATATCAAGATTATAGTGTTTAAATGAATGGTCAGAGAAGAAACACAAAGTCAACAAAATAGCAATCCTCATTAATTTTGTGTGTTTTGTGGTCTCGAGGTAGCTATATATGTATATGTATATATATATATATAAATATTTTTATTGCTCTCTAGCTAGCTAACTATACATCATTTTTTCTTTTGGGTTATAAATTTCTTCTGGGTTTCTGGGCTTCTTTCTTCTTCTTTTTTTCTTCCAACAAAAAAGTATATACATATTATGGAGTTAGTGTTAGTGATTATGAGCACTGAAGGAAGAAAGAGCTGATGAGAACAAAGCTAGCTCTAGCTCTTTTTTTTAAGAAACATTAAAAAAAAATATTGGGTTCTTTTCTTATCTTTTTTACTTGCTTTTATAGCGTTGTGTGGCTCGAGGAAGCACCTCGACTGTCTCAATTGCAGTAGCAGAGAAAGAAGGTAGGAAGAAAGAGATGAGTTGCTGCTATTTTTTACTTGCTTTTATAGCATTGTGTGGCTCGAGGAAGCACCTCGACTGTCTCAATTGCAGTAGCAGAGAAGGAAGGTAGGAAGAAAGAGATGAGACTGTTGTTTTTTACTTGCTTTTATAGCGTTGTGTGGCTCGAGGAAGCACCTCGACTGTCTCAATTGCAGTAGCAGAGAAGGAAGGTAGGAAGAAAGAGATGAGCTGCTGCTGAGAACTGCTGCTATGGGAAGCAATATTACTTTAAGTTGTTATTGCTACGCATCATTACTCATGTTTACAGAGCTTAGTAGCTTTCTTATTTATTAATTAGTTAGTTGAAATGAGTTAAAAAAAAGGGTAAGTAATTAAATTAAGAAGGGAGGAGGAGACACTTAGACACAGTGATGTCCTTTTCTTTTCATTCATCTGAGCAGCGCCGCTTTATTTTTTCTGTTTTTTCTTTTATAACGCAGTATAGAAAGAGAGAGAGAGACATAAGTGCAGAAATTGTGGCGTAAAAATTTATAATAAATAATATGATTGATTATAGCTAGCAATAAAGTTACGGTGGGGGTGTTATAATATATATATCATATATATAAAGAAAGGAAGGAGCGGGAAAAGATGGAAAAAAGCTGTGGTTTTAACAAAGTGCTTGGCTTTGGATCCTCCTAGTACTACTACTCTTTTCCCTTGGTTGATTTATTTAGTAGTAGCAAGACAAAACTCTCAGCTCCTATACTGTGCAACAGGTGGGGGCAAGGTTATGATTAATGTACATAGATATCTGATGATGATATTTATGTTTCTTGAACTTGCAAGATATCATTCCTCACATTTGCTTTTGGACCCTACTTATGTAATACAACGCAATGATTACTTTTACAGTACAGTGATATCTTCAATAGTTATCTTATGGTTGCAATCAGATTTTCCAAAATGGGTACTGTTTATTTGCCTTTTTCTTTTTAATATTTGATTGGTTTGGTACAGTTTTTCAGCTCCTATACTGTGCAACAGGTGGGGGCAAGGTTATGATTAATGTACATAGATATCTGATTATGATATTTATGTTTCTTGAACTTGCAAGATATCATTCCTCACATTTGCTTTCGGACCCTACTTATGTAATAGAACGCAATGCTTGCGTTTACAGTACAGTGATATCTTCAATAGTTATCTTATGGTTGCAATTAGATTTGCCAAAATGGGTACTGTTTATTTACTTTTTCTTTTAAATATTTGATTGGTTTGGTACAGTTTTTGGTTCTCAACTTTATGTATCTATATTTGATTGGGTAAAGAGGGTAGGCCTTTTGATGCTATAAGCAAATAAAAATAAAGAAATAGGGAAGAAGAAGAGCCTCTCTTTCCTCTCTTCTTCTTTTCTATAACACACGTGCCACTTAAAAGGCCCAGCTTCAAGCTGACTTGCTTGATCATCCATTCACAACTCAACTCAGAAAAACCTAACTTTTTAAGGTAAGTTGTGTTCAGTCTTCAATCTGTTGTTTTAATTTCAATTCTTGTTGGATGATGATTTGCAGAGACTGGTTCAGCATCAGCCGACGCAGTATCCGACATCGGAGGAATTAAGCATTAGGAAAATCAAGTTCAAGGCCTTTGATTTGGGAGGACATCAGATTGCTCGTAGAGTCTGGAAAGATTACTATACTAAGGTAGATTTTCCGTTCTTTGTATGATTTCATGGTAGATGATGATGTAATCATGAAAAAAAAATCATCTTAGCATGCACATGAAAGACGACGGACACGTGGAAGTAAAGCCAGTAGAAGTGGTTAGATATTATGGGGATAGTAGAGGTGGGAGCCACTGGAGTGAAATTGAAATTTAATTTGCATTTGCGTTTGGGTTTCATTTGAGTTTCATTTAGCGAGAGAGGGACAGAAGAAGCTTCATTGGTGGGTACAGCCTTTTTGACTGTAGTGGAAGTAGAGAAAGGAAGGAGCAGGAAAAGATGGAAAAAAGTTGTGGTTTTAGCAAAGTGCTTGGCTTTGGATCCTCCTAGTACTACTACTCTTTTCCCTTGGTTGATTTATTTAGTAGTAGCAAGACAAAACAGGTGGGGGCAGGGTTATGATTAATGTACATAGATATCTGATGATGATATTTATGTTTCTTGAACTTGCAAGATATCATTCCTCACATTTGCTTTCGGACCCTACTTATGTAATAGAACGCAATGCTTGCGTTTACAGTACAACGATATCTTCAATAGTTATCTTATGGTTGCAATCAGATTTGCCAAAATGGGTACTGTTTATTTGCCTTTTTCTTTTTAATATTTGATTGGTTTGGTACAGTTTTTGGTTCACAAATTTATGTATCTATATTTGATTGGGTAAAGAGGGTAGGCCTTTTGATGCTATAAGCAAATAAAAATAAAGAAAGAGGGAAGGCCTTTGATTTGGGAGGACATCAGATTGCTCGTAGAGTCTGGAAAGATTACTATGCTAAGGTAGATTTTCCGTTCTTCGTATGATTTCATGGTAGATGATGATGTAATCATGAAAAAAAATTCATCTTTGTAGTTCATTTGGCTAGATTTCAAGGAATACAACCTTGGTCTTTTACCGGGCGAAGCTCGAATCTCTCTCCTCCTAGACCTGTCTTCTCAAGCTTCTTCTCGTTCTCAGCGGCGTAAGAGTTCTTCCTCTGATGAATCCATGCTTCTCATTCTCAAGCTCGATTCGTTGTTTTTTATCGCTTTTTTATGTTTTAATCTTTGTTTTTGGTTGTAATTTTCATGGATTTGGTGTCAGAATCTGGAAAATACCTATTTCTGAGCAGATTCGAGAGTCGAAATCTAGAGGAAGCTTTGATGTCAGGTAGATTTTTGTTACAATTTTTTTGGGGTTTATATATTTGGTGTTAACTTATTATATATCTGTCTATATCTTACTGTTTTTGTTGTTTGTTTGGTTTTAGTTTCGGATCTTAAGACTCCGAAGTTGACGATGTTCGGGACAGATCAACCCGAGATAAGAGAGGTTGAGGTACAGATTTTTGTGTCTTTGAGGTATTACTCTTTATAAACAATAAATCTTATCCTTCATATGTTTGGCAAGAAGAGTTAGAAAAAAAACAATCCATAAAGGTTAGCTATAAATGAAAACAAAAAATTTATTATGCTGACAGGATGATACCTTAGTAGTTTCGTGGGTAATATGTGCTGATAAATTTTGTCGTTGTACAGTAATTGTGTAGCGGCTTTATTTGTTAAAAAACTTACGACATACAAATGGGAAGAACATCCTAAAATTTATAGTGAGTTTCAAGAAAAGGATAACACATGTAACAGTACTTCATGGGAAATAGTCAAGAAAGGCTGCAAGATCACATGGGCATCTCTCAGACTTGGACAAAATTAGGCAAAAGATCAGGATGGACAACCATCCATGGCCATCTCTCCCAACTAAGACAAAACCAGGAAAAATCTTCATGTAATAGTAGTCAAGAAAGGCTGTAAGATCACATGGGCAACAACACGTTTGGACAAAATGATGTCCAGTAGAAATGCTAAATTAACCAATGAAGTTAATGATAAGCTATTCCCATCAAATTCTTCCCCTGTAGGATTATTAAAGCCTTTTCAAAGCAACTGCTTTTTTCTAATGACTGCAAGTGGAGCTAAAGGTAGTCAGGTTGGTTATCTTGTTCTTGAACTTATCTGTTGAATTTTCACATATCAATATCTTATGCAATTCACATCTTAGCATTATTAGGCATGAGATGCTGTAGAAGCATTGACCTTTGTGTTGCCTAGAAACTGGATTGCATGGACAGAAAATTTATACGCTCTATAAATATCTTCTAAGAATGCTGAGGTGGAGCGCTGAGGAGTCTCCTTTGGAGTGAGTTATTAAGTATATATTATAGATCTGAAGTTTTTGAGGACGTTTTTGAAAAACTTCAAAAACGTCCCAAAAACTCTCTACCTTGACTTTTTTGAAACGTCAAGGAATTTAGATATGGCAGGACGTTTAAGAAAGGTCTTAGTACATATTAATTAGGAAGCTTTTGAAATAAATGTCGTGTTAAACTTTAGATCGTATTTATAAGGACATTTATTTAAAAAAAGTCATGCAAAACCTATTTTTTAGGACGTTTTTTAGCAAACGGCCCTTGCACTGATGTTGTAATATCATCATTTTCTTGTAGTGTAAGTTAATAGTATTTTTTAACTCCTACCGTATCTTTGTCAATGTTTGGGCAACTAGGTTGTACTGAGCGAATAATTTCACAAGTGGTTCTCATCACTTCTTGACTATATCAACGCATCAGGCTAAGCTCTTTTACTTAACTCTTCTTGATGAGCCCCCCTCCTAGCTTTTTCAGATGAGCTTCTCCGCTCAACTATTCCGGATGAACTACTTCACTTAGTTTTTTTTGCTGAGCTTTTTTGCTTAGCTTTTCATGATGAGCTCATTCGCTCAGTTCATCTAGATGAGCTCTTCTACTGAACTCTTTTTGTTTATCTCCACGACTCAACTCTTCTAGATGAGCTCCTTTGCTCAATTTTTTCTACTTAGCTCTTTCTTGATAAGATCATATGCTCAACTCTTCCTGATGAGCTCATTTGCTCAGCTAGTCCTAGTAAGTTCTTTCACTTAGCTTTCCTTGAATAGCTCATCCGCTTAACTCTTCTTTTTGAGTTCTTCTGCTCAACTTTTTTTATTGCTCTTCATTTTGGCACCTTATTTTTATTTTTTAGGAATCCATTCTTCCTTTAGTTAAGTATCGAGGTGAGCTCTAGAACTTAGTGATTTTTTTGAAATAAGACAAGCTCAGTTAGTTGCATTGAAGTATTGGCCCAATGACCTTGGTAATTCGAGCTTTTCAAGCTGACCTTATTTGTTAGACTTGTTACAAATTCCATTTTGAGCTTAATGTTGTGCACCTCTTTCTCGGTAGATTTCAAACTTGCTCAACTTCCCAAGGCACTGTGAGATGTGAGTCCCTTTCTCAGTGACCTTCCGAGCTGAACTTGAGGTTTCGAAGTACTATAAGGCTTGGGCCTTCTTCTTAGTAACATTCCAAGCTAAGCTTGGTGTCTGCAAGACATTTAAGGATTAAGCCCCCTTTTCAATGACTTTCCTTGCTAAGCCTAGTGTCCCAAGGCACTTTAGGGCCTAAGCCTCCTTTTCGGTGACCTTTTAAGCTAAGCTCAGGGCTTGAGACCCAAGGTTGGTACATTATTGGAGTCGAAGTCGTATGTACAACTGTTATTCCAATAACCCTCATGTCTCGTATATTAAAGATATTTTGATGATTAACAAACCACATTCCTAATTATATTGAATACATGATGATGCATAGATACTTTACTCAAAGCATGGTGGAAAGGAAGTCAAGCTCGTGATCAAGATGAAGACCATATATATATATATATAGAATTAAATGTTATATTATTAGAATGATTTAGGACTATAGAATGTCAGCCATTATTTGATTTAGCAAATCATTCACTTCATGAATTTTTCATGATTTATCATAAGTTTTCAAAAGATTTTCTATCTCATAGAAAATGAATTTAATCGATTCAATTCGAAGATTTTTTGACTCATCTTTGGGCCAATTGCATAATTTCCAAATGTTTGGTTTGATCCAAAAAACTTAAGTGTTAATTTCATTTGATCGAGTTTTGAAAAAATTAATTTTTAAGAAAATTGTTTTTCAGTGTCTTTCAGGTTGCTAATGAGATATCAGGACGCTAATGCAATGACTAGTCACTTAATATCAAGCCAATACTGCACGACGCTGATGGTTTCTGGGTTTGAGTATTCATCATTCAAATCAGGATGTTGATCAAGTATTAGTGCCCTCATCGAACCAACCTGAAAAAGCTAGTAGTTGCCATTAGGACGCTGATCGAGTATTAACGCCCTCCGTGAACTTCTAGGTTTTTGAAATATAAATCCATTAGGACGCTAATGTAGCATTAGTGCCCTCCCAAAAGAAGTTGGCAAAAAGTTTATTTTTCAAAATAGTGTAATTCAAGACGTTGACGCTCCTTCAGGACGTTAATGCGACACTATCAAAAGTTCTGAAAAGACTATCAACCTGTGTTGTTTCTAAAATCTTCTATTGTTGTGATTGCACAAATGCTTCAGGTTTTCTCGAACAGTCTGAACATATACATTTTGATGAAACAACTTGATTGTTTGATTCGAAATTCAAATCGAGCACCAAAACTTTTTAAAAGCCTGAATTGCAAACGCTCTCTATATAAGTTTATATCTTTGAGTCGTTAAACAAACAACAAGAAAAGAAACAAGATTTTCACAAAAACTCTTTGAAAGTTAGTATGATATTTTTGTGAAAAATAGTGATTAGTTATTCTTTACTATCATATCTTTCAAAATCCATTGGAAGAAGAAGAAACAATAACCTCTCACTTTTCAGCCGAACATAATCATACATTCATAGCTTAATCAGTGTTGGTCTAAGGTTCATTATTTGCTCTGTAAGTATTTTTTTGATTCTTGACAAAAGAATCAAACTCTCAAACTTGTATTTGATTTACTTTGGTGACGGTGTATGCCACTAAGGTTGAGTAAGTGTTGGTCAAGTGGTCAACAGTTTTTCTCACACTCGTGAAGTTGAGAAAGGTTGTAACGGTTTGATCCTCACCCGTAAGAGGATTCAATAGTAGAGTTTGGACAAAATCCTAATCAGGGAGATTAGGTAGTGGAGGTAGGCAGGAGCCGAGCCACTTTAAATCTGTGCGTACTTGTGACGACCCCGCGCCCCGGACCACCAAACCTGCAGGGAATGGCATGCGGAATGCCAGGGCGGGACGCCCAACGTAGGCATCTCCGACCACTCCTCAACTCCCGTGAGGTGGTTGAGACCCTACGAGCCTTATCTCAAACAACGACATGGTATCAAAAGGTACTAAACAAAACTACCCACCGTATTAATCATCCAAGACAAGAGATAATCCATAAAAATGAACCATAAATAAAATCATAATCCCTACAGTCCATTAAAATTGACATACACATAAAGTCAAAAATTGTGGGTACAAATAAAAACCGTCATATGCCCACATGGTCTATCTAACAAGTCTCAACTCACCCATACTACAATGTGGTAAGTGTTATAATTACATAATCCAAAATATAATACTTCATAATTTAAAACACAGTTCAATCAAAATGCCTCTCAACTCACATCGAGGCCTTGGATTCTCTCGTAGGCAAGGCCCTCAAGATATGACTACTCCTTTGCCCTTATTCGGGACAGAAGGACCTGAAAAAGGAAAATGAGGGTGAGCCAACGATGCCCAGTGAATAGAATTCACATATGCTATCAATACTCATCAATAAATATCATGTATGCATGTCAATGTGTAGCATGATTAAAAGCTCATAACATATAGATATCAAGCATTTATAATAAGTTCGATGCAAGTAAAAGCTTATCAATTTGGATCCACATTCTACATGCCTTGGGTTACTAGTGCACGTCTATTTCACCGTACCGTTGATCCCAATCATGTTTATTTGGGTTACTAGTGCACGTCTATTTCACCAAACCGTTGACCCCAATCATTTCCTTTTTTAAAACCTTCCTATGACAAGGTTAAGTCCCCCTATTAGCCAGATAGATGGGTCCAACCTAAGTCATAAGGTTTTCTCAAATCAATGCATCATTCAAAACATTAGAACACATTCATGCTTTCAAGATACAATATATATAAGTGATATGATGACATAAAAGATATAATCATAAATGAAGTCTACTCACAACCAAGCCTCGCGAGAGTATTTAACCACACACGACCTCCAAACCGAATCAACCCAATCAAGATCCTGAAACATTCATCAATACCCTACCATACATCAATTTCTATGCTCAATCACATAGACATTACACATCAACCCTAAATCAGCCCACATATAGACAATAGGCCTAAATCCCATCTAATCCCATCATTCAACTCAAATCACATGACTTAGGCCTCTAATGCATAGTTCTCATTCATAAACCATTCTATTAATCAAAAAAACTGATTTTCAATTCCTTAGGCATAAACATGCCCAAATTGGGTCACTTGATCACAAATAGGCCTAACCCATGATATGGTCACAACCACCAAATCAGTAGCATAATCAACCCTAATCATGCTTAATTAAACATAAGTTGCATTAATTCAATGATTCTAGGCCAAAAGCATCAAAAGCCCTAAAATATGAAATTTTTCATACTTAGGCCGTATTGCCGATTTATACTAGGTCACCATGTTCAGCCATGTATATCACTGATTTTGCATCATAGGTTCATCAACAATGGCAACTAGGTCAACATAGTTGACATGCAAGCTATTTGGAAAGGTCTAAGTTCATATTCTAAATTTAGGTCTAATACAAGCACCCTACCAATTCTTCATTTAATATTCTGTTCAGATGTATCAAGCTACCAATAGAGATATGTAATCACAAATCAACCATATAGATTGAAGTATGTGAAGAAACAAACCTTCTGTCCAAATATCAGCCCAATCTAACGGTGAACCGAAAAGATAAGTATCTTTGATGAACAAGTCTCTAATCAAACAATTTCTCCTTTCCTGCTACAAATACTCAAACTCAGATGGATCTATCACACAAAATACTAAACACATAAACATCTTCACCATTCAGAATACAGAAATATTGGTTATAAACTACATACCCAAATTTTATATCCATCCAACGGTAGATTGAGGAGATCTACAAGTTTGAGCGAAACGGCATGAGAAACCTAGAATTTCCGACCAGCTTTGTTTAAGAGGTTAAATCTCTTAGAAAAAACCTGTAATAAAGGTATTCACCGTTCAGAATGTAGAAATATCAGTTTTAAACTACATATCCAAATTTGATAACCATCCAACGGTAGATTTAGGAGATCTATAAGTTTGAGTGAAACAGTGCGAGAAATTCAGACTTTCCGACCAACTTTGTTTCAGAGGTTAGATCTCTTAGACAAAACCTCTGATCAAGATCTTCACCGACCAGAATGAATAACCATAAGCTACAAACTTGTTGACAAATTTTGAGCTCAATCTGACCCTATATCCCAAAGATTCAGCACTTTGATGAAAATGTCGCAGAGATTTTCTTCCTGCAACCCCCTCTTTCTTTCTCTTCTTCTTTCCTTTCTCTTCTTTTCTTTCTCTCCACTCACCTCTTTCTAGCACTTCCTTGATTCCCTCCTTGATTCTCTCCTTGATTTTCTCCTTGATTCTCTCCTTGATTCCCTCCACTCATTCTAGCACTTCCTTGAAGAAGAGAAGTGGGCATGGGACACTTGTCCACTTTCATGCACCAACCTTCACATGTGTTGGTCTCATACTACCCATACCAACTACATGTATTTTAAATGTCCAATCCATTTAATACACCAAATTTTCATTCTCATTTATCCTTTTATTTAATCAATCCTAACCCATATCAATTCATGGTTTAATGAGCCCATGCATAAATATTAACATATGCATTATACTTTAATTTAACATGACCCATATACAATTTATGATACACATATTTATATACATTATCAAGTATCAACTATACAAACATTAAACAATCATCAAACAAACACCAAACATATCAAGGTAACACATAGAGTTTGGGCAAAATGCAATTGGGTTATGGGCTAGATGAAATAATTTTGAGGGCGTCACCGTACTTACTGATTGATTGTTCATTTAACTGTTCTTTATCATTTATATTTATTGACTGTTGCTGTCTTGTTTCAACTGTCAATCTATTTTGTTAAGTTTTAAAACTTGCACCATAGTCCAATTCACCCCTCTCTTGGACATTTTTGGGTCATGAATAACATAATCGGGAAGAGATACTTTATTGATAAAATCATTGGTAATAACATTAGCGAAAGTAGAGCTACTAGTAGTACAACTTAAAATGTTTTGTAGTTCATGGCTTTGGGACCCTTCTACCATCAAGTTTCTCAAGCTCAAGCTCATATACTTTTGACCTAAGTGTTGATGTAACGACTCTCACTCGGTTTTGTTTTGATGATTACAAACAACATTCCTTGTGATCATTAATCTCTTTGACTTAGTTATTTTAGTGTTAACTAGCTATATCAAATGGATTCAACTATATCATCAAAGCGTGTGGATGGAACAGTAATGCACGAAGATTCAAGAGCTTCATATCTGTAATCTTTTGTCTAGAATCTTAGTGTTGTAGAGTAATCCTTACACGTTTCAACCACAACATGATTTGCATCTTTTGAAAATCATGCATATAGGTTATCATATCCATGCACATACACTATTATCATATTGAGCATGCATGTACACAAGTTCTCATGATTATCATGTAATCTTACAGTTAAGGTTATTTATCATGCATATCTATATCATCGTTTATCATGCACTCATATTACCAACTCGGTATGGTTTTTATCGTTTTACGTGTATCATGTCGAACGTCTTGATCTAATCGATTATTGTACACGTACTTATCTTCGCAAATTGTGTTTCAATCTTGTCAAAAATGTTTTCAAAGTTGGTTTATATGTTTGAAAATGTCTTAAACTCATTTTGATAAAAAAATATAGTTTTTTATCACTTCAATGTGAAAGAACACGCTCATTCAAAAAACGTGCTGAGTTTTTTTTAAAGATTCAGATTTTCCTAGTCAGAGTTTAAGGAATGCGCTCCTGTGGTTTTTTCCAAGACTCAGACTTTTCTGATCAGGGATTAAGGAACGCGCTCCTGTAGAAAAGGGAGAAATAGGAATGTTTATAGAGTTAGTGGTTCTTGATGAAGAACCTCGTTCATATGTCCGACGGACATTTGAAGGAGCGCGCTCCTCTTATAAGGAACGTGCTCCTCGATTTGAGAAAAATCTGAAAAGTTTCAGATTTCAAAGCAGATGTGCGCTCCTTCATTAAGGAAAGCGTTCTTATGCCTCGATCTAGTATTTTTCTATAAATATCACACTTGCTCATTTGAAGAACAACTTTTGCAAAATTTTAGAACTTGTGTCAAATCTTTGTTCTCCCTTTTTTTTTGAGTTTTAAACAAGTTCTCGAGCTTTCTTAAACGTCTTTTGAGTGAAAAAGTTCACTACATTTGAATCTTTGATTCAAACTGTCAAAGAGTTCTCCTCATTCTTTCAACATCTTCGAAATACTTTGAAACACATTCTTGAGTGTTGATCAAGTTGTGTTCAAGTGAGTTCTTCACATCTTGTTGTTATTGATCATCACTGAAGGAGGAATCTCTCAACCATCATCACACTTGAAGAATCTCTGAGCTTCATCCTTACCTAAGTTGGGTAAACTCTCTCTATTAGGATTTTGTGATTTTGATTGAGTCAATCGATTTTGTGCTTGATTTGATATCTTGAAAATCGTTTTTGTTTTGAATATTGCTTGTGAAACCATCCTTGATCTTCATATGATATTATCTTGATTAGTGGTTTCATACATCTTATATGGTATCGATTCATGTAGTAAATTTACATTATTTTGAATCGATTTCATTGATCATTACTTAAGCATATTGAGTTTTGAACTTAACCATTTATCTATTTAGAATCAATAAGTCTTGGTCATTTGTGTATATTGATTCTTATGTTTCGTACGTATCATCTTTAGAATCAATATTTGAATACATGTGCATATTCAATTCTTGATCTTATATTATTACTATTTGAATCGTTTACATGTATTTGAAAATAACTATTTCAACACTACACATCAGTAAAAATATTGTGGTTGGAATAGCAGTGATTATTCATTCAAGATTATACGCTTAAAATTGTTGAGAGTGTTTTTAGAACATTTCTATCTATCATTTTTAATCTTGATGTATTGTTGACTTGTTAGTCAACCGAGACTATATCATATTGTTGTACGGCTTGTAACCACGCCCGTAGGTTGGTTACAATACGACTTTTAACCAAGCCCTTATGTTGATTAGTGTGTACGGCTTCTAGCCCAGCCCTTATATTAGTTAATGTATACAACTTCTAGTCACGCCCGTAAGTTCACTAGTGTGTATGACTTCTAGTCACACCCGTAAGTTGACTAACTAATAGTGGATTGGGGAATCCTGATTGTGGGTGGTCAAATAGTGGAATAGGTTCAAGGGGAAGCAAACCACTATAAATCGCTGTGTCTATTTATTTTTCCTGCACTTGATTATTTGGCTTGTTACCTACTGCGCATATATTCTATTTAAATTAATTAACCGAAAGGTAGCGTAAAAATCCGCCAAGTCCAATTCACCCCCCCTCTTGGATTATAATATTGGGCCAACACTAAGTACGATGGTTACTTTGTGAGGACGTTCCCAATTTGGACCTAAAGCTCGTGTTCCCACCTCCTAAGTGTTAAACATGACTTTTCATTCGGCTTGTGCTTTAAGATTGGGAGCACTTTCTCTTGGGTTGTGGCCGTAATTTGTCAACACTTATAACTAATTCAACATTTGCTCTACCACTTGAAAGCTTTTACACTTACCCATTTTGTTCTTCATGGTTGTCACATAGCATTCTTTTGACTCCTCTAACCACACCCCTGTTTAGCTAGGATCTTAAGTGCGAGGTGGTAGGTGGATATGATAGCTCTTAGGTTTTTTAGGAAAGACGACCTACAATAACATTGTATGCAAACGGGCATTTCACTATGAATGTAGTACTGGGATGAGGAAAAATAAGAAATAGAAAGAATTAAATGAGAAGAAGAAATAGAGATAAAAGTAAGGGAAGTAAAAGGGAAAAGAAGAGGAAAAAGAAGAAGAAGATGAAGAAAAAAAAAGAGAAGAAGAAGGAGGAGAAATCAATAATCAATATTATTTCATTTAATCACTCTATCAATTTCAATTGCAAACCTATTATTTACAGAAATCTAAAATACTTAATTTATATCCAACTACAATTTGGAAACTAAAATCCTACTAAAATAAAACAACTAGAATCCTACTAAAATAAGCAATTGGCCTCATAATAAAATAAATTACTTTAAACAAATAATTAATTAATAATTATGATATTTTTATTTTTATTAATTTTATTTCTATTTCTATTTTGCATTCTTTTCTCCCTCTTGAAGAACTTGACTCTGACGAGTTGAACCGCACCAAAGTATAAGGAAATAATCCTTCCACACAATCAAGTATTGTTGGAAATGACTCGTAGAAGCCATGAGATCTCAAGATGTCTGGATACCAATATGTGATGAGTTGTACTTGTTATTTGCTAACATTAAAACCACAAACCACGTGATCACTATCTACAAAATTGTTGCTTCTTCAAGAACAAGAAGAGAATAGCTTTTATGAGTTTGAGTTTGACTGTAATTAGGATTTTATTTTTATTGATTTATTCATTTGGTTTCTTTATTTATTTTAGAGTTATATGTTAATTATTTTTTTTTGAAGAAAGTTATATGCTAATTAGGACTTAAGGTAGAATTTGAATTTATTTAAAAGTCCTAGTTTGTGTTATTTTAGAAGTCATGTCTGTTTATAGATATCTTAGGATGTAGTTTCGGTAATTATCATTTAATGAATTAAAAATTGATTCTCCTTGATTTATCTTTCTTTCTCTCCGTTCGCCATTATTTTGATATCAGAGCTTTCTTGACCTCTTTCTCTACCCTCTTTTTTTGGAACACCTGGTACTTTTGATCAAAGTTTTACATTGACTAATACGTATACTAAGGTATATAATACGTGTATAAGTGCGTTGAAGTCATGTTTATGCATGTGTGTGTGTGTATGTTATGTGTGTTGAGTTTGTGTGCATGAAAGAGTGAAGAAGATAAGGAGGAGAGGGGCAGCAAGATCAATACAAGATTCTCAAACTAAATTCGATCACTATAGCTACTAATCCAAATCAACTCCTACTGTTTCCAACCTGCCATAATCGTTTCATACATGCCACGTATTAATTTCATATATTCTCATTCATTTCACACACTGGTATTAATTTTCCATTTATTTATCTTATTTCCATCTCAATTCAGGTCTCATACATAGGCAAAGACTCTCCAATTTCATTCCTACAATCAATCTAGGTGTTTCCAAGGTGAAGAACAGTGAAAATAGGCTTCACATCCATATTCCCACCAGTTCCCAAGTCCATTTTTCTTACCGAGAACCTATGTCTGGTTACAAAAAATATGAATCCATTTCCTAAAATCATTCTTTCCATACCAAAATGTGTAAAAATAGTCCTACTATTATTCTACAATCATGAACAGATATTTCACCGAAGATTTACATGTTCTTGAAGGTTCCCAATGTTAATTCACACTATCGACAATTGTACCGGCTCTAATTCAACAAACTAACTCAAACTAGCCATATTTTTACTACAGCTTAGGGAGTTGTAGTCACCATTCCCAGCTAATACCCAGTCAAAGTGGGTCAAAATCTTATTTTTAGGACCGCTAAAAGTAGCTCCTACAGTAAAAATTACTTCGAGGGAAATGTTACATGACTCCAATAGCAATTTCACGAAGAATTACCATGAAAAACACTTATCGGAGTGTTGATTTGAGCCAAAATTCGAGTTTTCTAGCTCTAGCGAGTTCTCTTCTTTGGACGGAAAATGAACTGAAAAAAAAATTGATTAAAATGCGTTGCCACCACTTCACTAACCTGGTTCTAGTCCACCAAGAAGATTGCAAAGAGGAATAGGCAAATAAGGAATAAAAATGTAAAAATTAAAAGAAATTAAAAATTAGTTATTACGGTTCAATGAGAAAAAGTCGTTGGTGCATTAAATAAAAATATCCTTGTTAGTGCAAGATTTGACCAATACCAGTAGATGATGAGGTGACAAGTAATGTTGATCTGGAACCTGCTGAAACGTCTAAACAGTCACCGAAAGTAGACAATTTGAGAAAGAAAAGAAAAAATACAAGTTATTGTGAGGAACACCGGTGTAGTATTGGCCAAAGACCTTCTGATGCCTTCTACAAAGAATAATGAAGCTGAACTTTGTAGAGAATCACATACCTTCCTCCTTAGGGTTGACAGGATTTTTATAGAGTTGGGTTTTTGGCCTTGTAGTATGGTTGTAGTCAAATTAGGAATACCCAGAAGTATTTCAGTCGGATCAGGAAGGTTTTAGTCTTCATCCTATCCGAATTAGAAAGGATTTAATTCTTTCCTACTCGAACTAGAAGAGCTGAGTAGCCTTCTAGCAGGACTCGGGAGATCAGATAGTCCTTATCATGGTTGGACTAGTAGGGAATCTCGAGTTTGTCGCATTAAATCTCACACGGTCGTTATTCGTTGGTTCGGCAAATTTTCCAGCCTAGGTCTTAGGTTATATGCAAGGTTGAGTAGATCGGTATTATTTATTCAAAACATGTCGGTATGTCTACCTGGTCTGTATCACATCTTACTTGGCGAGATTGACGTGACTAATGTGTCTTGTGCTCGGTATATGGTCCAATATTTACCCCCAAGTCCCGAGCAAGATTGATTGCTTGGAGGTTAAATGAAACGTTGGATACTGAGCTATTTAATGCTCATGACCATTGCACCCCGAATTTTTAAAATAAATATTGTTATAAGTTAAAAAGTCCAAACCGATTAACTCAAACATAACCAAACCAACTTTGTTTTGTTTGGGTTGGACAAGTGGTTGGTTCGGTTTAAGTTTGAGCACTAAATAGACCCATATCAAATCGATGATACCCCTAATGTTTCATGACCTACAGTTATGAAATCTAAATTTTATAGCTAAATGAGTTTTTAACCACAAAACTTGCTTGGTAGCCAAAAATTTCAATCATTGCTACGAATTTTAAATTTCATAGCTACTATTTTAGTTACAAAATCAATTTCGTAGCCAAGCCCAGCCCTAACCCAACAAACCGGATAAAAAAGATTGCACGTAATCATTAAAATAAAAGAAAGGAAAACTCTACATTATAAATGAGCTCACTATTAAAAGACAAAAATTCATAAAATGGAAATCTTTAAAGATCTATTGGCATTTAATTTGATAAAAAGTTTTGACATTTCAAATCTCAAAAAACTCTTACAACCATCTCAAATCTATCCTCATTCGTACGGACCAACCCAAATTTTAATTATAAAAGGCTCTTGCTGAAAAGAATATTTGATTATGGTTTTATCAACAAAATAATTTCAAAAAAATAGCAAGGCTTTCATCACTTTTTTGCTTTCTTTTCATTCTCATTATACTTGCCTTACGTTTTACATTATATCTGTTGTTTATTAGCGTTGTGAATTATTTTAAATTATAAAAGATGTTTTTTTCTCAATTTATTATTGAACAATTATGTCATTATACATATTTTTATTTACCAACACTGTATGCAAGTATTATAGACAATGTTTTTTTATATTATAAAGGTTTTGCATCTACATTGTTTATTATTAGCGTCGTGATTCATTTTAAACTATAAAATTGTTTCTTGTCAATTTATTATTAACCAAATTTCAATTAATTTTGTTCAGAAATCTAGGTAATAATATTTTTTTCTCTAATCACAAAAATTATAATTATAGTCTCATCACGCCCCTTTAATGTTTACTCTCCTCATATCTATAAATATAAAAATAAGACCACTTTTGGTTCGTGATTCAATTCAAATTAATTTTTTTTACCATTTTTTAATAATTTATTTTAAAATAAATTTTAAAAAAGTTATTTTTGAATTTGACCAACAAGAATCATATCTTAATTTGTGCATCATAGATCACAAATGAAAATTCTACTTGAGAAAACTAATATATATATATATATATATATACATTTTAGAAATGGTGTCAATAAATGAACTTGACTCTGAGTATACATAAAACAATTTTCTGTATATATATAGTAACCAACAGCCTCCTTGGAGACACACTTGCCATCGCAGTTTTTCTACATATGGTTCGATTCAGTTCTCCACATATTCGGTTAAGGTTGTGGGCTAAGAATTTAAAAACATACAAACCCCAATCGAACCAATCAAGGTTAATTTATATTAAATATATTAATATGTTCTTGTTATATAATTAAAAATATAGTTCTTGTTTGTAAAATTATGTGATTTTATTATAAGTTAAAAGGTCCAAATCGATTAACTCAAACCATACCAAACCAACTTTGTTTTGTTCGGGTTGGACAAGTAGTCAGTTCAATTTAGGTTTGAACACTAAATCGACCCAAACCAAACTAATGATACCCCTAATGTTTCATGACTAAATCTTTTATAGCTAAATGATTTTTTAGCTACAAAACTTGCTTGGTAGCCAAAAATGTCATAATCATTGCTACAAATTTTCAATTTCATAGCTGCTATTTTAGTTACGAAATCAATTTCGTAGCCAAGCCCAACCCTAACCTAACAAGTCCGATAAAAAAATCTGGTTAGGCTAGCCCGACCCATTATTAAGTCTGATTGGGTTGGGCTGAACCGATTTGTTAAATTACTAGTTCAGCCCTATCCATTATCCATTAAAAATTTAAATGGGCTGGGTTGGGCTTCACTCATGGGCTAAAGAAATGGCCTTAGTAGGCCAAGTGGATTTAAATTGCGGGCTAATAGATTGGCTGATTGAGTTTAACAAAATTTGATATTACAAAATTGAATATTATTTATATTTATTTAATTTTAAGTAACATAGAATAATATTACTATCACGACCCACTATACGTGACATCATAACCGGCACGAAACCTTCAGGTACACCCTTCATCAATACACCCTGCGTCTTGTCAGCCTAGTATACACGAAACTCAAAATAAAATACAATCCTAATATAACATCCATCTAAACAAAACCAATAACAATATAGTAAAAATATATATTACATCTCCAAAATTACTAAACATAAAATTTCATAAGTCCACAAAATATACAAAACCCAACACATCTCATCTATGTGTTAATAATACATATACTAGTTGTTATCATGTACATAATATTAAAATACAAAAATGTACAACACCTACATTAACAAAAACCAAGGGAATCCTCCGCATTCAAGCATTTCCTTTCTCTTTTCTATCCGAACCTGAAAGAAAAGGGTGAGGTGTGAGTTACAACAAGCTTAGTGAATGTTATTTACAAGTGGCAATATACATGCATTTATAAAAACATGGCAAGATCATAAAAAACATTTGAAGTATCATGGTGATGAAAAAAGATTACATGCATGCCAATATAATATATCATGTGTTACACCTCGCCCAAACGCGCATAAACCAACGGTACACTCACAGACGGAGAGTGCATTTGGAATTATCACAATGGTAATGATAGAGTACGTAGCAGAAATATAAAACAATACATGTCTAATTTCATTTAATTCAAAATTTATTTGTACATGAAATAGTCAAAGGAACATACTCCCCAAAATCCCTAATAGGGTACAAAATGTGGTTCTCATAACCTACACCCAGTCTACCCTAATTTTCTGTGAAAATTTGGATAACAATGAAATGAGCTTAACGCGCTCAGTGGGTAAAATAGTTTTTGAATATAACAATTAAGAAAGAAAACTTTATAATTAAATATCTTAAATACACATCAAAGCATCATAATCAATCAATATGTATGTATGCATGACACCGTCACGTAATGGTTTGATGAATGTACATCGCCTGAGTTCACGTACAGATGTCCTTCCCCAAGCGTAGACAGGTTCTCATTGTACGTCCCTCCTCATGAACGATGCTTTAAATTCACGTACAGATGTCCCTCCCTAGGCGTAGCCTGGTTCTCATTATAACGAGCAATGCTCCTAACTATTCTATGAATCATAAACCACATACGTCCCTAGGTGGTGATATGTATGATGCCAATGCATAAACTGGTCTAGTCTACTGGTCTGGTCTTTACTTGACATTTAGACTGACTTTGGTAACGTCTGGTGATCCTTATTAGGGTCGGTATCACGACGTGAAAGGTTAGGACATTCAGTATTACTTATATAAGCTGATAACTTTCAATAAGACCAACTAGATCAATCTCCGGTTGGGAGGTGAGACACTAGGTCTGCTTAAATACCAATCGTCTAAAGCAGCACGCTGCCTCCCGTTCACTATTTAAAGTTACTGAGGATAAGAACGAGTCTAGTTGAGCCATATTGACCACTAATCTAACATTACAACAATATAATACATGAATTCCAAATATACAGGGATGAGTGTGACAGTATAAACATTATATGATATAACGCAATGTAAATGAATAGTAAACATAATAATAAATGAATGTAAACTTTAATAAAAGTTATAAGACATGCAAACATATGTTTCATTCCCCACCTTCATATAAGAACTTCTTCTTCCAGATCTGGCACTTTCCTCCGGACAGAACTTCGTCGTATCGCACCGAAAGTCTTGAACAAAGAGTCTCAAACAGACTAACTCAAAATGAGTGAAAAGAGGAGGAAAAATCATAAGAGAAGGTGATTTGGTGTGAGAGAATGAGGAGGGGGGTTGGTTTATATAGGAAAATAGCGCCTGAATGTTTGGGCTGGTGCCCGAACGTTCAGGCGCCCTGCCCAGAGGTTCGGGCGGGTTGCCCGAACTTTTTTTTTTTTGTGCAATCCTAGGGTATTACATCATGTCATAACAAAGACAATGCATATCATTTCTAAACACACCAATATAATATATCATGTCATAACAAAGACAATGCATATCATTTCTAAACATGCCAATGCAATCCTAATACCTCTTGAGCAAGGGTGATCAAAGGCCTGGTGTAATACCCTGTATTTCACAAAAAAAAAAAAAAAAAATTATTATTTAAAATTTTTACTATTTGGGCAACGCCCGAACGTTCAGGCGCATGCCCGAACGTTCAGGCGCATGCCAGAACGTTTCAGGCGCCATGCCAGAACGTTCAGGCGCATGCCAGAACGTTCTGGTTATACAGAAGGATTACCCCTCACTGTACCACACAATATTGTCTCCTGGCCACCCGGCGCACGGATCGCAACCACCCTTTGTCCACAACAGTGCATAGCACAGTGCGGGGCCTCCCCACGGTTCGAACACCGGACCACCCCCTCGAGGAGTCCTCCGTCGCAACTGCAGTAACCACTGAACCATTGGCTCAATGGGTAAATAGTGCATGAGTATAACAATTAATAAAGCATACTTCAATATCAAATATCTTAAATACACATGTAAGCATCATAATCAATCAATATGTATGTATGCATGACACCGTCACGTATTAATGGTTTGATGAGCGTGTGCTGATGATGATGATGATATGGAGTTTTATCAATATGAGGAAGCCTATCTTCGTTCGCGTAAGAAGCATAAGTATAAACCACTCAAGTCTTCTTGTCGGCCTTCTCCTAGGTATCATAAAGAACCTCCAGCTCCTCCTGCAGCTCCACTGGTTCCTCCTTTTTATCCGATTGGATCTTATGATCAGGATTTTCCTCCTCTCACTAGAGTGACAGATCCGACGCACCAAACTACGGCTAAACCATTTGTTCCTCTCAATGAGATTCGATCAGATGGATCTCCTAAGCCGTTAACATCTGCTAAAGAAGTCTTGAATTGGCAAACAAAAAATGCTATTGTCCAGAATGGTTATCTTCAACAGATTGATCAGCATCTTACTAATCTTACTACAACGACGGCCAGTCTTGTCCAAAATACTAATATCCAAGCTGCTATTAGTCAGAAATATTATACTGAACTTCAAACGAAGATTCACGACTTGGATACTCTTCTTCGATATTATATACAACATAATATCACTGGTCCCAATTTTGATGCCGCTGAACATGAGATCAGACAACTGAAAGAACAACTATCATATGTTATGACTGATCTGCAAAAGTTTCAACCACCTACATCTCCTGTATTTCCTGAAGCTTACCCCATGTCTCTAGTCAGATCATCGTTCCCTTCTCCACCAGCATATCCAACATTACCACCTCCTCTACCTCAAACTGATCGTCAGTCTGTCCTACTCAATACCTTAATTTTAGCTAGCAAAGCACCTGCTCCAAAACCACCAGTTAACCCTTTCTCTACTACACCCGTTGTTACTTAACCACAACCGGTACCACCACCTGTACCCACACCTAACCGTCCTAGAGGCCCTAGACCTGTTTTTGGGGATAAAGGCAAGGCACCTATGCCTTCTTCACCTTTTGTTCCGTTACCTAAATCTTTTCCTATATCTAAACCTACACCAGTAGCCGTCCCTGCGGTCATTCCTTCTCAGCCTCCACAAACCCAACCTCCACCGAGTCATCCTATTATCCCTTACGATGATCTCCATTATATTACACCTATTGAAGATCTTGATCGTTTTGAATCCCTCTCCTTGGGATCTACTGATGCAGAATCTGACGTTCCGACAGATGTTTCTTCTGATCCAGCTTTATCTGAATTATCTGATACTGATTCATATCTGATGGATATATCTGCTCTTGCTCAGATTCATATGGCTGATGACCCATCTTCATCTCAGAACCAACCACAAGCTTATGATGAAGAAGTTGATATGCGTGATCCCGATAATCAACCACAAGCACCAGATCAGGCTAATAATCCTCAGCAATTCTTCAATCGCAATAGTAATGGTCCTTGGTTTTCGCTTGATGATGTCCCCTATGAACAATGGCGTTCCAAGATCTTATCTTGGGCTGCATGGATGTCAATCCAACAGATTGCTGACCGTACTTCAAACGTCGTTATCTCTGATTTTATATCAAGATGCACTGGATTTGTCCGTGATTGGTTTTCCTCTCTTGGTGAATACCGCATGCTACAACTTACTCAGATCTCTGTTGCTGATTTTTATAATGCCATTTTTCGTGAATTTGTTGGTGATGCTGCTACTTTCGAGAAAAAGTATAAACAGGAATACTTCACAATGAAGTGTTGTTCTCTTCGAAAGAAAGATCTTTATCGACATTTTACTCGAATGCTCCAACGTTATCATCTCCTTGGCGGATATGATAAAACAGATCTGAAACATACATTCATAGTTTCTCTTCCAAAGGAACTTCATCCAGAATTAAACCGTCTTCTCAAAGCTCTTGGTAAACCTTTGGAACAATTATCTCTTGCTGAAATCTTCCAGCAACTTCTCGAAGCCATTGAGAAAAACTGTGAGATACGATGACTTATTTCAGAATCTCAGACCTCATCATTCTATACATCAAATGTCTGTGATAAGAAGTATCTTGAAATTGGATGTAAATCCAATTGTAAATGTTCTCCACCCAAGAAGAAATCTCATCAGAAATTGTGGAAATTTCATAAGAAGAATCCTCAGAAAATTTCAAAGTTTTCTAAACAACAACGATGGAAGAAAAAGCGTCATCTCCGATATTTCAAACGCCGCACAACTCCCTCAAAAAATGCTCGGTGTTATATATGTAAAAAGCCTGGACATTTTGCCAAACAATGTCCCAATAAGAAGAAATGCCAGAATCTTATTCAACAGATTCAACATTCTTATTCACTGCAAGATGATCAAGATATTGAGTCTATATTCTCTGAACAAGATTCACCCGATGACACTACTCTCTTTGCTTATCAAGAAGCTTCCTTTGATGATGATCGTATTTCTTCTCCATCCGATGATGATGATTATATTGGAATGATTAAGCGTTCTCATCCTCCGTCGATGGCTATATCTCATGTTATGCCTTATGCCGAAATCTCCGTATTACCAACCAAATTTGATAATCCTATCAAGGTCATTGGTTATTTCGACACTGGCGCATTCAAAAGTATGATGAATCCTCGCATTCTCCCGGATAATTTTTGGAAGTCTCATACTGAATCATTCAAAGCTGCAAATAATGAGATTTTTCAGACTCATCTGATTACTGCTCGGAAGATTGGTCTCAAATTCTTCCCTAATCTCATTATCTGGACAAATATCCTTGGATGTGATCTTCCCGATAAAGATATTCTCTTTGGAATGGATCTCTATTCAAAATCCAAGTTAAGAATTCTCCCTCATGGAATTTCTTATCAGAACCAAACACTTCCATATACAACTATCCCTAAGTTGTATACTATTCAAGATGTTCCTAATTACCAGGATAAGCTAAAGTCATGCTTCAGTGAATCTCACAAGACTTTTGCTCATCCACATCCTCTATGGAAGAATTCTCAGTTTTATGTCCATCTCCCATTCAAACTGAATGAAGACATAAATCCAACAAAGGCAATTCACCCTGGAATGCCTCCTGATGAACTTGCCCTAGCAAGGCAAGAATGTACTGATTTACTCTCTCAAGGTTTGATTGAACCAACTACTTCTGATTGGGCTTGTCAAGCCTTTTACGTCAATAAACGAGCTGAACTGACACGTGGCAAAAAACGTCTTGTTATTAATTACAAGCCGTTGAATATCTTTCTCAAGGATGATAAGTTTCCTCTTCCGAAGATATCTTCCCAGCTTACCTTACTTTCAGGATCCACTATCTATAGTAAATTTGATCTGAAAGCAGGTTTTTGGCAACTGGGCATCCATCCTGATGATAGATCTAAGACAGCTTTCTGCATACCTAATGCTCATTATCAATGGATTGTTATGCCTTTCGGACTGAAAGTCGCACCGTCCTTATTTCAGAAAGCTATGACACGAATATATGCCCCCGTCTTATCAACAGCTCTTATTTATATTGACGATATATTACTCTTCTCCAAGACTGAAGCTGATCATCACCGGCTTATTTCTCAGTTCTTAGATATTACACATCAGCATGGCATCATGCTCTCTGAGAAGAAGAGTATTCTCTGTACATCCGAAATTGATTTCCTTGGAATGAAGTTTTTTAATGGTGTCTATCAACCTGGTTCTCATATTGCTGTGGAACTATTGCAATTCCCCGACACTCACTTATCTGTTAAACAACTTCAGCAATTTCTTGGTATTATCAATTATCTACGGATGTTTATTCCCCATATCACCCGGCATACATCAGTCTTGTCCTCTCTATTGAAGAAAAATCCTCCTCCTTGGCAGGATATACATACTGATGCTGTTCAAGTTCTCAAGAAGATTTGTCAGAATCCTCCTCCTTTAGTGATTCCTACAATTGGTTCACTCATATTACAGATAGATGCTTCTGACTTTTACTGGGGTGTTGTTCTCCTTGAACATAAGGATTCCACTGACTCTATTTGTGGAATCACAGTGGAAAATTTTCAGAATCTGAACTCCATTACCATATTACGATCAAAGAAGTTCTTGCAGTTAAATATGGTATTATGAAGTTCGCCTTTTTCTTACGGCCTGCTCAATTTGAAATCCAAATGGATAATTCCTCATTTCCCAAAATGTTGGAATTCAGGAACAAAATGGTTCCCTCTGCTCAACTTCTTCGTCTCCAGGAATGGTTTACTCAATTCCAGTTTACTGTAAAACATATTCCAGGAACTAAGAATGTTTTGGCTGACTTCCTCTCTAGACCTATCCAGAAACCTAATGCCCAACAGGTTTCCCTATTTCATAATGGTCTTAGTTTTCCTCTGTTAATCCAGCCCACTACTATTCCTAAACCTCAGCCTATCCAAGTTATTTATGCCCATGGCATTTTCCCTCTCATTGGTGCCATATTCCCTCATGACTTACCTAAGCCCACAACTGCTTATGAAGTCCAAACATATGCTCAACAACACTTGTTTGAGTATGCCAATAATTATTTCATGGACTATCCAGCCCATCTCCATCCTAATGCACTTCACCAAACTAAGCCTTACTTATTCCTATTTCATCTTCGACCTGATATATCTGAAAAGTTTTTCTGGTATTTATGGTGTATTTCTTGTTTATATAAAATAGCCATAACATTTATTCCCTCTGAAATACAGCAATATTTACAGTCACATACTACTTCACTTTTAAATTATTGTATGGATCTTTTTGCTCCACGACCAACATGGCTACGTCATATTTCCGAGATATGCCAGCAGAAGCTGCTCCGCCTTCATGCTATATATATCGGCTACCGGCCATTCTCTGATTCACCCCAAGGAGTCATTACAGAACGTTATCTTCAAGAGTTTCAAACTTACTCTTGTCATCTTACAGAAGCAGTCCTCTCAGGAGTCCGAAGATTTTTAGAAGAAATTAATGGTCCTTCACCTCCAAGGTCTCAAACCATTATCGGACCACATGAGTTTATTCCTCCAGATCACCTGGACGATTTAATCTCCAATCTTGCTACTCCTGACGCTCCTACTCCACAATTCAGAGATCCTCCTCAACGATCTCCCAGTCCATCTCCAATCAGACAACGCCTTAGTAATCCTCCCCTAATTTATGATGATCTCTATGACTGTCAACAACAACAGGACATAGAATATTACAATCAAGTTCTTCCACACTTCAACGATCCTCCCAGTCAGCAAAGAAGAAGTAAAAACGATCCACCTCTTTCTGATGCTGAAATTCTAGAATGTCAGCAAGCTCAAGATTTTGAAGACAATGCTCTCATTGCCTTAGGTGTTCGTTCTCCTCTACCAACTGACCATCATGACGACTGGCTCGACAACTTTGACACAGGTGACCCTGATGTAGATATGGAAACTCAATGCGACACTTCACCATGAATATTCGTCGTCTATCTCGACATCTGACTGCTTACCTTGCCGACGACACCAACACTCACAACCGTCATCGAATACTCACTGCATACATGGACAATAACCCACACAATCAATACCCTCGTCTCCGACGTGAACTTGCTCTCCTTCGACTTTGACGATTCCGAGATTCTCGCCGAATCCTCCAAAGACTCAACAACATTGATCTCTCTAAATCTTTCACTTCAACAAGATTAACAGTACTCTCACGAATCCACCGTGCTCATCACCAGATCCAACGTCAGATGCAACCTTATCTCTCTGACCTCATGGATGACATCAACATTGCCCAACAATCATCTCCACCAGCTCAGCCAGATTCATCCTCATCTGCTAGCTCATCCTCACATGTCGTGGACCCCACTATTGTCTCCCACTCACCACAAGAGGACAAATCAACATGACGCGTTCACTTTATGTGCAGTATAAAGCTGAAGCATCTTTACTTTATGTCTCTTCTCTTTTGTAAGTGCTTGTCTTTCCAGCTCATAGCACGTGATCTTATCTTCAGCCAGCTCAAAGACTACCAGCTGTCCCGGATTTGAAGCCCTTTGAAGTCCGCGGAATTGAAGATGTCTTAAGTCCGTGTCTGTATGTCTATAAATAAGCGAGTTCATTTGTTTAGAACTCAAGGTAGAAAAATGTTTAGCATCGAGTCTTGTAAGTACATATTTGAAGTTGATCTTCCAAGTTTTTCATTTTCAGAATCATTGTAAGAGTAATCTTGTTTATGCTTTGTGTATTGTAAGATAATCCTGTAACACTTAGTGTGTTGTGTGCCGTATTAATAATTAATGATGAGATTTGAATGTTATTAATTATTTTATTTATATTATATCGCATTACAAGAAGAAGATTTTGCATGAAATCATTAAAATAAAAAGATTGCACGTAATCATTAAAGTAAAATAAAAGAAAACTCTAAATGATAAATGAGCCCACTATTAAAAGACTAAAAATCATAAAATGGAAATCTTTAAAGATCTATTGTCATTTAATTTGATAAGAACTTTTGGCATTTCAAATCTCAAAAACACTCTTACACGGATCTCAAATCTATCCTCATTCTTACTTACTAACCCAAATTTCTGATTATAAAAAGCTCTTGCGGAAGAGAATACCCGATTGTGGCTTATCATCAAAATAATCTCAAGAAAATGACAAGACTTTCATCATTCTTTTGCTTTCTTTTTATTTTTATTGTGTTTGTCTCAGGTAATACATCTATATCCGTTGTTTATTAGCGTTGTGAATTATTTTTTCTCAATTTATTATTAAACAATTATATCATTATACATATTTTTATTTACCAACCCTGTGTGCAAGTACTATAAATAATGTTTTTTAAGATTATAAAGGTTTTACATCTACATTGTTTATTATTAGCCTTGTGATTCATTTCAAACTATAAAACTGTTTTTTGTCAATTTATTATTAAACAATAATATCAGCCTATATTTTTATTTACCTGTGTGTGTAAGTGTTAGAAGTTAATGAAATTTAATACTTTGATCAAATTGTTTTTTCTAGGCAAAGATGCTTTTTTAAAAAAAAAAAAAAAAGAATAGAAGGAGAATAGAAAAATATGATCAAAAGTTAGAACAAGGAAAGAACAATATCGAAGTGTTTGAATCATTTTCCATTCAAGATATATATAGCTAGAGCCATTATATATAGAATTCACATCCATATAATTCATTGCCTTTTATCTACTTCTCTCTCTAATTAGTAATAAAATCTTAATTTTTATGTTATTAATACATTTAAGATACTGCAGATACGGTATAAATCATATAATAAGATGAAAATGATCATATGTTCCAAAATACAACTATATATGTGTTTTTATTTTTTTTTTCAATTGCATTAATCAGAGCTTGATGATGGATATGACGAGAATAATTAACCAATTAACTCTGATGAACTTGTGTAACAGTTGAAACTATGGTGCCGGTGGTTGAAGCAAGCGAATGCACTACTGCTTGGACTCCATGCGATAGCAGCTGCACTTCTAAATGCGCGAAAAAACATCATGGCACTTCTAATGAAGCTTCTTCCCCTTTGCGTCTCATTTGAAGAATAAATCCATATCCTCTCATATTTAAATGATTTTGGGGGAATATGTGATATTAAAGAAGAAAAAAAAAATTGGTTGTTGATGATGAGCTTATTAGAAGTTAGATCTTTCTATAATAATGCATATTTGGAGAGTTAATTACCCTTTCATTTTCTTTTTTTTAATTTTTTATTTCTTATTTGATTCAATGATATATTATGTGGTGTCTCCCTAATTAAATCCAACTCAATACAATAATTTAAAAATAATTTTTAAGTCGTTCTTTTATAAGTGAAACTGCTGGGACATAATGATAGATTAATATAATATTATCTATCATATGCCATTTTCATTATAAACTTTTAAATATTTCAATTACCACAAGTGACTATTAATAAATGGTAAAACAAAATAATGACTAGTAATATTATTCCTAATTTAATTTGTGTCTTCTCCAAGGCTAAACTCTATTTAACAATTTGAAAAATATAACCAACTGAGATTTGAGCTAACACTGGCCAAGGATATGCCTTATATTTATATATATATACTTTATTGGCAAATTTCTACCGTAAATATATATAGTAATTGGATGATATCACTTCTATAATTTGTTTTTGGAGATCTATATATGATCTCATTCCAAACATTATATATTTTAAAAATGTATTAATCATTTTTAATAGATTTAAATTTTAAATCTAAATGATCAAGTAGAATGATCTGTGGATGTAAACAGATTTTAATTAAATTTATTCAAAATCATACTCTTATCTCCAAATTCTAAAAACTGAAAAAATGAGATTTGATATCCGCTGAAAAGTGCTTCGGACTAGAAAGGGCATTCATCACCATGAGATTTTATAAAATTTCAATGTAAATGCACCGGTTTTAATAAATTTTATTGTGTTACAGATAAGTAAAGGTATTCATGACCATGAATTGATTTAGGTTATGGCCAAATACCATTCCAACCTAATCCAGCTGAGTTGGAAATTTGTATAATAGCCCTAAAATTCAACTCAACCCGTCAACATGGAATTGATGCAGTTGGTAAAGAGGTGGCTTTGAAACTCAAAGGTTTCATGTAATACCCCAGGCTTACACACAAAAAAAAAAAAAATCGAGCACCTGCCTGAACGTTCGGGCAACCCGCCCAAAGGTTCGAACATTCCTTTTCCTTTATAAGGAACCCTCCCCCCTCCCCCCCCCCCCCAAATTTATTTTTCACACCAATCTTCTTTCTCTCTCTCTATCACACCCCGCCCGGACGCGCCTAAACCGGCGGTACACTCGCAGACTGGGAGCGCATTTGAAATTATAACAATGGTAATAACAGAATACGCAACGAAAATATAATACAGTACATGTCTGATTTTATTTAATTCAGAATTTATTTGTACATAAAATAGTGAAGGGAACATATTCCCCAAAATCCCAATGAATAATACAAAATGTACAATATGTGAGCCCCATAAACCTGCACCCAGTCCACCCTAATTTCTTGTGAAAAATTAGATAATAATGGAGTGAGCTTAACGCGCTCAGTGGGTAAAATAACTCGTAAATATAACAATTAATAAAACAAACTTCATAATTAAATATCTTAAATACACATCAAAGCACCATAATCAATCAATATGTATGTATGCATGACACCGTCTCGTAATAGTTTGATGATTTTACATTGCTTGAATTCACGTACAGATGTCCTTTCCTAGGCGTAGCCAGGTTCTCATTGTACGTCCCTCCTCAGGAACGATGTTCTGGATTCACGTACAAATGTCTCTCCCTAGGCGTTGTCGGGTTCTCATTGTACGTCCCTCTCCAGAGAAATATAATGAATAGCGAACAATGCTCCTAACTATTCTATGAATCATAACCCACATACGTCCCTAGGTGGTGATATGTATGATGCCAATGCATGAACTGGTCTAGTATATTGGTCTGGTTTTTACTTGAAATTTAGACTGACTTTGGCAACGTCTGGTGATCCTTATCAAGGTCGGTATCATGACGTGCAAGGTTAGGACATTCAATATTACTTGTATAAGCTGATAGCTTTCAAAAAGACCAACCGGATCAGTCTCCAGTTGAGAGGTGAGACACGAGGTCTGCTTAAATACCAATCGCCTAGAGTAGCACGTTGCCTCCCATTTACTATTTAAAGTTACTGAAAACAAGACCGAGTCTGGTTGAACCAGATTGACCACAAATCCGACATTACAACAGTGTAATACATGAACTCCAAGTATACAGGCATAAGTGTGACAATATAAACATTATATGATATAATACAGTGTAAATGAACAATAGACATAATAATAAATGAAAGTAAACTTTAATAAAAGTTATAAGACACATAAACCTATGTTTCGTTCCCCACCTTCAGATAAAAACTTCTTCTTTCAGATCTGGTGCTTTCCTCCGGACAGAACTTCATCGTACCGCACCGAGAGTCTCGAACAGAGAGTCTCAAACAGACAAAAACTCGAAATGAGTGAAACGAGGAGGAAAAATCACAAGAGAAGGTGATTTGGTGTGAGAGAATGATGAGGGGGTTGGTTTATATAGGAGAAATAACGCCTGAACGTTCGGGCGGGTGCCCGCACTTTCCTCTTTTTTTTTGGGTGCATTCCTAAGGTATTACACACATTCTCTCTCTTGCTCTCTTTGTGATTTCTCTCTTCTTTTTTTGAGACTCTCTTTGCGGTGCAACGTGGTTCTGCTCGGGAGAAAATATCAATTCGAGAGGGAGATTTTATCTGAAAGTGGGGAACAAAACATAGGTTTGCATGTCTTATGACTTTTATTAAAGTTTACATTCATTTATCATTATGTCTACTATTCATTTACATTGTATTATTGCATATAATGTCCATACCTGTCATACTTATGTTTGTATATTTGGAGTTCATGTATTATACTGTTACTATGTCAGATTAGTGGTCAATCTGACTCAATCAGACATTGTCTTGTCCTCAGTAACTTTTAATAGTGAACGGGAGGTAGCGTAGACCTCGTGTCCCACCTCTCAACTGGAGACTGATTTGGTTGGTCTTAGTTGAAAGCTATCAGCTTGTACAATTGATACTGAACATCCTAACCTTGCACGTGGTGATACTAACCAGATAAGAATCACCAGATGCTGTCAAATCCTGTCTAATGTTAGTAAAGACCGTACCTGCTCATGCATTGACATCATACATAATCACCACCTAGGGACGTAAGTGGTTTATGATCCACAAAATAGTTATAAGCAATGCTCACTATTCTTGATTTTTCCCTAGAGAGGAACATACAATGAGAACCTAGAATTTCTAGGGAATGGACATCTATATGTGAATTTAGGGCGGCGACCTTGGGGAGGGACGTACAATGAGAACCTGGGTTTACCTGGAAATGAACATCTGTATGTAAATTCAAGGCATCGTATAATAATGGAACCATTACGAGACGATGTCATGCATACATACATGTTGTACTGAATATGACGCTATGTTGTGTATTGATATTTGATTATGAAGTTTTTTTATTAATTGTTATATTCATAAACTATTTTACCCACTGGGCAATAGCTCACCCCGTTGTTATCTAATTTTTCACAGGAGTTTAGGGTGGATTGGGTGGAGGTTTTTTGGCCCACATTTTGTAACCCTTGTTGATTATAGGAAGATTTTGGACGGATGTTCCCTCAATCATATTTTGTACAAAAATACATTCTAAAATTAATGAAATCAGATTTGTACTCAACTGTGTACTTACGTACTCGATTATTGTTATAATGCATTTGCGTCCCGTCTATGAGTGTTTCGCCGGTTTAGGCTCGTCGGGTGTGACATTCCAGGTTCAACTCTTGTCACTAACCCCTAGGGTGGGGAGGATTGATGGGTCAAGAACAGGCTGATACCTCCCTAAGAATGTGCTATGGTGATGGATGGTGACGGAACTGGTTATACAAAAAATACTAACATTGTTTCTTCTTATAAAAAAATAGAAAAAAATAAAATAAAAAATTCAACTGAACCCAACTGTAATACCCTAGGATTGCACAAAAAAAAAATTCTCGGTGCCCGAACGTTCCTGCGCAACACCCGAACGTTCAGGCGCCAAAAATCTTTATATAAACAACCCTCCCCCTCCTTATTTCTCACACCAAAATCACTCTCCTTGTGATTTTTCCTCCTCTTTTCACTCATTCTAAGTTCTTGTCTGTTCGAAACTCTCGGTGCGGTACGATGAAGTTCTATCCGGAGGAAAGCGCCAGATCTGAAAGAAGAAGTTCTTATCTGAAGGTGGGGAACGAAACATAGGTTTGCGTGTCTTATAACTATTATTTATTATTATGTCTACTGTTTATTTACACTGAATTATATCATATAATATTTATACTGTCACACTTATGCCTGTATACTTGGAGTTCATGTAAATTAATATTTGTTTATAATTAGATTTTTTTATTTAATTTAATTCTAGAAAACTTTATTGATTTGGTTTCAAAAATATTAATACCAAGATAAAAAAAGTAAAAAAATAAAAAAAAATAGAAAAAGTTGAGATTTTAAAAATAATTTTTTATTTTATCATAAATTAATTATTTGACACATATATATATATACACACACACACACACGATACTTCATATTTTATTTAAATTTATTTTTATAAATTGTAAGTTAAGGGCGCGCAGACGCATTCCGCCCTTTATATTAGAAAAAAGAAAAATAACTTAAGAAAAAAATTGTACCGCTCCTAACCCAATTAACCTGACCAATCTGAACTTTTTGAGTTGGGTTGAATTAGTTTTATATGTCAAATTGGGTTGGGTTGGGTCTAAAAATTTGTAACCCGATCTTGTTTGGGTTGGATCAAGATTTTTCAAACAATTCGAACTAATCATAACCAACCCGAACCAATAAAAAATAATAATTATTACTCTATTCATTATTTTCATCATAAACACTTACTTTAATTGAATTAACTAAAATTTTATGATGTAAATAATATAAAAAAAATTGTTTTAATAACTATTATAATATTCATATTATTTAAAATTCATATATATATATATATATATATATGAAGTAGATTGTATGATTTTATAATCAATATATTAGTTAATTAACCTGACCAACCCGACTCAAACCAACCGGAACTCATTGGGTTGGGTTTAAGAGGTCTATTGGATTAAGTTTTCTTCAACCTGAACTCAATTAAGTTGGGTTGATATTTAGCCAAAACCCAAGCCAACCCAACACGTGAACACCCCCACCAATATTATTCAGGTTAGGTTAAGATTTGATAATTAACATGAACTAATCCAAATTAATAAAAGATAATAGTTATTACTTTATTGATAATTTTTTCATAGACATTTTTTATAATTGAATTAGTCAAAATTTTATGATACAAAGTAATATAAAAAGAAATTATTTTAATAATTATTATAGTACTTGAATTTGACTTAGAAATGAATTTAGAATTCATAGATATAATAGGTAGATTATGTAAATTTATAATGAATATAAACATAGGTAGACTAACTCGGCCCAAACTAACTCGAAGTTATTGGATTGGGTTGAGTTAAATATTTTTGACCAAAACTTAATTAGATTGAGTTAATATTTGGCTAAAGCTCGACCCAACTGAATTCGTGAACACTCTTCCTTGAGATTTTGCCATGTGCACAAAAGCTTCATGCACTGGACTCAACTTCAAGGTAGAAATATGCCCCCCCAAAAAAAAAAAACCTTCAAGGTAGAATAAATAATACATAGAAAGCTATATTTTCTTTTTTATTTTATTTTTGGACCAACATATGCTTTTGACTTCAAAATTTGCGTTGACCAATGCTCTTGACTCCGTTTTACTACACGCAACAACCAACTAAACTGAACCACGCAGTCGTGTTACTAATCCACCTCACAGCTCAATCTGAAACGTCAAAATAAAAAGTTTGTCCCAAAGGAAGCTGGAAGCGTCCTTCTTCGAAGGAAAATTTCACAAAGTAACATCTGAGAATTTTAAGAAATGAAAAATAGCTTATCTCATAATTTTCTGTACCCATAATTTCATAATGAATAAACAAAAAAAAAACTACTGAAAATGAAAAGATTTGATGGTAGCTATAATCCTTCATCAATTTCTTACAATCACGAAGAAGATTTGGAGACTAATAAGAAGGGAAGTTACACTGCTGGCCAGTGGATTATGACCTGGCAAAATCATAATCTACTTTCCTGCTCAGTGCTCACTCCTTTATATTTAATACTTGATATTTTTTTAGCACGAATTTACTTTTTATTTTATTTTAATTTCTTGTATATATGTAAGACTAATTAATTAAAACTAGTAACATCTGTTGGGAAAATCGATAGTTGTAAAGAAATAAATTCTACAATCCCAGGACAATTTCTCAAACTAAAAAATACAACAAAGATAACACCAAAAGATTTTAGCGTGGAAAACCCTCCAAAGATGAGGAAAAAACCACGGGACCCTTAGGCCGCTTAAAGACTTCCACTATAATCAAATGGGATTACAAACTTCACCCTTAGGTGGATCTCTCACAAATATACACTAACTATGTATCTTCAATTTGTGGATAACACTTCACAAATTGGCTCACACTTTTTCTTCTCAAAGAAACTCTCTTTGAGGCTCTCTAGATCTCTAGAATTAGATCTCTCTAATATTTGATCTCTCTCAGATGATTTTCAAGAATGAAATTAGGGCTCTATTTATAGGAGTTAAAACAGGGGCTTTTCTGTAATTATTTTGGAGCTTCCCACGTGAAGCTTGCTTCCTTCCCATGCATCCCATGCATAGCCCACGTGAAGATTGTTGCCGCCCATGCATGCATTAAAAGCTTGGTTTTATTTCATGAGGTGGACCCCATCAACATCAATATCTATATTATGTATAATATAAATATTTATCATTTTTGTCAAACATCTAAAACTACCCGCCGTTTAAACTTATAGTCATTTTTTTATTTTTAAATTAATTATAGGGCCAAATTAAACTGTAATATAAGTAGGTAACAAAGTAAATTAAAAATACATTTTATGATTTATCGTATTACTTAATACAAAGTTCCATTTTCGTTACATTGCAAACACCTAAAACACATAATTTATTAAAAGAAGAAAAGTTCAATTTACACAAATAATAGAATAGTTAATTATTTAAAAAAAACAACGGGGAGAAAGGAAAAAAACACAGGTGGCGTGGGAGTTTTGATGAAGGGGTAACTCTGTCTCTCTTACTCTCAGGAGTTTTGAGGCAGGAGTAACTCTTTCCCTCTCTTAATCTCACTTCCATATACAAGTCTAATTTGGAAAGGTTGAACAAGAAAGTTATATATATATATATATATATATATATATATATATATATATATATATATATATATCATCAGGAAGCGATCAAGAACTTAATATTTCGATCATAGCAGAGATCAGCGAGAGTGTTTTGAGTGATAGAAGAGGAAACGTATAGCTTAATATTTACGATTAGATTTAGCGAGAGGGTGCGCAAGATGGATAAAAGAAGAAGTTGATCAGTTAATAAGGAAGAAAGAAATTATTGCAAGGAAGAAAATGGTGTGTGAAAGAGATTCAGTCCGAAATGATAATAATAAGGGCTTAGGAAATAATATTGAAAAGAACAAGATTCAGAAAGGGATTGTGAAGAAGAGTTTGGGGAAGAGGAAGGAAGGGCTGAAGAAGAAGTTAAATGAGCTTACAACCTTATGCGGCATCCAAGCTTTCATGATTTGTCTTTAATCTTCATCATCACCATCTGATGCTAGTGGCACTGATGATCAAGTGGTGGTCGTGGATGTGTGGCCTAAGGAACCTAAGGAACATCATCCCATCCTACAAAGGTACATGCAGATGAGGAAGGAAGACAAAGACAAACATAGTTCTATTACTAATATCTTAACAACCTTGAATAATAGCGGCGTCATGGAACAACAACAACAAAATAATAATAATAACAAGAAAATAGTCGTTGAAAAAAAATGTTAGAGATGATGATGAGCTTGATGGATTAGGAGTGGAATAGTTGAGAGACCTGAAAAGGGTTTTGGAGAATAAGTTGGAAGAGGTGAAAAAGAGGGCTAATGTTTTGAAAGCTGCAGAAACATTAGTACCGACCCCCCAAGTAATAGTATTAAAAGAAGATCATCAACAACAAGTAGTATTATCGGGGAATGGTACTAGCGGTGGTGGAATGGTATCATGTGGACGGAGGTCATCAATGTGGAACTCATCATCTGCTGGTACTATTGGATTTGGGACATTGGAGGATGTTGTTTCCATGGCAACAGAACATGTAGGGCTTAATCAGAAACAAGATGCTTATAATTGCTTAATTGTTGCTCGTGGTGGTTGCGGTGGATGTTATTTTCCTGACGATCATCATCATCTAATGTTCGATCCCATGATGGGTTGTGATTATATGGATCATCATCGTCGTCATTATGATCAACTTCAAGAAGTACGACAACCACTTGATGCCATATTGCCATCATCGTCATCAACTCCATTGTTGCTTCCTCTTCCCTATGAAGATGTGCAGCCTTTGTCTCAACATGTTTTGGATTTCAACCACCTCACTGCATATTTATCTACTTGGCAACGTACTAAATAATGATCTCTAACTTTTCATTAATTAATTAATCACTATTGTTTCCAATTTACAAGAACTTGTAACTTTCTTTTCCTTTAATTTTTTTAAGGGGGAAATTAATTGATTAATGACGCTACTTTTAATTAGCATGTATAACAGGGTTTATCCCCAGTTTTGTAAAGTACATATATACATGTATCAAATGCGGATTACTATTTCTTTAATGTAATTAATGTAATAATTTCTCATATATAAAAGTTTCATGTTTGATCTATTTTGATGATATCCAAAGCCGGTGTAATACTCTGTATTTCACAAAAAAAATATTACTATTTGGGCAACGCCCGAATGTTCAGGCGCTTGCCAGAACGTTCAGGCGCAATGCCTGAACGTTCTGTAACTTCTGTCTCTTCACAGCGCTAGGAAAGTACTCATCAATAAACATTGACTCGAACTGTTGCCAAGTCATATCTGCTATGTTGACCCTTGGGTCTTCTTTCACTGTGCTCCACCAACAAGTTGGTAGGTCGCTAGGGGAATTTTTCGAGTCTCATCAACTCCCATTGCATCAAGAGCCTTCTTTGACTCATCCAGCCACTTTTGCACCTCTTCTGCATCAATGGTGCCAGCGAAGGTAAGAGGTTGTAGCCTTTTGTACTTGGTAATCTGTTCGGTTTGAAATTCTGATCCAAATCGTAAAGGTGCCTGAATAGTGGCAACCTGACTTGTCGCAGTCTCACGAACGGCAGTTTGAACAGTGAACTTCATCGCCTCAATAAATCCAGCGAAGAAGGTTTCAATGCTTGAAGGCATGGCAAAGGGTGTGGGTAGTTGTGGTATTGCCTGCCCAGATGTAGTGGCAGTGTTAGGTGTGGCCTGTGCTGTTGTCTGAGGCGGCGGTTCCTGAATCTCAGGAGGTGCCTCCATTGCTGGACGAACAGTACGTGGCCTTCCACTCTTCCTGGTTTGCATTGTCTCACTGGCAAAGAGAAAAAGAAAACCAAGATTTAGGAACTGTAGCCAAGTATAATGCTATAATATGCTCAGCAACAATTTCGAGAGTACTGCAATATTAAAAATCACCTATTTTTTCTAAGTATAGTGTAAGGTTTTTTGTTGAGGAATCAAAGAATTTTATATAACTCGTATGTTTGGCTATGGTGTAAAAACAAGGTTAGAATGTTTATATAATAAGTACAAACATGTGCAAGTATTTGAAATGATTTTGTTGTGGTCTTTGTGAAAATACATATATGTTTTATTGAAAAACCATACGAGTCATAAGAAGTCTAAGATTTGCCTCGGTAAATATCCTGATCTAATGTTCTATCGCAATCTTATGCATTCATACGCTTACTCTTAGTCTGTTCGATTATTATCCAAGTTTATATGTCCCATACCACATGAATTTAGTAATAAGGGTGGAAACCAAGTTAAGTTGTATGAACACGGTCTCGAAAAACAATGGTTGAAAAGAAGTTCACTAATAGTATCTTCCAAGTTTACTCGTCCCATACCGTGTAAACTTAGTGATAATGTTAGTAAGGCAACTTTCTCCAAATGTTTCTTTTCACACAAGGTCATGGGTTTTCTTACTTCCACATTTTATTTAGTATCATCCAATTTTGTTGTGTCCCATACCACTCCAAAGTTAGTGATACAAAAGAAAGAATGGTTGTAAGTCTGCCGACCAAAGATAGTCTTTAAACAAAACAATTTCATTCATCTATAAAAGAAAAGTTTACAATGCCAGTAATCAATCTTGATTTTGATTGGTCTCGTTATTTGGTATTTCCCTGGCAGGAATCTTGCGTCGACTTCCTTGAAGACAACGTCCATGTTTGTCTCTCATTCTTTCAGTATTTTCTAACGTCATGCCGAATATATCCTCGTCAGTTTTCCCTCCACTTGTGCCATATGTCTTGAAGATAGAGGATGTTGTAACTGGTTCAGTGATCAGCTTTGACGTTCCATCGAAAGTGTCGGCGTTTGCCTCATAAAGTGTCCTCATAATCAAGACTCCATAGCCGAGGAATTCTTTTCTTAAAGGGTTTTGTAGCACCCTCATCATTTGTTGGATAATGATATGAGGTAGGGAGACCGTAATTTTCTTCTCTATGCAATATAAGAAGTTGAGCCCTTGACATTGTGCCTCTAGTCCCCCTTTCTGGCAAGATGTTGCCGTATACAATCTTTTCTGAGGCCGGCAAGAGATGGCTTAAGATGATAGTTTGGGAGGTTGGTGTGCGTTGATTGAGTGTATAGCTCTCTGACGAGAGAATTGAACAATTGTTCACTAGATTCTACGATCTCTGCAACTATCTGGGGTTCATGTGGATTAATTATCCTCTCCTCAATCGGAATCTCTAAAAGTCTAGTAATAATCTCGATGTTAATAGGAATTTTCGTTCCCATGACTATTGTCTCCAAAATATGGCTGATCTCATCTCCGTGAAGTCCCACGCAATTCATGGCTTCATAGAAGGATCTCACCAAGTTGTAAGAGACTTGACCCTCGACTTTGGTTATATTTAACCAACCCAGTGTTGCGAGTTTGTCATGAAGGATTGGGCGGAGGCGGATATCGCTATTGTCGATGCTCCTTATAGTCATAACCTCTCTTTTGGACAATTCCGTTAGTCTAGTGGGAATTGATTTCCTTCTACTGGAAGTTGTTCCTTCCCTTGAGGCCATTCTTTTATTGAAAGGAAAATAAATTTGTGTGAAAGACACAAAATATATTCCTAACATTTTTATGCCTTATCTGCTAGATATAATTTTCGAGTTTTCTTTTGATGTTTATGCCATCAAGAAAATTTCTTCATTAGTGATTTGATGCATATATGTCGTATTCACATATGAATGTATAGACATAATTATGCATAACTAAATATTTAGTTTCCAAAAATCAACTATATATATATATATATATTTGAATTTAAACTATATAAAATCATATATAGTTGTTTTTAATCCAAATCTTAACTATATATATAATTCATATAGTTTTAGATATACAATTTTTTTTAACTATATATATAATTCATATATATAGTTTTAGATATGAATTTTTCAATCCTTTTTTTTGTTTCTTTTTTTTTTTTTTTTGAAAATTAAATTTTTTCGACTTTTTTTTTTCGAAAAATAAATATTTTTTTTTCCGAAACATAAATATTTTTTTTTTCCGAAACATAAATTTTTTTCGATTTTTTTTTTCGAAAAATAAATAAATTTTTTTTTCAAAAAATAAATAAATTTTTTTTGATTATTTTTTTTTTTTCGAAATTTTTTTTTCAAAAAATAATTTTTTTTTTCGAAAAATAGTTTTTTTTCGAATTTTTTTTTTAAAATTTAAATTTTTTTTAAATTTTTTTTTTTTGAAAAATATTTTCTTTTTCGAAAAATAGTTTTTTTTCTGTCGAAAAATATTTTTTTTTTTTGAAAAATAATGTTTTTTTTTTCGAATTTTTTTTTTTGAGAATAATTTTTTTTTAAATTTATTTAGTTTATTTTATTTTATTTTATTTTTTATACCTCATATACACTAAGGTATACATATATATATATATATTTAATTATAACAACACATATAGTATCTAATAATTTTTTTTTCTTCTCCTAATTAGGTGGGCTTGGGCGGGCTGAGGACCGTACACTCACGGACGGGGCGCGCATTTGGAACAATCATCATGGTAATAACAGAGTGCACAACAGAAATATAATGTACAGTACAAATCTGATTTCATTTAATTATGAATACATTGTACATAAAATGGTCAAGAGAACATACTCCCAAAATTCCCAACGAATCATACAAAGGGTACAAAATGTAGGTCCCATAACCTGCAGCCAGTCCACCCTAATTTCCTGTAAAAATTGGGATAATAATGGAGTGAGCTTAACGCGCTCAGTGGGTAAATAGTTCGTGAGTATAACAATTAATAAAGCATACTTCAATATCAATTATCTTAAATACACATGTGAGCATCATAATCAATCAATATATATGTATGCATGACACCGTCACGTATTAATGGTTTGATGAGCGTACATCGCCTGAGTTCACGTACATGTGTCCTTCCCCGGGTGTAGCTAGGTTCTCACTGTACGTCCCTCCTCAGGAACGATGCTCTGAATTAACGTACTGATGTCCCTCCCCGGCGTAGCCGAGTTCTCATGTACGTCCCTCTCCAGAGAAATAATATGAATAGTGAGCAATGCTTCTAACTATTCTATGAGTCATAAACCATATACGTCCCTAGGTGGTGATATGTATGATGCCAATGCATGAACTAGTCTAGTCTATTGGTCTGGTCTTTTCTTGTCATTTAGACTGACTTTGGCAACGTCTGGTGATCCTTATCAGGGTCGGTATCACGACGTGCAGGGTTAGGACATTCAGTATTACTTGTATAAGTTGAATAGCTTTCAATAAGACTAACTAGATCAGTCTCCAGTTGAGAGGTGAGACACAACGTCTGCTTAAATACCAATCGCCTACAGCAGCCTGATTGACTATTATAACGGTGTAATACATGAATTCTAATTGTACAGGCATAAGTGTGGCAGTATATGACATAATGCAATGTAAATGAATAGTAGACATAATAATAATTGAATGTAAACTTTAATAAAAGTTATGAAACACACAAACTTATGTTTCGTTCCCCACCTTCAGATAAAAACTTCTTCTTTCAGATCTGGCGCTTTCATCCGGACAGAACTTCGTCGCACCGCACCGAGAGTCTCGATCAGAGAGTCTCAAAAACTAAAAACTTAGAATGAGTGGAAAGAGAAGGAAAATCATAAGGAGAGTAATTTTGGTGTGAGAAATGAGAATGAGGAGGGTTTCTTATATAGAGATTTTTGGCGCCTGAACGTTCTGTAATGCGCCTGAACGTTCTGGCATTGCGCCTGAACGTTCTGTAATGCGCCTGAACGTTCTGGCATTGCGCCTGAACGTTCTGTAATGCGCCTGAACGTTCTGGCATTGCGCCTGAACGTTCTGGCAAGTGCCTGAACGTTCGGGCGTTGCCCAAATAGTAATATATATATATATATATATATATTTTTGCGAAATAAAGAGTATTACACTCTACCCCACTTAAAGGGATTTCGCCCTCGAAATCAAGTCAAGTATTGTTGAGGAGTATTGCTTGGGAAGGAGCCGCAGGTTGCCAAAGAGGCACTGCGTGTGTGCATCACTATATCCATTGATATTATTTTCAGACATCGGCGTAGTTATTTAAGTGAAACAATGTATCAAGATAGGTGTAAACAATGTTTCATCCTGTTATTGAGAAGTGAAAATAATACAATGTATCACATCATGAGGTGGTACTAGGAAACAATTCAGGGTATTTCTGTTTAATTGTTGCTTCTAGTTCCCAAGCAAGTTTGCCAATACGTTCAATGATCGAAAATGGACCGATATACCGTGGGGAGAGCTTTCCTTTGATCCCAAAGCGTTTTGACACCTCGGGTAGGCTGGACTTGTATAAAAACAAAGTCCCCCTTATCAAATTTCAGAGGCTGTCGCCGTTTGTCAACATAGCTCTTCTGTCGACTTTGGGCAACACGAAGTCGTTCCTTTACTATTGTTATCTTCTCAGAAGTCTCTTGAACTAGTTCAGGGCCTAACTGCGGTCGATCGGCCATATCTAACCAGCATACCAGAGATCTGCAAGGCCGACCATAAAGAGCTTCGTATGGTGCCATGCCGATACTAGATTGGTAGCTGTTGTTGTATGCAAACTCAGCTAGATGCAAATACTTTGCCCATCCGTCATTAAAGTCCAAAATGCAGCATCGTAGCATGTCTTCTAAAATTTGGATAAGCCGTTCTGACTGCCCATCAGTCTGAGGGTGGAAGGCTGTGCTCATAGTGATCTTAGAACCCATTCTATTCTGGAAGCTTTTCCAAAAGTTTGATGTGAATCGAGGGTCTCGATCAGAGACGATCGTGAGTGGAATGCCATGACTCATAGAATAGTTAGAAGCAGTGCTCACTATTCATATTATTTCTCTGGAGAGGGACGTACACGAGAACTCGGCTACGCCGGGGAGGGACATCAGTACGTGAATCCAGAGCATCGTTCCTGAGGAGGGACGTACAGTGAGAACCTGGCTACACCCGGGGAAGGACACATGTACGTGAACGCAGGCGATGTACGCTCATCAAACCATTAATACGTGACGGTGTCATGCATACATACATATTGATTGATTATGATGCTCACATGTGTATTTAAGATATTTGATATTGAAGTATGCTTTATTAATTGTTATACTTACAAACTATTTACCTACTGAGCAAGATAAGACTGAAAAATTTTATAATGACCTTCGTCCTGATAATCGACAAGCCTTGTCGATCTTGGATCTCAAAATTTACAAAGAGGTTGTTGACAAGGCCATGAGCTTCGAACAAGAGAAAATATTACAGGAGCAAAGAATGAACAAAGGAAAACGGCCTGCAACGTTTTCCCAACATGGCTCACAACAGGGCAACAGGAAGAAACCCTATTACAATCAAAACCCAGCCCTCCCAGCCCCTGTTTCGAAGAATGCGGCCACACCACCTGCGACTGAACCTTCTACCCCTAACCACCAGGGTTTTCGTAATCATGGCCGTGGCGGTCGTTATGGAAGGGGTGGCCATCGAAACGGCAATGGCAGAGGTGGTGGTCGACACCACATTCAGCATGGCCACCAACACAATCAGCATGGCCAACAGAACCATCCGCAGTATCAGCCGATGTGTTTCAACTGCGGCCAGAAGGGTCATGTCAAACATCTCTGTCCTCACCTTCAGCAACCTATTCCTGCTGTTCCTGTCCAACATGCACCACCTGCTGCTAATGCCCCGCCCAGGCAGACCCAACAGAACCAAGGTCAACGAAATCAGGGCAGAGCATTTGCCATCGCTCAACAACCTCTCCCAGACAACAACGTAGTTGAAGGTACCTTTCCTTTGTTCAATACATTGGTGCATGTTTTGTTTGATTCTGGTGCTACGCATTCTTTTATATCGTCGTCATTGATAAGCCATTTAGGCCTGCATCCTGAACCCACAAACATAACACTCCATGTCACATCACCATTTGGATCTAGTACTGACATCAATCTGTAGTGTTTTCGTTGTGAGCTTCGAATGTCAGACCAAATAATATATGCCGATCTTTTTGTGATGGATTTTGATGACTTCGACATCATCCCCGGCATGGACTGACTAGCACCACTGAATGCACAAATCGACTGTATGAACAAGCAAGTTCACTTAACCTTGCCTACAGGAGAGTTTGTCAAGATTCAAGGAACAAGGCAATGGATACACAAATCCACAGTTGCACTTCTCAAGTCACAACTTCGAGCGTTGTCCCTTAGTGAAGGCAATGAATCACCAGCACTGTACCCTCCCGAAGTACGCGATGTTCCAGTCATATCTGAATTTTCAACCGTATTCCTTAATGACCTTCCTGGTCTACCTCCAGTTAGGGAATTCGATTTTGAGATCAACCTCATACCTGGAACAGGGCCTATCTCAATTCCACCATACGGAATGTCAAATATCGAGCTAGTTGAATTAGACAAACAACTGCAGGAATTAGAGAGCAATGCTTCTAACTATTCCATGAGTCATAAACCATATACGTCCCTAGGTGGTGATATGTATGATGCCAATGCATGAACTAGTCTAGTCTACTGGTCTGGTCTTTTCTTGACATTTAGACTGACTTTGGCATCGTCTAGTGATCCTTATTAGGGTCGGTATCACGACGTGCAAGGTTAGGACATTCAGGTCATAAACATTATTGATATAATGCAGTGTAAATGAATAGTAGATATAATAATAATTGAATGTAAACTTTAATAAAAGTTATAAAACACGCAAACCTATGTTTCGTTCCCCACCTTCAGATCTGGTGCTTTTCTCTGGACAGAACTTCGTTGCACCGCTTTCAGATCTGGCGCTTTCCTCCGGACAGATCTTTGTTGCACCGCACCGGGAGTCTCAAAAACTAAAAACTTAGAATGCATGGAAAGGAGACGAAAAATCACAAGAGAAGGTGATTTGGTGTGAGGAATGAGAAATGAGGAGGTTTCTGGCTTGGCGCCTAAACGTTCTGGCAGGCGCCTGAACGTTCTGGCATGGCGCCTGAACGTTCTGGCATGGCGCCTGAACGTTCTGGCAGGCGCCTGAACGTTCTGGCAGGCGCCTGAACGTTCTGGCATGGCGCCTGAACGTTCTGGCAGGCGCCTGAACGTTCTGGCATGCGCCTGAACGTTCTGGCATGGCGCCTGAACGTTCTGGCATGGCGCCTGAACGTTCTGGCATGGCGCCTGAACGTTCTGGCATGGCGCCTGGCCTGAACGTTCGGGCATGCGCCTGAACGTTCGGGCGTTGCCCAAATAGTAAAAATTTCAAATAGTAATTTTTTTTTTTATATAGAGATTTTTGCGCCTGAACGTTCTGGCATGCGCCTGAACGTTCTGGCATGGCGCCTGAACGTTCTGGCATGCGCCTGAACGTTCGGGCATGCGCCTAAACGTTCGGGCGTTGCCCAAATAGTAAAAATTTCAAATAGTAAATTTTTTTTTTTTTTTTTTTTTTTGTGAAATGCAGGGTATTACACTCTACCCCCCTTAAAGGGATTTCGTCCTCGAAATCAAGCAAAGTATGGATGAGGGGTATTGCTTGCAAAGGAACCACAGGGTGCCAAGGAGCCTCTGTGGGTGTGCATCACTATATCCAGTGAGATGATGTTCAGACATCTGCGTAAGTATTCAAGTGAAACAATGTAGGAAGATAGGTGTAAACAATGTGTCATCGTTGTATTTATAAGTGAGAATAATACAATGTATCACATCATCAGGTGGTATTAGAAAACAATTCGGGGTATTTCTGTTTAATTGTGGATTCTAATTCCCATGTAGCTTCCTCTATGCCGTGGTGATCCCAGAGCACCTTCACAAGTGGTATGCTGCGTCGCCGTAGGTCTTGAGTTTTTCGGTCTAAAATCTGTATGGCTTTCTCTTGATATTTATTACCTTCCTCAACCCGAACCTCGACTAAAGGGATGATATGCGAAGGATCAGGACGATACTTGCGAAGCATAGATACATGAAAAACGTCATGAACCTTAGGCATGGACGATGGAAGGGACAGACGATACGCAAGTTTGCCAATACGTTCAATGATCGGAAATGGACCGATATACCGCGGGGAGAGCTTGCCTTTGATCCCAAAGCGTTTGACACCTCGGGTGGGCTGGACTTGTATAAAAATAGAGTCCCCCGTATCAAATTCTAGAGGTTGTCGTCGTTTGTCAGCATAGTTCTTCTGTCGACTTTGTGCAACACGAAGTCGTTCCTTTACTAGTGTGATTTTCTCAGAAGTCTCTTGCACTAGTTCAGGGCCCAACTGCGGTCGGTCTGCCATATCTAACCAGCATACCGGAGATCTGCAAGGCCGACCATAGAGAGCCTCGTATGGTGCCATGCCGATACTAGTTTGGTAGCTGTTGTTGTAAGCAAACTCAGCGAGAGCAAATACTTGGCCCATCCATCATTAAAGTCCAAAATGCAGCATCGTAGCATGTCTTCTAAGATTTGGATAAGCCGCTCTGACTGCCCATCAGTCTGAGGGTGGAAGGCGGTGCTCATAGTGATCTTGGAACCCATTCTATTTTGGAAGCTTTTCCAAAAGTTTGATGTGAATCGAGGGTCTCGATCAGAGACGATCGTGAGTGGTATGCCATGAAGGCGTACGATCTCTCTTTCATATAGTTCTGCAAGTTTGGCGGGATTATCCGTGAACTTTATTGGCAAGAAGTGTGCAGACTTGGTAAGTCTGTCAATGATAACCCAGATAGCATCTTGCCCTTTATTATTGCGCGGTAATGCTGTAACAAAATCCATGGCGATGTTCTCCCATTTCCATTCTCCAATAGGTAACGGCTGGAGAAGGCCAGAGGGAAGTCGTCGTTCTGCTTTAACTTTCTGGCAACAAGACATCGAGCAACGAAGTCTGCAATTGCCTTCTTCATTCCAGAAAACCAGAATTGTCGCTTGACATCCTGGTACATCTTGTCACCCCCAGGATGCATAGCGTATCTCGAACAGTGCATCTCAGTAAGCACATCTTTCCGAACCTCAGGATCGTTCGGAAGACAAAGACGTTTTTTATAGAAAACGGCTCCGTCCGCAGATACTGACCAATGAGGAAGGTCTTGCCCGCTGAGTAGAAGTTCTCGTTTCTCCATTAACATAGGGTCATTGGCTTGAGTAGCGGAAACCTTGCGAACAAGGTCAGAGGTAGCTGATAATTGAGAGAGTCGTGGGCGTGGTCCCTCTTCGTTTAGCTGGAGGTTAAAGTTCTCTATCTCTGTAGCCAATTTTCCCATTTCATAGTTAAGAGTGCAAGCAACATAAGATTTTCTACTCAGGGCATCAGCCACAACATTGGCCTTGCCAGGATGGTACTGTAGTTGAAAGTCATAGTCTTTCAAGAATTCTAACCATCTTCTTTGGCGGAGGTTTAGGTCTCTCTGAGTGTATATGTACTTAAGACTCTTATGATCTGAGAAGACCTCGAACCGTTCACCGTATAGGTAATGACGCCATAATTTCAGTGCAAACACAACAGCTGCAAGTTCCAAGTCATGGGTTGGGTAATTACCCTCATGAATCTTCAGTTGCCTGGAGGCATATGCAACAACTTGGCCTTCTTGCATTAGTACGGCACCTAAGCCTTGGAGAGAGGCATCGGTGTATAATGAAAAACCAATTCCATTTCTTGGAGTAATAAGTACAGGTGCTGTCGTGAGGCGTTTCTTCAATTCCTGGAATGATGCTTCACAGGAGGGAGTCCAGATGAAGCGCACGTCTTTTCGAGTGAGCTTGGTCATAGGTTCAGCAATCTTTGAAAAGTCCTCGATGAAGCGTCTGCAATAGCCAGCCAAACCAAGAAAACTCCTAATCTGAGTAACAGTGGTAGGCTGCTTCCAGTTTAAAACTGCTTCAACCTTAGAAGGATCAACCCCAATGCCATTGCCTGAAACCACATGGCCTAGGAATTGAACTCTCTGCGCCAAAAATTCGCACTTACTCAACTTTGCATACAGTTGGTGTCTTTGTAAGGTCTGGAGGACGATCTTCAAATGTATTTTATGGTCTTCCTCGGTTGAGGAATATATCAAGATGTCGTCGACAAAAACCACCACAAACCGGTCTAAGTATAAGCTGAATATGCGATTCATCAAATCCATGAATGCAGCAGGGGCATTTGTTAGACCGAACGGCATAACTAAGAATTCGTAATGACCGTACCGAGTTCTGAACGCCGTTGTGGGAATGTCGGACTCTCGGATTAGGAGTTGGTGATAACCAGACCGTAAATCAATCTTAGAGAAGTATTTGGCTTCGCGAAGTTGGTCGAATAAGTCATCGATCCTGGGCAACGGATATCTGTTCTTGATGGTGACGTTATTCAACTTGCGATAATCGATGCAAAGTCGTAACGAACCATCCTTTTTGCGAACAAACAGAACTGGAGCGCCCCAGGGTGATGAACTCTTTCGGATGAAGCCATTGCTCTCTAATTCTTTAAGTTGTTTGTCTAATTCAACCAGTTCAATATTTGACATTCTGTATGGTGAAAATGAGATAGGCCCTGTCCCAGGTATGAGGTTGATCTCAAAATCGAATTCCCGAACTGGAGGTAGACCAGGAAGGTCATTAAGAAAAACTGTTGGGAATTCAGATACGACTGGAACATCGCGTACTTCGGGAGGGTACAGAGCTGGTGATTCATTGCCGTCACCAAGAGACAACGCTCGAAGTTGTGACTTGAGAAGTGCAACTGTTGATTTGTGTATCCATTGCCTTGTTCCCTGAATCTTGACAAACTCGCCTGTAGGCAAAGTTAACTGAACGTTCTTGTTCATACAGTCGATCTTTGCATTCAGTGGTGCGAGCCAGTCCATGCCGAGGATGATGTCGAAGTCATCAAAATCCATTACAAAAAGATCGGCATATATTATCTGTTCGGACATTCGAAGCTCACATCGAGAACACTGCAAATTCACGTCAGTACCCGATCCGAACGGTGATGTGACATGGAGTGTGATGTGTGTGGGTTCAGGATGCAGGCCTAAATGTCTTACCAATGTTGATGATATAAAAGAATGCGTAGCAACTGAATCAAACAAAACATGCACCAATGTATTGAACAAAGGAAAGGTACCTTCGACGACATTATTGTCTGGGAGGGGTTGGTGAGCGATGGCATAAGCTCTGCCCTGATTTCGTTGACCCTGGTTCTGCTGGGTCTGCCTGGGTTGGGCATTAGCAGCAGGTGGTGCTTGTTGGACTGGAATAGCCGGAATAGGTTGCTGAAGGTGCGGACAAAGATGTTTGACATGGCCCTTCTGGCCGCAGTTGAAACAAGTCGGCCTGTACTGCTGATTGTTTTGCTGGCCATTCTGATTATGCTGCTGGGCTTGCTGATTGTGGTGTCGACCACCACCTCGGCCATTGCCGTTACTACGGCCACCTCGTCCATAACGACCGCCACGGCCATGATTTCGAAAACCCTGATGGTTAGGGTTAAAAGGTTCAGCCGCAGGGGTTGTGGCCACATTCTTTGAAACTGGGGCTGGGAGGGCTTGGTTTTGATTGTAGTAGGGCTTCTTCTTGTTGCCCTGTTGCGAGCCTTGTTGGGAAAACGTTGCAGGCCTTTTGCCCTTATTCATTCTTTGTTCCTGTAAGAGCTTCTCTTGTTCAAAACTCATGGCCTTGTCAACAACCTCCTTGTAAATCTGCAGATCCAAGATCGATAAGGCTTGTCGAATGTCATGGCGAAGACCATTATAAAATTTCTCAGCCTTATCTCGCTCCGTTGAGATTGTGGAGAGAGAGTAAACTGATAATTCTTTAAATTTTCCTGCATATTCTCTGACGGTCATGGTGCCCTGATATAACTTAGCAAATTCCTGGCGCTTCTGTTTTGTCACCGCGCTGGGAAAATACTCATCAATAAACATTGACTCAAACTGTTGCCAAGTCATATCGGCTATATTGACCCTTGGGTCTTCTTTCACTGTGATCCACCATGTGTTTGCGGCACCAACAAGTTGGTAGGTTGCTAGTGGAACTTTACGAGTCTCATCGACTCCCATTGCATCAAGAGCCTTCTTGGACTCATCCAACCACTTTTGAACCTCATCAGGATCAATGGTGCCATCGAAAGTAAGAGGTTGTAGCCGCTTGTATTTAGTAATCTGATCGGTTTGAGCTTCGGACCCTAATTTTACAGGTACTTGAACCGTGGGAATCTGACTAGCTGCAGTCTCACGAACGGCAGTTTGAACAGTGGCCTTCATTGCCTCAATAAATCCAGCGAAGAAGGTTTCAATGCTTGAAGGCATGGCAAAGGGTGCGGGTGGTGGTGGTATTGCCTGCCCAGATGTAGTGGCAGTTGTGGGTTGGGCCTGTGCTGTTGTCGGAGGCGGCGGTTCCTGAGTCTCAGGAGGTGCCTCCATTGTTGGACGAACAGTACGTGGCCTTCCTCTCTTTCTGGTTTGCATTGTCTCACTGGCAAAGAGAAAAGAAAACCAAGATTTAGGAACTCGAGCCAAGGATATTGTTATAATATGCTCAGCAACAATTTCGAGAGTACTGCAATATTAAAGTCACCTATTTTTCTAAGTATAGGGTAAGGTTTTTGTTGAGGAATCAAAGAATCTGATATAACTCGTATGTTTGGCCATGGTGTAAAAAAAAACAAGGTTAGAATGTTTAGATAATAAGTACAAACCATTGCAAGTATTTAAAATGATTTTGTTGTGGTCTTTGTGAACATACATATATGTTTTATTGAAAAGCCATACGAGTCATAAGAAATCCAAGATTTGCCTCGGTAAATATCCTGAACGAACGTTCTATCGCAATCTTATGCATTCATACGCTTACTCTTAGTCTGTTCAATTATTATCCAAGTTCATATGTCTCATACCACATGAATTCAGTAATAAGGGTGGAAACCAAGTTAAGTTGTATGAACACGGTCTCTAAAAACATTGGCTGAATAGAAGTTCACTAATAGTATCGTCCAAATTTACTCGTCCCATACCGTGTAAACTTAGTGATAATATTAGTAATGCAACTTTCTCCAAATGTTTCTTTTCACACAAGGTCATGGGTTTTCTTACTTCCACATTTTATTTAGTATCCTCCAATTTTGTTGTGTCCCATACCACTCCAAAGTTAGTGATACAAAAGAAAGAATGGTTGTAAGTCAGCCCACCAAAGATAGTCTTTAAACAAAACAATTTTATTCATATATGTCAAAGAAAATTTGTACAATGCCAGAAATTAATGTTGACCTTCTTGCCTACTACCAGTTCTTCGAGACCTACTGTTATGTACAGAATGACTACTAACAGAAGGTTGAGAGTGTGCGCGCTCTGCGTTGGAGTTTTGCAAACGAGTTAATACAAGGTTGTGGCTCTCTTTCAGCGCAGCAATATTGGATGCCATTTCATCTAACCGTTCAAGTAGGTTAGTCGGTTGTCCCATTGGTGGTTGATGGGTTGGTTGTCTCGTAGGTGAAGGGTAGGCCATAGGCATTGGAGGAAAGTATTGGTTGTATGGGTGATTCATAGGTGGAACGTAGTTGTATTGATTGTGCGGGGATCCCCTAACCGGAACCCCTTGGATAATTTGGTTTGTTTGAGATGAAAAAGTTGGAAACAATGGGCTCATTGGAATGTGTGGTCCTCCAAGATTTGGTGAGGCCCAGTACTGTTGTTGTTGGTTTACAGCAACTTGTGGAACTGGCTGATACTGTACCGCAGAAGTTTGAAATCTTTGGTACGAAGTGTTGCCTTGAGTTGGCACGTTCCAAGTTGGTGGATTTGCTTGTGGACCTTGTCTATCATGACTTTGTATTGGCGAATTTAGTGTGGCATATAATTCTTCGTCAGTAAGTGGTGGATTAATTGGATCAGTATTCAGGGCTGGGTCTGATGTAGGATTTGGATTTGAATCATTATTTGGGCCGTCTCTGACAGGCATCTTGCGTCGACATTTGCGAAGGCAACGCCCGTGCTTGTCTCTCATTCTTTCGGCAGTTCTGATTGTCGTGCCGAATACCTCTTGGTCAGTTACCCCTCCACTTGTGCCATAGGTCTTGAAGATAGAGGATGCTGTAACTGGTTCAGTGATCAGGTTTGACGTTCCATCGAAAGTGTCAACGTTGGCCTCGTGAAGTATCCTCATAATCAAGACTCCGTAGCCGAGGAATTCCTTCTTTAAAGGGTTTTGAATCACCCTCAACATTTGTTGGATGATGATGTGTGGTAGAGAGACTTTTATGTTCTTCTCTATGCAATACAGCACAAGGAGTTGGGCCCTTGACATAGTGCCCCTAGTGCCCCTCTCTGGCAAGATGTTGCCGTATACAATCTTTCCGAGGCCGACAAGAGATGGCTTAAGATGATTGTTTGGGAGGTTGGTGTATGTTGATTGAGTGTATGGCTCTTTGGCGAGGGAATTGAACAGTTGTGCATTAGATTCTGCGATCTCTGCAACTGTCTGGGGGTCATGTGGTTCAATAATCCTCTCCTCAATCGGAATCTCCAAGAGGCGAGCAATAATCTCGATATTGATAGGAATTGTCGTTCCCATGATTGTTGTCTCTAAATGAGGGCTGAACTTATCTCTGTGAAGTCCCACGTAAGTCATGGCTTCATAGAAGGATCTGACCAAGTTGTAAGAGACTTGACCCTCAACGTTGGTTATATTTAACCAATCCAGTGTTGCGAGTTTGTCATGAAGGATTGGACGGAGGCGGAGATCGCTATTGTCGATGCTCCTCATGGTCACAATCTCTCTTTTGGACAATTCCGTTAGTCTAGTGGGAATTGGTTTCCTGCTAGTAGAAGTTGTTCCCTCCCTTGAGGTCATTCTTTTGCTGAAAGGAAAATAAATTTGTGTGAAAGACACAAAATATATTCCTAATATTTTTAAGATTTATGCCTTGTCTGCTAGACATTAGTTTTGAGTTTTCTGTTGATGTTTATGCCATCATGAAATTTTCTTTATTAGTGAGTTGATGCATATATGTCGTATTCACATAGAAATGTATTGGCATATTTAATCATAACTATATATATAGTTTCCATAAAGCAACTATATATATATAAAATCATATATAAGTGTTTTTAATCCAAATCTTAACTATATATAAAAGTCATATATAGAGAGTGATAATTTTTTTTTTTTCAAATATTTATGAGGATTTTGGTTTGGTAATAAATTGTTTTTGAAAAAAAAAGTTTCAAATAGTAAAATTTTTTTTTTTTTTTCGAATATCTATTTGTCGAAAAAAAAAAAAAAAAATTTTCCGAATATTTAGTTTTCGAAAAAAAAATTCAAAATTTTTTTTTTTATTTTTTTTATTTTTTTATTTTTTTATACGTACCTCATATACACTAATGTATATAGATACATATATTCAATAATAACTACACATATAGTTTCTACTAAATTTTGACTATATGTATATTCAAGTCAAACTATATAAAAATCATATAGTTTTCTAGATATATATATTTAATGCAAATCTAAACTATATATAATTGACGTATGTATATATAGTTCTAGAGATATATATATCTAATAACATTTTTTTTTCTTCTCCTAATTTGGTGGACTTGGGCGGGCCATGGACCGTACGCTCTGATACCATTAAATGTCACACCCCGCCCGAACGCGCCTAAACCGGCGGTACACTATCGGACGGGGCGCGCATTTGGAACAATCATAATGATAATAACAGAGTACGCAGCGGAAATACAATACACAGTACAAATCTGATTTCATATAATTCAGAATACTTTTGTACATAAAATGGTCAAGGGAACATACTCCCAAAATCCCCAATGATTCATACAAAGGGTACAAGATGTGGGCCCCATAACCTGCACCCAGTCCATCCTAATTTCCTGTGAAAGATTTGATAATATTGGAGTGAGCTTAACGCGCTCAGTGGGTAAATAGTGCATGAGTATAACAATTAATAAAGCATACTTCAATATCAAATATCTTAAATACACATGTAAGCATCATAATCAATCAATATGTATGTATGCATGACACCGTCACGTACTAATGGTTTGATGAGCGTACATCGCCTGAGTTCACGTACTGGTGTCCTTCCCCGGGCGAAGCCAGGTTCTCACTGTACGTCCCTCCTCAGGAACAATGCTCTGGATTCATGTACTGATGTCCCTCCCCGGCGTAGCCAGGTTCACATGTACGTCCCTCTTCAGAGAAATAATATGAATAGTGAGCAATGCTTCTAACTATTCCATGAGTCATAAACCATATACGTCCCTAGGTGGTGATATGTATGATGCCAATGCATGAACTAGTCTAGTCTACTGGTCTGGTCTTTTCTTGACATTTAGACTGACTTTGGCATCGTCTAGTGATCCTTATTAGGGTCGGTATCACGACGTGCAAGGTTAGGACATTCAGGTCATAAACATTATTGATATAATGCAGTGTAAATGAATAGTAGATATAATAATAATTGAATGTAAACTTTAATAAAAGTTATAAAACACGCAAACCTATGTTTCGTTCCCCACCTTCAGATCTGGTGCTTTTCTCTGGACAGAACTTCGTTGCACCGCTTTCAGATCTGCCGCTTTCCTCCGGACAGATCTTTGTTGCACCGCACCGGGAGTCTCAAAGACTAAAAACTTAGAATGCGTGGAAAGGAGACGAAAAATCACAAGAGAAGGTGATTTGGTGTGAGGAATGATAAATGAGGAGGTTTCTTATATAGAGATTTTTGCGCCTGAACGTTCTGGCAGGCGCCTGAACGTTCTGGCATGGCGCCTGAACGTTCTGGCAGGCGCCTGAACGTTCTGGCATGGCGCCTGAACGTTCTGGCATGGCGCCTGAACGTTCTGGCATGGCGCCTGAACGTTCTGGCATGCGCCTGAACGTTCTGGCATGGCGCCAGAACGTTCGGGCATGCGCCTGAACGTTCGGGCGTTGCCCAAATTGTAAAAATTTCAAATAGTAATTTTTTTTTTTTGTGAAATACAGGGTATTACACAATCAATATGTATGTATGCATGACACCGCCACGTATTAATCGTTTGATGAGCGTACATCGCCTGAGTTCACGTACAGGTGTCCTTCCCCGGCGTAGCCAGGTTCTCACAGTACGTCCCTCCTCAGGAACGATGCTCTGGATTCACGTACTGATGTCCCTCCCCGGCGTAGCCGAGTTCTCATGTACGTCCCTCTCCAGAGAAATAATATGAATAGTGAGCAATGCTTCTAACTATTCTATGAGTCAAACCATATACGTCCCTAGGTGGTGATATGTATGATGCAAATGCATGAACTAGTCTAGTCTACTGGTCTGGTCTTTTCTTGACATTTAGACTGACTTTGTCAACGTCTAGTGATCCTTATCAGGGTCGGTATCACGACGTGCAAAGTTAGGACATTCAGGTCATAAACATTATTGACATAATGCAGTGTAAATGAATAGTAGACATAATAATAATTGAATGTAAACTTTAATAAAAGTTATGAAACACGCAAACCTATGTTTCGTTCCCCACCTTCAGATCTGGTGCTTTTCTCCGGACAGAACTTCGTTGCACCGCTTTCAGATCTAGCGCTTTCCTCTGGACATAACTTTGTTGCACCGCACCGGGAGTCTCAAAAACTAAAAACCTAGAATGCGTGGAAAGGAGAAGAAAAATCACAAGAGAAGGTGATTTGGTGTGAGGAATGAGAAATGAGGAGGTTTCTTATATAGAGATTTTTGCGCCTGAACGTTCTGGCATGCGCCTGAACGTTCTGGCATTGCGCCTGAACGTTCTGGCATGCGCCTGAACGTTCTGGCATGGCGCCTGAACGTTCTAGCATTGCGCCTGAACGTTCTGGCATGGCGCCTGAACGTTCTGGCAAGCGCCTGAACGTTCTGGCATTGCGCCTGAACGCTCTGTCATGCGCCTGAACGTTTGGCATGCGCCTGAACGTTCTGGCATGCGCCTGAACGTTCTGTCATTGCGCCTGAACGTTCTGGCATGCGCCTGAACGTTCTGGCATGCGCCTGAACGGTCGGGCATGCGTCTGAACGTTCGGGCATGCGCCTGAACGTTCTGGCATGCGCCTGAACGTTCGGGCGTTGCCCAAATAGTAAAAATTTTCAAATAGTTATTTTTTTTTTTTGTGAAATACAGGGTATTACACTCTACCACCCTTAAAGGGATTTCACCCTCGAAATCAAGTCAGGTATGGATGAGGGTGATCGGCGTGAGAAGTAGCCGCAGGCTGTTAAGGAGCCACTGTGTGTGTGCATCACTATTGCCATTAACATGATTTTCAGACATCTGCATAGTTATTCAAGTGAAACAATGGATGAAGATAATGTTTCATTGTGGTATTTATAAGTGGAAATAAGACAATGTATTACATCATCAGGTGGGACTAGAAAACAAGTCAGGGTATTTATGTTTAATTGTGGATTCTAGTTCCCATGTAGCTTCCTCTATGCCGTGGTGATCCCAGAGCACCTTCACAAGTGGTATGCTACGTCTCCGTAGTTCTTGAGTTTTTCGATCTAAAATCTATATTGCTTTCCCTTGATATTTATTTCCTTCCTCAACCCGAACCTCGACTAAAGGGATGATATGCGAAGGATCAGGACGATACTTGCGAAGCATAGATACATGAAAAACGTCATGAACCTTAGGCATGGACGATGGAAGGGACAGACGATAAGCAAGTTTGCCAATACGTTCAATGATCGGAAATGGACCGATATACCGCTGGGAGAGCTTTCCTTTGATCCCAAAGCGTTTGACACCTCGGGTGGGCTGGACTTGTATAAAAACAAAGTCCCCCGTATCAAATTCGAGAGGTTGTCGTCGTTTGTCAGCATATACACTAATGTATATAGATACATATATTCAATAATAACTACACATATAGTTTCTAATAAATTATGACTATATGTATATTTAAATCAAACTATATAAAAATCATATAGTTTTCTAGATATATATATTTAATACAAATCTCAACTATATATATAATTGACGTATGTATATATAGTTCTAGAGATATATATATCTAATCACATATTTCTTCTCCTAATTTGGTAGACTTGGGCGGGCCGTGGACCGTACGCGCCTAAACCGGCGGTACACTCTCGGACGGGGCGCGCATTTGGAACAATCATGACGGTAATAACAGAGTGCGCTGCGGAAATACAGTACACAGTACAAATCTGATTTCATATAATTCAGAATACTTTTGTACATAAAATGGTCAAGGGAACATACTCCCAAAATACCCAATGATTCATACAAAGGGTACAAAATGTGGGTCCCATAACCTGCACCCAGTCCACCCTAATTTCCTGTGAAAGATTTTGATAATATTGGAGTGAGCTTAACGCGCTCAGTGGGTAAATAGTGCATGAGTATAACAATTAATAAAGCATACTTCAATATCAAATATCTTAAATACACATGTAAGCATCATAATCAATCAATGTGTATGTATGCATGACACCGTCACGTATTAATGGTTTGATGAGCGTACATCGCCTGAGTTCACATACAGGTGTCCTTCCCCGGCGTAGCCAGGTTCTCACAGTACGTCCCTCCTCAGGAACGATGCTCTGGATTCACGTACTGATGTCCCTCCCCGGCGTAGCCGAGTTCTCATGTACGTCCCTCTCCAGAGAAATAATATGAATAGTGAGCAATGCTTCTAACTATTCTATGAGTCAAACCATATACGTCCCTAGGTGGTGATATGTATGATGCAAATGCATGAACTAGTCTAGTCTACTGGTCTGGTCTTTTCTTGACATTTAGACTGACTTTGTCAACGTCTAGTGATCCTTATCAGGGTCGGTATCACGACGTGCAAAGTTAGGACATTCAGGTCATAAACATTATTGACATAATGCAGTGTAAATGAATAGTAGACATAATAATAATTGAATGTAAACTTTAATAAAAGTTATGAAACACGCAAACCTATGTTTCGTTCCCCACCTTCAGATCTGGTGCTTTTCTCCGGACAGAACTTCGTTGCACCACTTTCAGATCTGGCGCTTTCCTCCGGACAGAACTTTGTTGCACCGCACCGGGAGTCTCAAAAACTAAAAACCTAGAATGCGTGGAAAGGAGAAGAAAAATCACAAGAGAAGGTGATTTGGTGTGAGGAATGAGAAATGAGGAGGTTTCTTATATAGAGATTTTTGCGCCTGAACGTTCTGGCATGCGCCTGAACGTTCTGGCATTGCGCCTGAACGTTCTGGCATGCGCCTGAACGTTCTGGCATTGCGCCTGAACGTTCTGGCATGGCGCCTGAACGTTCTGGCATGCGCCTGAACGTTCTGGCAAGCGGCTGAACGTTCTGGCAAGCGCCTGAACGTTCTGGCATGCCTGAACGTTCTGGCATGCGCCTGAACGTTCTGGCATTGCGCGGCTAGAACGTTCTGTCATTGCGCCTGAACGTTCTGTCATGCGCCTGAACGTTCTGTCATTGCGCCTGAACGTTCTGTCTTGCGCCTGAACGTTCTGGCATGCGCCTGAACGTTCTGTCATTGCGCCTGAACGTTCTGTCATGCGCCTGAACGTTCTGGCATGCGCCTGAACGTTTTGTCATTGCGCCTGAACGTTCTGGCATGCGCCTGAACGTTCTGGCATGCGCCTGAACGTTCTGTCATGCGCCTGAACGTTCGGGAATGCGCCTGAACGTTCAGGCGTTGCCCAAATAGTAAAAAATTTTAAATAGTTAATTTTTTTTTTTTGTGAAATACAGGGTAATACATATTAAGTAGATTGTGTAATTTTATAATAAATATATTAGTTAATTAACGCGACCAACCCGACTCTAACTAACCTGAACTCATTGGGCTGGGTTTAAGAGGTCTATTGGGTTAAGTTGGGTTAAGTCTTCTTCAACCTGAATTCAATTAAGTTGGGTTGATATTTAGCCAAAACCCAAGCCATTTAATAATTAACATTAACTAATTCAAATTAATAAAAGATAATAATTATTACTTTATGGATAATTTTTTCATAAACACTTTTTATAATTGAATTAACCAAAATTTTATTATGTAAAGTAATATAAAAAGAAATTATTTTAATAATTATTATAGTACTTGCATTTGACTTAAAAATAAATTTAGAATTCATAGAAAGCTATATTTTCTTTTTTATTTTATTTTTGGACCAACATATGCTTTTGACTTCAAAATTTGCGTTAACCATCATCATCGACGGTTTAAACACACTAGGAGGTCTACGACGACCAATCCAATGCTCTTGACTCCGTTTTACTACACACAACAACCAACTAAATCGAACTACGTAGTCGTGTTATTAATCCACCTCACAGCTCAATCTGAAATGACAAAATAGAAAGTTTATCTCAAAGAAAGTCGAAGGGTCCTTCTTCCAAGGAAAATTTCACAAAATATTCTCTTGAAATTTTAAGAAATGAAAAATAGCTTATCTCATAATTTTCTGTACCCATAATTTCATAATGAATAAACAAAAAAAAAAAACTACCGAAAATGGTAAGATTTTCGGTATAAGAAGGTAGCTATAATCCTTCATCAATTTCTTACAATCACGAAGAAGATTTGGAGACTAATAAGAAGGGAAGTTACACTGCTGGTCAGTGGATTATGACCTGGCAAAATCATAATCTAATTTTTTTAGCACGAACTCACTTTTTATATTATTTTATTTTCTTGTATAGGTGTTGCATTGCAAACACCTAAAACACATAATTTATTAAAAGAAGAAAAAATTCAATTTACACAAATAATAGAATAGTTAATTATTTAAAAAAAAACAATGGGAGGAGAAAGGAAAAAAACACAGGTGGCATGGGAGTTTTGATGCAGGGGTAACTCTGTCTCTCTTACTCTCAGGAGTTTTGAGGCAGGAGTAACTCTTTCTCTCTCTTACGCTCACTTCCACATACAAGTCTGATTTGGAAAGGTTGAACAAGAAAGTTATATATATATATATATCATCAGGAAGCGATCAAGAACTTGATATTTCGATCATAGCAAAGATCAGCGAGAGTGCTTTGAGTGATAGAAGAGGAAACGTATAGCTTAATATTTCCGATCAGATTTAGCGAGAGGGTGCGCAAGAGGTATAGAAGAAGAAGTCGATCAGTTAATAAGGAAGAAAGAAATTATTGCAAGGAAGAAAATGGTGTGTGAAAGAGATTCAGTCCGAAATGATAATAATAAGGGCTTAGGAAATAATATTGAAAAGAACAAGATTCAGAAAGGGATTGTGAAGAAGAGTTTGGGGAAGAGGAAGGAAGGGCTGAAGAAGAAGTTAAATGAGTTTACAACCTTATGCGGCATCCAAGCTTTCATGATTTGTCTTGAACCTTCATCATCACCATCTGATGCTAATGGCACTGATGATCAGGTGGTGGCCGTGGATGTGTGGCCTGAGGAACCTAAGGGACATCATCCCATCATACAAAGGTACATGCAGATGAGGAAGGAAGACAGAGAGAAACATAGTTCTATTACTAATATCTTAACAACCTTGAATAATAGCGGCGTCAAGGAACAACAACAACAAAATAATAATAATAACAAGAAAATAGTAGTTGAAAAAAATGTTAGAGATGATGATGAGCTTGATGGGTTAGGAATGGAAGAGTTGAGAGACCTAAATAGGGTTTTGGAGAATAAGTTGGAAGAGGTGAGAAAGAGGGCTAATGTTTTGAAAGCTACAGAAACATTAGTACCGACCCCGAAAGTAGTAGTATTAAAAGAAGATCATCAACAACAAGTAGTATTATCGGGGAATGGTACTAGCGGTGGTGAACGTGGTGGAATGGTATCATGTGGACGGAGGTCATCAACGTGGAACTCATCATCTGCTGGTACTACTGGATTTGGGACATTGGAAGATGTTGTTTCCATGGCAACAAAAAAATGTAGGGCTTAATCAGGAACAAGATGCTTATAATTGCTCAATTGTTGCTCGTGGTGGTTGCGGTGGATGTTATTTTCCTGACGATCATCATCATCTAATGTTTGATCCCATGATGGGTTGTGATTATATGGATCATCATCTTCGTCATTATGATCAACTTCAAGAAGTACGACAACCACTTGATGCCATATTGCCATAATCGTCATCAACTCCGTTGCTGCTTCCACTTCCCTATGAAGATGTGTAGCCTTTGTCTTAGCATCTTTTGGATTTCAACCACCTCACTGCAAACAACATTGAGAATTTCTTCTTCCGACCATGAAGTCTTTGTGCATATTCATCTACTTGGCAACGTACTAAATAATGATCTCTATTGATTAATTAATCACTATTGTTACAAATTTACAAGAACTTGTAACTTTATTTTCCTTTAATTTTTTTATGGGGGAAATTAATTGATTAATGACGCTACTTTTAATTAGCATGTATAACAGGGTTTATCCCCTGTTTTGTAAAGTACATATATACATGTATCAAATGTGGATTACTATTTCTTTAATGTAATTAATGTAATAATTTCTCACATATAAAAGTTTCATGTTTGATCTATATTGATGATATCCAAGGCCGGCCTTGGGGCAGGGCCAACACGACGACAACCCTGCCCCCAAATATTTATATATGAATTTGCAAGTGCCCATACCTTAATTTCTTTTATTTTTTCTGAATTTATTTATGAATTCCATGGAATGGCATGTCTTATTTATTTATTTTTCCTAAAAATTTCCAAATTAAGGATTAGGTCTCCTTTGGAATTTATGTAACCACTGTGAGTATAGTTTCCTTGATTTGGTTCTTGTATGACATTGTACGCATATAAAATGTTTGATTGTATGCATGTTATATTTATATATACATTGAGTTTTATGAATCATGCAAAATGATTTTAGCAATTGGAGTTTGTAATGATAAGGTTTTGCGAATCCTCATTGTCATTTCGTTAGGAATTAGACCCGGATGAGGTTTTGCGAGTCCTCATTGTCCGTAGGTCTGTCCTAACAAGGGTTGCGATCCTTGAAATGACTGTGAATTGGGTGATAGGAAGTTGTGTCTACCTTGTATGGCCATACAAGGGTTAGACCCGCTCTCTTGCCTTGCGAAGGAGGGAGATTGTGCATTGTGTTATTGAAAACTCATGCAATTTATGTTGTTGACATGTATGATATATTCGTTAAATGATGCATGTGTTGAATAAGTGTTTGAAATGATTTTAAATGTCATATTTCTCTAAATGTATATAATTGCCATCTTAAGAACTATATTCACTGAGCTGTTGTTTGCTCACCCCATTTCCTCCAACATTTCAGGTATTGAGTCGAAGGGAAAAGGAAAACTCCGTGAGTGATAATCACGTGAGCCTTCGTCTGGTATGTGTATATATGCTTGGAGGAAATATATTATAATTTTGTTATATATATAATTATCACACATTATATATATGTAATATCACCTAGATGGGTTGTGTGGTAATATTATCTGATGAAATGAGATAATAAATGGAATGATTATAGAGATCTATATTGGTTTTGATTTGTGGTATATAAAAAAAAATTACTGTAACTTTTGGGAATTATTGTGTGACTACGTGAAGGCTAACAGTATATTGTATATTGTATATGAGTATGTACAGTATATAGACACTGTGTCGGTCATGACGTCAGCCTACGTCAGGGGCGTCGTGACAATTTAGGTATAATTCCGGTAGGAGATGGTTTAACCATGCCCAATTTGGAAATCTTAGCCTAAATGATTTGATGACCCTGAACAACATTAATTGCATTTTAATGTACCATCATCAATGTTCAGTACTCTTCCTCAATGACCCTCTAGAAATTTTCTCATTACAAATTTTTTTATTAGCCCAAATCTTGCCATGAAGAGGGCAGTTTTTGAATATGTATAGCGAAGTTTCTGTTAGTTTACTGCTTTTGAATTATCAGAAGCCAAAGGCTCATTTAACTTTTGTAGCTATATTTTGTGCAGTAAAAGATGATGGATGGCATGTTGTCTTACCAAAATTTATTTTGTAGAGTTGGAGTGAAATTCTCGACTGTGGAAGTGCTGTATAAGAATCTCTGTGTCGAGGCAGAATGTGAGGTTGTCCATCGCAAGCCCCTCCCCACTTTATGAAACTCATTGAAAGGCATGGTTTCTGTAAGTAAATCCACTATTTATAGTGGATTTCAACCTACTGGTTAAAGTTGATTCTGTAGTTCATTTATATACTCATGCAAGTTGTTGTATTAAATGGTCTTATGAGCTCCTGTCATGTTAATTTAGATCACACAAATCCATGATATCTGATCTAAATATCTTAAGGTAGCCAGGATAGAAGTTGCTTCTTTTTGAAAAAAAGAGATTAGGTGAGAAGTGGAATCTATGATCTAATAGCTTGCTTTTTCATGCATCAGACCAACTTCAATGATTTGCAACTTTGCTTATTAGTGTCTCTCTGTATTTTATAGAGATTTCTTGAACATGATTTATTTTCCTTTTCCTTGACAATAATAGAGCGTTTCGGTGTTGGACAGGTATGCACCAAGTTGCTAGGTGCAAAGTCTCAAAGAACAAACATAAATATCATTAAGGATGTAAATGGCATCATCAAGCCTGACAGGTGAGGATTAAAGTTTTACCAATCCACAAGGCTCACAGCCCTTTTTCACTTCTGTAATTTCTTGAAGATTAAAAAATTATGACCTTCTTAACAGTTAAGAAGGCCATAAAACTACAGTGGCATCCTCATTGTTGTGGTCAGAATCTCATGACACAAATGTGAATCCTCATTTGTATATATTAACTACCTATAGAATTATCGAGACATTAATATTTTTTTAGTTAATTGATGATTCAGACCGATTCACTATGATTCAACTAGCTATTCATTTTGATTCTCCATCGATTCAGACGAATTTAGCTACTACTAACTCATAGGTATAGTGATTGAGGAATCTAATTTGAATCATTATAGGTTTAGGGTGTAGCAATTTCATCACCCTAAACCCTAATTATATACAATAAATTAAAACTCAAAGGAAAGTGTCCCGAGTCTGTTGTGTGATCAAGAGTCAAATCTTGAGAGTTAAAAAAATTAAGAGGAAATATGATGAGGGTTAGCTTTGAGAACCATTAATGAGGCCAAAAATGATCACAGACATTTTGATCAGATTTGATCACAGACAAAAGCAGGTAACCGTATTGTAATCTAAGAGCAGAAATTTAGGGCTGTGAGAAGATTAGATTACAATGATAATAACAAACAATGGAAGAAGAAGAGGAAAAGAGAAATGAGGCCTTAGGGTTATAGTTATTTGGAGGAACAGTTGTGACAATAAGCATGTATTTTGAAGAAAAAAAGACTGAAAACAGGGCCTTAGCATTAGTTGGGAGAGTCTGTTCAGTATGTTAAAAGTCACAGAGGAGAAAGAACTAATACGAATGGAAATCTTTTCATTCTTCATACTGTGATCAATTCTTTGGTAATTTCTATTATGCTCTCAACAAGCACTGATCTATGTATCATTGATCTAATAAGTCTGATACATATACCAAAAGTTTATTAGTTTTAATATGTGCTCAAGATATTGATAGTTAATACATGTGTTTTCTCTCAGCAATAATTATATTGTTTTTTTTTCTTCTTAATTTAATCCCATTGCTTATACACCCAAAAGAGTTTTAAGCAAAGCATTAGTTAGAGGAATTTATAAGGTGCGTAACCTAATTTTTGAAAATACGATGGCACTTCACCAGCGCTTATAAGGTGCGTAACCTAATTTTTGAAAATACGATGGCACTTCACCAGCGCCAGAGGTTTGCCTTTTTGTTTAGTCCCACATCGAGAAACAAGGGAGTAGGTACAAACGAATGGAATATAAGAATTGATTTATTAAATTTAAAGACTCGTACCTTTCTCGGCCTTTTGGCTAAGATCAAGTGTAATATCTGTTCTTATCAGTTTAATATCTGATACGTGGGGCATTGCCTCACATGATATTAAATTAATTTTTTTTTTTGGAGAGTTCACTACAATAGCTATAGGAGCTCTCAAGCGTCGCCACTACGTTGCACTATTGCAAGGGCCCGGCGCACCCCTCCCAAACCTTATAAGTAAATATTTCTGTTTCTCTATTTTCAAAGTAGAAAATGTAATTACTAACGAATTAATTTTTCCGAGCATCCTTTTTTAAATTAGCATAATATTGCCTCAAAACAACAAAATTAGCATAATATTGTGAAAGATGTTAAGATAACTTTTTTTGAAAGAGATATGTGGCTCTGGTTAGGGTACGAAAGCTTGGAAAGCTTGTCATTTGCCCATGCTCAATACAATGGAAAGCTTGGAAAGTGAACAACTGTGGTTTTAATACAATGGAATAGTCGTAGTCTTGTTAGTCAGCCCTCTGTGCTTCTGTAGTCTTTCTAATGCTAATGCCTTCGTCCTTCATTCATTTTCTTAATTTTAGCCATTCAACATATCTGTAACTATAACATAGACAAGTAATTTTAACCTGTTATTTGAGAGAACAAAGGGGATACCCGCCACTGATCATGCAGTATCTAAAAGATAAGAAGAAGGAGAGAAAAGGAAAGAAAAGAAAAAGAAGAATCAATTAAAAATAATTTCTATTCTATAGTCATTTAATGCTTATTCCAATTACAAACTCAATCTAAAATACTCAATTTGTATCTTAGTACAATTTTGAAACTAAAATTCTACTTAAATAAAATAATTAGAATCCTAAGAAAATAAGCAACTAAATCCTACTTAAGTAAAACCATTAAAATCCTATCAAAATGAGCAACTAGTTTCCTAATAAAGATAAATTACTTTAAATAATAATAATAATCTGAAGTATATCCAGCAAAATTTTGGAATGAAGGAATTGTAGGGCTTTTCCCTAATCTCTCTATCCCCCAATATGTGTACAGGGAAAGGGAGAGTTTTGTCTGTAAGCCTTTTTTGAGACATCCAACCACCACCATTGAAGTTCTGAAGAAGCTAATTGGGTTCCTTTTTTTTCTTCTCAGTTTAATCCCATTTCTTATGCACATAATAAAGAAGGTTTTAGCTTAAGTTATTTGGAATGTTGCCACTGGTTAAAGTACGAAACAAGTGGAGTTTCGCCTTTTCATTTAGTACCACATTGAGAAACTAAGGAAATGGGTAGAAATAAATTGAAGATAAGATTAGATTTTTGAAAATTCTTACCTTTCTTGGCCTTTTGGCTAAGATCATGTGTAGTATCTCTCCTTATTAGTTTAATTATTATAGGAGAAAAAAAGATTTTCCGGTGATATGTAAACAATGGTTAACATACATATGCTTTTGTGGTTTTCTGCAGGTTGACTTTGTTGCTTGGTCCTCCAGGGTACGGGAAAACAACTTTGCTACTTGCCCTTTCTGGAAAACTCAATCAAACTCTCAAGGTTATCTATATTTCTGCTTTTGAGCTTCTCTCATGAAGAGCCTTTCTTAAAGAGTGATATTAAGGATAAGTTTGTATCTCATTACTAGAGGAATGGTTCACAAGAAAAGTATTCTGCATTTTGAAGTGAAAAAATGAGCGGCTAATGTCTTTATCCCTTTTTTTTATGTGATAAGAGACAAGAAGAGGAGGCTTGGTGCAACGGTAAGACTAAGAGACTAAGAGTTGCTGCAGTGTGACACACTTGGTCATGGAAACAACCTTTTGCGAAGCAAGGTAAGGTTGTGTACAAGCCCTCCTTTCTTCCCATGTTTGTTAACTAATATCTGCAAGTGAGAAGGCATAATGCATATTGAAGAATCTAAATAATTACCCTTTGATTAATTATTACGATGCTTGTGTAGGAACTAAACCAAAGAAGTACAAATCAATAATTCAATGTAAAAAAAAAAAGGATTCTTGAATGTATATCTTGCTGAGAAACCAATGGAAAGAAACAGCCATCAGTCCTTGTAAAACAGACTTTCTGTAAACTCAACTTTGCAGAAAATTTGTCTCTGAATTGATCCTAGTAACATCAGTTATGCATGCAGAAACTTTGTTCGATAAATACTAAAATGAAATCATTCAATTAATAGCAGATAATTTTTGTCATTTGCAATTTTTTCATCTTAACTCTTACACATATTTTTAACAGGGAGTTTCTGTTGATGGACTGGAAAGTACCCTTCAAACGGATTAAATTTTAAAGGAACGAACTCTTTAATAGAACTCATATTACTTTATGATTGCATTTTATGCTATTCATCTCTTTTAATGATTACCATGTTTATTATTTTTCAGATACTTGGACTTGATGTTTGTGCTGACACAATGGTTGGGGATGCCATGAGAAGAGGCATATCTGGTGGCCAAAAGAAAAGACTGACTACAGGTGATGGGAATCAAAGTTGGAAGCTTTAGAATATTTAGGATTTGTCCAGTTCGCTGCTTTTAGTTATGGCATTTGAAGAAAAGTTGTGGTTCCAATGAGGACTATTCTACCAAGTACCGATCAAATGGGAATAAGGAAAAATACATGATTGCATTTTTCTGAGTTCAATTATTGCTATTATTATTATATTCTGTAGGGGAAATGATAGTGGATCCAACTAAAGCTCTCTTCATGGACGAAATATCAAATGGCTTAGACAGTGCCACTACATTTCAGGTGGTTTCCTGTGTTCGACAGTTGGTGCACGTTACAGAGGCTACAGCACTGATTTCACTTCTTCAGCCAGCACCTGAGACCTATGATCTTTTTGACGACGTAATCTTGATGGCTGAAGGGAAGGTCGTGTACCATGGTCCATGCAGTCATGCTCTTGACTTCTTCGAAGATTGTGGATTTAAATGTCCAGAAAGAAAAGGGGCCGCAGACTTCCTTCAGGAGGTACCTATGTCATGGGTTTACACATCACTTTTTGTTCTTATTTTTTCTTACAGAGTCCAATTGCCTTTTGAATTCTTTTCAGGTTATTTCTAAAAAAGATCAGAAACAGTACTGGTATCACACTGAAGAACCGTACAGTTATATTTACGTTGATCAGTTCTCTAAGAAGTTCAAGGCCTGCCATATAGGGAAAAAACTAGAAGAAGAGCTTTTTGATCCTTACGATAAGTCTCAGTGCCATAAAAGTGCTTTATCCTTCAGTATGTATTCACTGAACAAATGGGAGCTCTTTAGAGCTAGCATGAAAAGAGAATTTCTTCTTATGAGGAGGAATTCTTCTGTATATGTTTTCAAATCAACTCAGGTAACTATAAGCATGTGCTTAGTTTTTCTTGGGTTCTCTTTTCTTTTCACTAATCATACTTATCGTTGATGGACTCCCAGAGTTGGCCATGACAGTTTCAAGACTTGCTGTTTTCTACAAGCAGAGAGAATCATATTTTTACCCAGCTTGGGCTTATGCTATACCAGCTGCTGCTCTTAAGATTCCATTCTCATTGTTGGCGTCCATCACTTGGACAGCTCTTACTTACTATGTTATTGGATACACTCCTGAATTTGGAAGGTGAGTCTCATATGGAAGACCCAGATTATAGAGAAGGGGGAAAAGATAAATTCGACTGGATGACTATAATCAGAACTACTGCAATTCCTTTGAGCAATATAGAAAAATTGCAAGGTTTAGGAAAATATATCTGTCGAAGCATCATAATATTCTAACCATGTTAACTATGGGCATTGACATGTTGTACACCTGGTGGATCAAGCTTTAGGTTGGGTCCTTCCTACTCATGCACCTATAGCAAATTGGTTGAACATTCAATAGGTGTAATTGACATTGTAAACTGGACTTCTTCTTTCTTGGAAAATGTTGGATTCACTAGGAATCAGGTTCTCTCCTAACTTATAATCTTTTTTCTTCTGCTCAGGTTTTTTCGCCGGTTCATTCTACTTTTTGCAGTTCACTTGATGTCAATGGCCATGTTCCGTTTTATTGCTTCATTCTTTGGACCATTTCTGCTTCTGCAAATGCTGGTTCTTTTTCATTCTTACTTCTCTCATTGTTCGGTGGCTTTGTCATCTCAAAAAGTAAGTTCTTCTAACACTTGTCTTGTTGAAGCGTTATTTCTATCTGGCTATTCTTAGTGGCTTTCTTTTTGCAGACTCTATGCCACCTTGGCTGGAGTGGGGATTCTGGGTTTCCCCAATGACGTATGGTGAGATAGGAATAACAGGAAATGAATTTCTTTCTCCTCGTTGGCAAGTCGTAAGCTTCTACTACTGATTCTTAATTCTTTGCATTGTGACAATTTAACTTCCTAGTTGATCAGGTCTGAGGGGTGGTTCTCCATCATTGGCATGCTGATTCAAGTTAGGCACATGCAAGAAACAAGGCCACCTTTGATGGTAACTTAAGGAGATACAATTCAGAGAATAACATAATAATAGGACATTCATAAAAGCCACTCTTAGACACCTTTCTAGTTTATTTCAACATATTCTTTTCCAATAACAAAAAAAATATAAAAATTAGATCAGATGATTATGATTGCGCATTATACTTGACTGTTGGGCCTGAGGTCTTGAGTGCGACCACAAATGTGTCAGTATGCCAGTTTGAGATCATCCTAATGGTTGCAAGTTCTTTACGTTAATTGTGCTGGTTAAGTTATTTTTTCTTTTATTGAACAAAAGTAGCTGATCATCAATTTCTCAGTATCTGCTCATATTTTCTACCAGATGCTGTCAACAAACACAACTATTGGGAGGCAAACGCTGATGAATCGTGGTTTGAACTTTGATGGCTATTTTTATTGGATATCATTTGCTGCTTTATTTGGGTTTACAACACTTTTCCATATTGGGTTTATGTTGGCCTTATCTTTTTCCAAGCGTAAATTCTCTTTTTTTTCACCTAGTTCTCTTGCTTAATATGTATATATATATATATCATGTTGATCTATTCCCATTTTATTTTATTTTATGTTTTAGCTCCTATTGTGTCTCGTGCCATTATCTCCCATGAGACCCTCTCCCAAATACACAAGATAGAAGATTTCAGCAATGGTGCTAGTACTGAGGAGAGAGTCCTAATGCTCCGAAATTGATTGCAGAGTCTAAAAAAGGTCTGACCCTTTCCTTCTGTTCTATTTGTTGTTGAGAAAAATAAATGGTAGGGAGTAACATGTGTTGTAAACAATGGGATGTATGAATCAATTACTTTGTATCTTGGTTTGTGTTCATAGTGTTATTTTCTTTTATACTACCTAATATTTACATGGTTGATTTAGCAGGAGGAATGCTTTTACCTTTTGAGTCCCTAACGGTGGCATTTCAGGATGTGCAGTACTTTGTTGATACCCCTCTGGTAACTAAGTTAAGAAACTTATTAAAAAAAAAAAAAAGATGAACTGTCGTTAGTACTAAAACATGCGTGAAGCATGTAGATTCAAATTTCATTTGCTAGCTTCACCTTGTTTTGTTGGTCTTAGGAAATGAGGAAGCGGGGTTTCACGGAAGAAAAACTTCAACTTCTTCACAATATTACTGGTGCCTTCATGCCTGGTGTTCTCACAGCATTGATGGGTGTTAGTGGAGCTGGGAAAACAACTTTATTGGATGTTCTTTCTGGAAGAAAAACTGGTGGTATAATTGAAGGAGATATCAGAATTGGCGGCTATCCTAAGGTCCAAGAAACATTTGCTAGGATTTCAGGTTATTGCGAGCAAACTGACATACATTCTCCCCAAATTACCGTGGAAGAATAGGTGATATATTCAGCTTGGCTGCGCCTTCCTCCTGAAATTGATTCCAATACTAAGATCTTATGACACTCTTGTGGAGGAGCTAGACTTGTTATTTGTTTTTTAGGCTATATTTACCATTAAACCGTTGTCTGTCTTTTGCAGGCATTTGTGAATGAAGTTCTTGAAACCTTGATGGAATTAGAAATGCTTTAGTAGGCATTCCAGGGGTTAGAGGCCTATCTTCTGAGCAACGCAAACGGCTGACTATAGCTGTGGAGCTTGTTGCCAACCCGTCCATTATCTTCATGGATGAGCCAACATCATCTTTGGATGCAAGAGCTGCTGCAATTGTCACGCGGGCAGTGAAGAATGTGGTTAATACGGGAAGAACAGTTGTTTGCACTATCCACCAACCAAGTATTGATATATTTGAGGCATTTGATGAGGTACTAATTGTTCTTTTATTATTCAAAGAAAAAAATTTACTCAATTCTATAAAGTACTTTTTGTATTACATGACGTTGACCATATGAATCTACTTCTTTTATTTCGCTTTATTTGGGATCAAATCCTTTATTATATCAAAAGTATTTATATATTTCGTAATTATCTACGTTGCTATTATAGATCTTTCTCTTGTTCAATCTATGATATTTCATTCTTGATTCTTCTGAACCAACACTTCTTCAGGATTTCAGGATTTTGTTGTATATGTTGAGACCTCCTAAATTAATCCTTTATTATATCAAGATAACTCTTATCGCTGCACCAAGGTTCCCTTTATCTATTATGAGGACTAAAAAAATTGAATGTTAAAATGGAACACCGTCTAATGTTAGAAATTTATTTAATATTAAAAATGGATGTGTCGATTCTTTATATCAAGAATCAAGACAAACATTAAATGGTCTTAAATGGAGCCATTATGACTTATGATTATCTTTTTCTTCCCTGGTATTATTTAGGACTTGAATCATTCAAAAGGTTCATGAAGTGTAGGAATTATCATATTCAAAGCTCATCGGTATGGCCAACCCAAACGTTTCTTTATGTGATAAAGTTCCCTAACATACAATGATTGGCAGAACTTCTCTTAAGGATCAAATTTAGTCATACATGCAACTGGTAGCTCTATTTGCTTACTCAAAATATTTTCTTTAAGCAATCAAATGTTTAATATTAAAGACATATACTTGCTTAAACCAAATATTTGACTATGGTGGCTTTATTTTTATTTAACGACAATCATGTTTTGTTTCTGCTAAAAAAAAAAATAAAAATTTAATGACATAGGATTCCATACAAGTACAAATGAATTCTGAATTAAAATGAAATTAAATTTGTATTGAATTATATTTTTACTGCGCACTCTATTATTACCATTGTGATAATTCTAAATGCGCACCCCGTCTGAGAGTGAACCATCGATTTAGGTGCGTCCAGGCGGGGTGTGACATAACTTAATAACTTTGGGTTAGTTTAGATTGGGTTAGTTGAATTGGTCTACTTACTTCATTTAATCCAAAATTTCATGTCCTATTCAATATATGAATTTTAGAATGTCATCTTATAAAAAAAATTCCAAATCAAACAAAAAATATTATAAGTTTTCTTTTATTCTATATGCATTATGATATTTTAAGCAATTTAATTATGAGTGACAATAATAAAAAGTGAATGGAATAATTGTCTTTAGTTTGAACTAGTTCAAGTTGGTCATTTAAATTTGTCGGTTATTTTTTGGTGAAATCTCATCCCACCCTAACCCTAACCCAAACTTATCGTGTTTAAATTTCTTAAACCAACCCAACCAGAGATAAGTAAAGGTATTCATCACCATGAATTGATTTAGGTTTTGGCCAAATACCATTCCAATCAAATAAACTGAGTTGGAAATTTGTACAATAGCCCTAAAATCCAGCTTAATCAGCCAACATGGAATGGATGCAGTTGGTAAAAAGGTGACTTTAGAACCCAAAGTTTTCATGTAATACCCAGGTTTACACACATACAAAAAAAAAAAAAAACTTCTAGTACCTGCCTGAACATTCGAGCAACCCGCTCGAAGATTCGAGCGTTCCTTTTCCTATATAAGGAACCCTTCCCCCCGACAAAAAAAAAAAAATCATTTTTCACATCAATCTTCTTTCTCTCTCACTCTTGCTCTCTTTGTGATTTCTCTCTTCTCTTTTTGAAACTCTCTTCGCGGTGCAACGCGGTTTTGCTTAGGAGAAAATACTAATTCGAGAAGGAGATTTTATCTGAAGGTGGGGAACGAAACATAAGTTTGCGTGTCTTATGACTTTTATTAAAGTTTACATTCATTTATCATTCTATCTACTATTCATTTACACTGCATTATTGTGTATAATGTTCATACTTGTCATGCTTATATTTGTATATTTGGAGTTCATGTATTATATTGTTACTATACCGAATTAGTGGTCAATCTGACTCAATCAGACATTGTTTTGTCCTCAGTAACTTTAAATAGTGAACGGGAGGCAGTGTGCTGCTCTAGATAATTGGTATTTAAATGGACCTCGTGTGTCACCTCTTAACTGGAGACTGATCTGGTTGGTCTTAGATGAATTTTAGAATGTCATCTTATAAAAAAAATTCCAAATCAAACAAAAAATATTATAAGTTTTCTTTTATTCTATATGCATTATGATATTTTAAGCAATTTACTTATGAGTGACAATAATAAAAAAGTGAATGGAATAATAGTCTTTAGTTTGAACTAGTTCAAGTTGGTCATTTAGATTTGTCGGTTATTTTTTGGTGAAAGCAAACTTCATAATTAAATATCTTAAATACACATCAAGGCATCATAATCAATCAATATGTATGTATGCATGACACCGTCTCGTAATGATTTGATGATTGTATATCGCCTGAGTTCACTACAGATGTCCCTCCCCAGGCGTAGCTGAGTTCTTATTGTACGCCCCTCCTCAGGAATGATGCTCTGGATTCACGTACAGATGTCCCTCCCCAGGCGTAGTCAGGTTCTCATTGTACGTCCCTCTCCAGAAAAATATATAATGAATACCAAGCAATGCTCCTAACTATTCAATGAATCATAAACCACATACGTCATTAGATGGTGATATGTATGATGCCAATGCATGAACTGGTCTAGTCTACTGGTCTTGTCTTTACTTGACATTTAGACTGACTTTGGCAACGTCTGTTGATCCTCATCAGGGTCGGTATCACGACGTGCAAGGTTAGGACATTCAGTATTACTTGCATAAGCTGATAGCTTTCAATAAGACCAACTAGATTAGTCTCCAGTTGAGAGGTGCGACACTAGGTCTGCTTAAATACCAATTGCCTAGAGCAACTCACTGCCTCCCGTTCACTATTTAAAGTTACTGAGGATAAAATCGAGTCTAGTTGAGTCAGATTGACCACAAATCTTGCATTACAACAATATAATACATGAACTCCAAGTATACAGGCATAAGTGTGACAGTATAAACATTATATGATATAATGTAATGTAAATGAACAGTAGACTTAATAATAAATGAAAGTAAACTTTAATAAAATTTATAAGACACGTAAACCTATGTTTTGTTCCCCACTTTCAGATAAGAACTTCTTCTTTCAGATCTGGCGTTTTCCTCCGGATAGAACGTTGTCGTACGGCACCGAGAGTCTTAAAAGACTAAAACTCAAAGTGAGTGAGAAAGAGAAGAAAAAATCACAAGGAGGGTAATTTTGGTATGAGAAATGAGGAGGGGAGGATTGTTTATATAGAGATTTTTGGCGCCTGAACGTTAGGGCATTGCGCCTGAACGTTCGGGCAGGTACCCGAGAGAATTTTTTTTTTTTTTGTCCAATCCTAGGGTATTACACTTTCTTTTTATTTTTTAATTTTTTTTATTTGTTATTCTATTCAATGATTATGTGGTGTCTCGTATCAGTTTATATGCACCATAGGTTTATTTACTTTTGTTCATCGACTTAAAAGTAGTCCATCTATATTGAGCTCAGAGGATATATACAAATGTTCATAATTAAGTTGGGTACGTAATTTGATCAGTTTTGATTAGGGGTGAAATCGGATTAGATTTTTGCCCTCCTAATTCATTCGATTCGATGAGATTGGGTGGTAGTGAGTTGGACCCGATCTCACCCTACCTAAGGTCGGGTCGGTCGGCTTGGTTGGGTTGGCTCCTATTAAATAGCTTAATTTTTTTAAAGCTTAATAATTACTATTTAAACTTATATTAGTAATAAAATGTATTAAATTATCATGTACCTAACTTATTAAACTACTATTTAAGCTTTAAGAGATATTTTTTTTTTGAGAGAACTCATATAAGTATAAATCAAGTTACTCTTAAACTTGACTTATAAAAATGAAGATGGACTCATATATATATATATATATATATATAAATTTTAAAAGTTCAGGTCTGATTCTTCAAAAATTAACCTGGTCAACCTGACTCAATTCGACCCAAAATGATCAGATTTGATTGGGGGTGGATCGAATTACTTCCGCCCCTAGTTTTAGTAGAATACAAAGGCGCGCTGTTTGGGCGGGGTAAAAACTCGCCCAACGCAGGAAAATGATTGTTGTTGTCAAACGCAGTAATCTGAGTTTTAAAAAAGTGAGCCAGGGCTACTTTTACGATTTGGTAGGGGTTGAATACACCGCGCAATTCTTCTCTTTACATTAATTTAAATTTAATTTTTATTATTATTAAATTAATCTCTTGTAAAATTACTTCTTTACATATAACTTTTCTAAAGCGACATTCACACCCAAAAAATTCTCTCGACATCCATTTTCGTTTTCAATTTATTCATTTTTAACTTTCCCATCGTAGTTAAAAAACCCTAAAAGCCCACATATCCTTACTTTCATTTAAATATATATATATATATATATATATCCATTTCAAATTAACTTTAAATACCATATACCATCATAGGATTAAAGATCAGTTGATTTCTTAAACCTATGAAAAAATGAAGAACTTGCATTGTTCTTCAATGAGAGAACAATTGAGGCATTATTGAAGAACTTTTCATGGTTTTGAGTCCAGCACAAAAAATATAAATACAACATTTTTTTTTAAATCGGATTGATGTTTCTCAAAAATCCCATGATTAAGAAAAAGAAAAAGGAAAGGAAAAATCAAAATCATAATTAACAACACAAAATAAAAAAATAAATGAAGAGTTCATGGTCGGGAACCAACAATCATCAATAACCTGAAGCAAATTTGAAAAAAAAAAAAAACGAAAGAAGAAGAACAAGAAGATTGAAAAGAGGAATGGGCAAATAAGGAAAAAAAATGTAAAAATTAGTTACTACGGTTCAATGAGAAAAAGTCGTTGGTGCATTTTATTTTTGTATTAAATAAAGAGATTTGACCAATATCAGTAGATGATGATGTAAAAAGTAACACTGATCTGGAACCTGCTAAAACTTCTGAACAATCACCAAAAGTAGACGATCTGAGAAAGAAAAGAAAAAATACAAGCTATCGTAAGAAACATCAGTATAGTATCGACTAAAGACCTTCTGATGCCTTTTACGAAGAATAGTGAAGCTGAATTTTGTAGAGAATCAAAGTACCTTTTCCCTTAGGGGTGACAAGATTTTTATAGAGTTAGATTTTTGGCCTTGTAGTATGATTGTAGTCGAGCTAGGAATACCCAGAAGTATTCCAGTCGGATCAGGAAGGTTTTAGTCTTCATTCTATTCGAATTAGAAGGGATTTAGTTCTTTCCTACTCGAACTAGAAGAGCTAAGTAGCTTTCTAACAAAACTCGGGAGGTCGGATAGTCCTTATCATGATTGGACTAGTAGGGAATCTTGAGTTTGTCGCATTAAATCTCGTACGGTCGTTATCCATTGGTTTGGCAAACCCGATAAAAAGATTGCGCGTAATCATTAAAATAAAAGAAAAGAAAACTCTAAATTATAAATGAGCCCGCTATTAAAAGACAAAAAAATTATAAAATGGAAATCTGTGAAGATCTATTGTCATTTAATTTGATAAGAACTTTTGACGTTTCAAATCTCAAAAAACCCTTACAGTGTAATACCCTGTATTTCACAAAAAAAAAAAAATTTACTATTTGAAATTTTTACTATTTGGGCAACGCCCGAACGTTCAGGCGCATGCCAGAACGTTCAGGCGCAATGCCAGAACGTTCAGGCGCCTGCCAGAACGTTCAGGCGCTTGCCAGAACGTTCAGGCGCAAAAATCTCTATATAAGAAACCTCCTCATTTCTCATTCCTCACACCAAATCACCTTCTCTTGTGATTTTTCTTCTCCTTTTCACGCATTCTAAGTTTTTAGTCTTTGAGACTCCCGGTGCGGTGCAACAAAGTTCTGTCCGGAGGAAAGCGCCAGATCTGAAAGCGGTGCAACGAAGTTCTGTCCGGAGAAAAGCACCAGATCTGCAGGTGGGGAACGAAACATAGGTTTGCGTGTTTCATAACTTTTATTAAAGTTTACATTCAATTATTATTGTCTACTATTCATTTACACTGCATTATGTCAATAATGTTTATGACCTGAATGTCCTAACTTTGCACGTCGTGATACCGACCCTGATAAGGATCACCAAACGTTGCCAAAGTCAGTCTAAATGTCAAGAAAAGACCAGACCAGTAGACTAGACTAGTTCATGCATTGGCATCATACATATCACCACCTAGGGACGTATATGGTTTATGACTCATAGAATAGTTAGAAGTATTGCCCACTATTCATATTATTTCTCTGGAGAGGGACGTACATGAGAACTCGGCTACGCCGGGGAGGGACATCAGTACGTGAATCCAGAGCATCGTTCCTGAGGAGGGACGTACAGTGAGAACCTGGCTACGCCCGGGGAAGGACACCTGTACGTGAACTCAGGCGATGTACGCTCATCAAACCATTAATACGTGACGGTGTCATGCATACATACATATTGATTGATTATGATACTTACATGTGTATTTAAGATATTTGATATTGAAGTATGCTTTATTAATTGTTATACTCATGCACTATTTACCCACTGAGCGCGTTAAGCTCACTCCATTATTATCCAATCTTTCACAGGAAATTAGGGTGGACTGGGTGCAGGTTATGGGACCCACATTTGTACCCTTTGTATGATTCATTGGGGATTTTGGGAGTATGTTCCCTTGACCATTTTATGTACAAAAGTATTCTGAATTATATGAAATCAGATTTGTACTGTGTATTGTATTTCCGCTGCGTACTCTGTTATTACCATTATGATTATTCCAAATGTGCGCCCCGTCCGAGAGTGTACCACCGGTTTAGGCGCGTCCGGGCGGGGTGTGACATACAGCCATCTGAAATCTATCTTCATTCCCATCAACCAACCCAAATTCCAATTGTAAAAGGCTCTTGGGAAAAGAATATTTGATTGTGGCTTTATAGTAAATAATCTCAGGAAAATGATAAGGCTTTTATCACTTCTTTGCTTTCTTTTCATTATCATTGTACTTGCTTCAAGTTTTACATCTATATCCGTTGTATTAGGGTTGTGAATTATTTTATATTATAAAGATGTTTTTTTCTCAATTTATTATTCAACAGTTATATCATTATATATATTTTTATTTACCAACATTGTGTGCAAGTACTATAAATAATGTTTTTTTTTATATTATAAAGGTTTTACATCTACATTGTTTGTTACTAGCCTCATTATTCATTTCAAACTATAAAATTGGTTTTTTTCAATTTTATTATTAACCAAATTTTAATTAATTTTGTTCAGAAGATAAGTAAGAATATTTTTTTCTCTAATCACAAAAATTATAATTATAGTCTCATCACGGCCCTTCAATGTCTACTTTCACATATCTATAAATATAAAAATAAGATTGCTTTTAGTTCGTGATTCAACTCAAATTATTTTTTATAATTTTTAAATAATTTATTTTTAAAATTGACTGACAAGAATCATATCTTAATTTATGCACCGTAGATCACAAATGAAAATTGTACTTGAGAAAACTAATATATATATATATATAGAAATAGTGTCAAGAAATGAACTTGACACCTAGTATACATATAATATTTTTCTGTATATATATACTAAGCAACAGCCTCCTTGGAGACACACTTGCCATCGCATTTTTCTACATATGGTTCAGTTCGGTTCTTCACATATTCAGTTCCCGAATCGAATCGATCAAGGTTAATTTATATTACATATATTTATATGTTCTTGTTATATAATTAAAAATATAGTTCTTGTTTGTAAAATTATATGATTTTGTTATATTATTATAAATAAATATTCATTATATTTTAAATAAATATTGTTATAAATTAAAAGGTCCAGATCGATTAAGTCAAACCGTACCAAACCGACTTTGTTCGGTTTGGCTTGGTCAAGTGGTCAGTTTAATTTAGGTTTGAACACTAAATCGACCCAAACCAAACTAATGGATACCCTTAATGTTTCGAGACTAAATCTAAATTTTATAGCTAAATAATTTTTTAGCTACAAAACTTGCTTGGTAGCCAAATATTTCATAGGCATTGCTATGAATTTTAAATTTCATAGCTACTATTTTAGTTACAAAATCAATTTCGTAGCCAAGCTCGATAAAAAAATTGGGTTAGGCTAGCCCGATCCCTTATTAAGTCTGATTAGGCTGGGCTGGGCTGGGTTGATTTGTTAAATCACTAGTCTAGCCCTGCCCATAACCCATTAAAAATTTAAATGGGTTGGGTTGGGCTTCACCCTTGGGCTAAAGAAATGGGCTTACAGGTTCAATGGGTTTAAATTGCGGGCAAATATTGGCCGATTGAATTTAACAAAATTTGATATTACAAAATTGAATATTATTTATATTTATTTAATTTTAAGTAACATAGAATAATTGTCACACCCCGCCCAGTGCAATACCTCAAGTTTACACAAAAATAAAAAAATTTAAAAAATTGAACTTCGGGCGATGCCTGAACGTTCAGGCGTTCATTTTCCTATATAAGGAATCCCCCCCCCCCCCGCCAAATTTATTTTTCACGCCAATCTTCTCTCTTTCTCTCTCTCTCTCTTACTCTCTTTGTGATTTCTCTCTTCTCTTTGAGAGTCTTGGCAAGACATATATTTATTTGTTGGGACCTAACTTATCTTCTTCTCTATATTAATCATCTAGATCTTCCTATTAATTCTTACTTAGCATTGCTTTTATTTATGTAATTAACTCGGATTGTGTTTAAGAAAACAATTATATATTGAACCATGCAGGGTTAGGTCTAAACGTGCATGTCTTACATTTTCAATATTCTATATAACAGTGCATCACAACTGGAGCCCTTGGGGAAAAATGACCAATAATTGATAAATCATCCAAAGGAAAGGAACTATGTAATACCCCAGGTTTGCACGAAAAAAAAAAGTTGAACGTTCGAGCGTTCCTTTTCCTATATAAGAACCCCCCCCAATTCATTTTTCACACCAATCTTTTTTCCCTCTCTCTCTCTCTCTCTCTCTCTCTCTCTATTGCTTTCTTTATGGTTTTTCTCTTCTCTTTTTGAGACTTTCTTTGCGGTGCAACCCAATTTTGCTCGGGAGAAAGTGCCAGTTCGAGAAGGAGATTCTATCTGAAGGTGGAGAACGAAACATAAGTTTACGTGTCTTATGACTTTATCAAAGTTTACATTCATTTATCATTATGTCTACTATTCATTTATAATGCATTATTGCGTATAATGTTCATACCAGTCATACTTATGCCTTTATATTTAAAGTTCATGTATTACACTATTATTATGCCGAATTAGTGGTCAATCTGACTTAACCAGACTTAGTCTTGTCCTCAGTAACTTTAAATAGTGAACGGGAGGCAGCGTGCTGCTCTAGATAATTGGTATTTAAGTGGACCTCGTGTCCGACTTCTCAACTGGAGACTGATTTGATTGGTTTTATTTAAAAGCTATCATCTTATATAAGTGATACTGAACATCCTAACCTTGCACGTGGTGTGTCATACCCTGCTTGGACGCGCCTAAACCGGCGGAACACTCACGGACGGGGGGCGAATGCATCATAACAATAACTGAGTGTGCAGGAACACAATTATGTACAAGTCTGATTTCATTATTTTAGAATATAGTTTTGTAAATGAAATAGTAAAGGGAGCATCCTCCCAAAATTCTCAATGAATAAACAAAGGGTTACAAAATGTTGGCCCAAAAAACCTCCACTCAGTCCACCCTAATCTCCTAAGAAAAATTTGATAACAATGGGGTGAGCTACTCACCCAGTGGATAAAATAGTTCGTGAATATAACAATTAATAAAGGAAACTTCATAATCAAATATCACATAAACACATCATAACATCATAATCAATACAACATGTATGTATGCATGACATTGTCTCGTAATCGTTCCATGATTGTACGTCGCCGAAGTTCACGTACAAATATCCCTCTCCGGGTGTAGCTGGGTTCTCATTTTACGTCCCTCCTTAGGAACGACACCCTGGATTCACGTAAATATGTCCATCCCCATTTAAACTCGGGTTCTCATTGTACGTCCCTCTGTACGTGAACTCAGGTCGTATAATCATGGAACCATTACGAGACGGTGTCATTCATACATACATGTTGTACTGACTATGATTCTATGTTGTGTATTGATATTTGATTATGAAGTTTCCTTTATTAATAGTCATATTCACGAACTATTTTACCCACTGGGCAATAGCTCACCCCGTTGTTATCTAATTTTTCTCAGAAGTTTAGGGTAGACTGGTGGAGGTTTTTGGGCCCACATTTTGTAACCCTTATTAATTATAGGGAGATTTTGGAAGGATGTCCCTCAATCATATTATGTACAAAAATACATTCTGAAATTAATGAAATCAAATTTGTACTTAATTGTGCACCTGCATACTCGGTTATTGTTATAATGTATTCGCACCCCGCCTGTGATTGTTCCGCCGATTTAGGCGAATCCAGGCGGGGTGTGCCATTTAATGGTATTAGAGAGAAAGGTCCACGACTTACCCAAGTCCACTAATTAGGAGAAGAAAATTTATATTAGATATGTATATCTTTAGAACGATATATATATAGTTATGATTTATGAATATATAGTTAAGATTTATAATATATATATATATATATATGTGTGTGTGTGTGTGTGTGTGTGTGTGTGTCTATATATCTATGTATATATGAGATATATTGTCATGACCCCTTTCGTAGGGTGATGTCATGACCTATACAGAATATCATATACGCCATCCCTACACGGATATGATACTCTGTTAACCTCCGTCCTTTAAGACAATAAACAAATCACTCGAAATTTTTCAACAGAACCATTAACATATATAAACCATCATCATTTTTCTCATTTTATTCCCACAAGACTTATACACATCTCAGTTTCCTAAAATATATATACATCATCAAGAACCATTCATTTATACGTCAGATTAACTATTAAACATTTGTTTGGTATTATATATACATATACCAAAAATAGAAGTTTGTACCCATCTCCCTCAAACACACAACATCATACTCAAATAGCAAAGAAGCAAGCTCAATCAATTCTCTGGAGCCTTGCCCTTGCCCTTGTGATCTACACCTGTAATAAAAGAGAAAATAGAGTGAGCTACAACAAGCTCAGTGAGTAATCTAACATTGAATTTATATATGCATCTACAGAAATCATGGCATTAAAAACATTATTATAAACACATGTGCAATTCAATGTAAATATCAATACATGTATCAAATACATTTTTTTTCACCACTCTATACATATCATACAATGCATAAAGATAAAATCCTCTCGCTCAAGAATGTAAACGGGTCTATATCCCTATGAGGCATATTAATAGGGAGAACCCATCTTACAAACCATCCCCTTGATCATTTCGAGGTCTAGTAAAAAAACTTCCCACATGAAACTGATTATATACTTGCCATACAACGGGTAAGGCTAAGTATGTTCTGAGGACTAGTCCACAACTTCCCTCCTAGAAATGATCACGTACTTTCCTTACTTCAGTAAGTCTAAGTATGTTCGATTTTCAAATCAAAATGTTTCATGCATTAATCAAACAATGCAAAACATGGAAACATAGAGCAATCAAACATGCTCAATTTCATCAAAACAAAGTTTATCTAATACAATGTCATACATAGTAACTGTCACATCCCGCCCGGACGCGCCTAAACCCGTTGTACACTGGAGGACGGGGGGTGCATTTGGAATACTAACAATAGTAATAACAGAGTGTGCAACAAAAATACAAAACACAATACAAATCTGACTTCATTTAATTCAGAATATAATTTGTACATGAAATGGTCAAGGGAACATACTCCCCAAAATCCCCAATGAATAATACAAAGGGTACAAAATGTGAGCCCCATAAACCTGCCCCCAATCCACCCTAATTTCCTGTGAAAAATTGGATAATAATGGAGTGAGCTTCACGTGCTCAGTGGGTAATATAGTTCGTGAGTATAACAATTAATAAAGCATACTTCAATATCAGATATCTTAAATACATAAGAGAGCATCATAATCAATCAATATGTATGTATGCATGACACCGTTTCGTAATGGTTTGATGAACGTACATTGCCTGAGTTCACGTACAGATGTCCATCCCTAGGCGTAGCCAGGTTCTTACTGTACGTCATTCCTCAGGAACAATGCTCTGGATTCACGTACTGATGTCCCTCCCTAGGCGTAACTGGGTTCTCATTGTACGTTCTTCTCCAAAGATAATATAATGATTAGGGAGCAATGCTCCTAACTATCCTGTGAATCATAAACCACATAGGTCCCTAGGTGGTGATATGTATGATGTCAATGCATAAACTGGTCTAGTCTACTGGTCTGGTCTTTACTTGACATTTAAACTGACTTTGACAACGTCTGTTGATCCTTATCAGGGTCGGTATCACGACGTGCAAGGTTAGGAAATTCAGTATTACTTGTATAAGCTGATAGCTTTCAATAAGACCAACTAGATCAGTCCCCAGTTAAGAGGTGAGACAAAAGGTCTGCTTAAATGCCAATCGCCTAGAGCAGCCCGCTGCCTCCCGTTGTCACACCCCGCCCGGACGCGCCTAAACCGGCAGTACACTCACGGACGGGGCGCGCATTTGGAACAATCATAATGGTAATAACAGAGTACGCAGCAGAAATACAGTACACAGTACAAATCTGATTTCATATAATTCAGAATACTTTTGTACATAAAATGGTCAAGGGAACATACTCCCAAAATCCCCAATAATTCATACAAAGGGTACAAAATGTGGGCCCCATAACCTGCACCCAGTCCATCCTAATTTCCTGTGACAGATTTGATAATATTGGAGTGAGCTTAACGCGCTCAGTGGGTAAATAGTGCATGAGTATAACAATTAATAAAGCATACTTCAATATCAAATATCTTAAATACACATGTAAGCATCATAATCAATCAATATGTATGTATGCATGACACCGTCACGTACTAATGGTTTGATGAGCGTACATCGCCTGAGTTCACGTACTGGTGTCCTTCCCCGGGCGAAGCCAGGTTCTCACTGTACGTCCCTCCTCAAGAACAATGCTCTGGATTCACGTACTGATGTCCCTCCCCGGTGTAGCCAGGTTCACATGTACGTCCCTCTCCAGAGAAATAATATGAATAGTGAGCAATGCTTCTAACTATTCCATGAGTCATAAACCATATACGTCCCTAGGTGGTGATATGTATGATGCCAATGCATGAACTAGTCTAGTCTACTGGTCTGGTCTTTTCTTGACATTTAGACTGACTTTGGCATCGTCTAGTGATCCTTATTAGGGTCGGTATCACGACGTGCAAGGTTAGGACATTCAGGTCATAAATATTATAGATATAATGTAGTGTAAATGAATAGTAGATATAATAATAAATGAATGTAAACTTTAATAAAAGTTATAAAACACGCAAACCTATGTTTCGTTCCCCACTTTCAGATAAGAACTTCTTTTTCAGATCTGGCGTTTTCCTTCTGACAGAACTTTGTCGTATTGCACCAAGAGTCTCGAACAGAGAGTCTCAAATAGAAAAAAAACTCAGAATGAGTGAAAAGAGGAGGAAAAATCACTATAGAAGGTGATTTGGTGTGAGAAAATGAAGAGGGGGAGAACTCTTTATATAGGAAAATTGGCTCCTGAACGTTCGGGCAGGCGCCCTAACGTTCGGGCATTTTTGCCCAAACAATTTTTTTTTGTGAAATACAAGGTATTACACTCCACCCCCCTTAAAAGAATTTCGCCCTCGAAATCAATTCTAGTAGTTATGATGGTTATCTGCTTGAGATTCACTGTCGGCGTCATCTCTTGCGAGTTTAGGGTAGTGCTTGTATGGTCCCTGAATAGCACTGTGGCCGGTAGAATCCTCATCATCATAAAACCATGGAGAGCAAATGGAATCAGACTCATCCTCTGAAGATTCCAACCTTTGCATAATAGATGGTGGTGGAGGGTGTTGGTTACATCGTTTGAGGGGAGGTAGGTTGAGCGGTGGAATACTTTTTTATGCTGTTGCTCGATTCCAGCCACCTGATAGAAGGTCCTGCCAAGATGAGGGGACGAGATTGTTACAAAAAAGCCATGCACGCTCTGGCGATAAGGATCATTGTCTGTGTGGTGATGAAGTAGGTGATATTATTTTCAGACATCTGCGTAGTTATTCAAGTGAAACAATGTATTAAGATAGGTGTAAACAAAGTTTCATCATTTTATTGATAAGTGAGAATAGTACAATATATCACATCATCAGTTGGTACTAGAAAACAATTCAGGGTATTTCTGTTTAATTGTTGATTCTAGTTCCCATGTTGCTTTCTCTACGGCGTGGTGATCCCAGAGCACTTTCACAAGTGGTATGCTACGTCGCCGTAGTTCTTGAGTTTTTTAATCTAAAATCTGTATCGCTATCTCTTGATACTTATTTCCTTCCTCAACCCGAACTTCGACTAAAGGGATGATATGCGAAGGATCAGGACGATACATGCGAAGCATAGATACATGAAAAACGTCATGAACCTTAGGCATAGATGATGGAAGGGACAAATGATAAACGAGTTTGCCAATACGTTCAATGATCTGAAATGGACCGATATACCGCGGGGAGAGCTTTCCTTTGATCCCAAAGCGTTCGACACCTCTTGTGGGCTGGACTTTTAGAAAAACAAAGTCCCCCTTATCAAATTCTAGAGGCTGTCTCCGCTTGTCAACATAGCTTTTCTGTCGACTTTGTGCAACATGAAGTCGTTCCTTTACTAGTGTGATCTTCTCAGAAGTCTCTTGAACTAGTTCAGGGCCTAACTGCAGTCTATCTGCCATATCTAACCAGCATACCGGAGATCTGCAAGGCCGACCATAGATAGCCTCATATGGTGCCATGCCGATACTAGTTTGGTAGCTGTTGTTGTATGCAAACTTAGCTAAATGTAAATACTTTGCCCATCCGTCATTAAAGTCCAAAATGCAGCATCGTAACATGTCTTTTAAGATTTGGATAAGCCGCTCTGACTGCCCATCAGTCTGAGGGTGGAAGGCTGTGCTCATAGTGATCTTAGAACTCATTCTACTCTGGAAGATTTTCCAAAAGTTTGATGTGAATCGAGGGTCACGATCAAAGACGATCGTGGGTGGTATGCCATGAAGGCGTACGATCTCTCTTTCATATAGTTCTGCAAGTTTGGCGAGGTTATCCGTGAACTTTATTGGCAAGAAGTGTGCAGACTTGGTAAGTCTGTCAATGATAACCCAGATAGCATCTTGTCCTTTATTATTTCGAGGCAAGGCCGTAACAAAATCCATTGCGATGTTTTCATAATTCCATTATCCAATAGGTAACGACTAGAGAAGTCTAGAGGGAAGTCTTCGTTCTGCCTTAACTTTCTGGCAAACGAGACATCGAGCAACGAAGTCTGCAATTGCCTTCTTAATACCAGAAAACCAGAATTGTCGCTTGACATCCTTGTACATCTTGTCACCCCCAGGATGCATAGTGTACATCGAACAATGCATCTCAGTAAGCACTTCTTTCCGAACCTCAGGATCGTTCGGTAGACAAAGACATTTTTTATAGAAAACGGCTCCGTCTTCAGAGACCGACCAATGAGGAAGGTCCTGTCCGCTGAGTAAAAGTTCTCGTTTCTCTATTAACATAGGGTCATTGGCTTGAGTAGCTGAAATCTTTCGAACTAGCTCAAAGTTGGCTGATAATTGAGAGAGTCGTGATCTTGTTCCCTCTTCGATCAATTGTAGGTTAAAGTTCTCCATCTCGATAGCCAACTTCCCCATTTCATAGTTAAGAGTGCAAGCAACGTGAGATTTTCTACTCAGAGCATCGGCCACAACATTGGCCTTACCAAGATGGTACTGGAGTTGAAAGTCATAGTCTTTCAAGAATTCCAACCATCTTATTTGGCGAAGGTTTAAGTCTCTCTGAGTGTATATGTACTTAAGACTCTTGTGATCTGAGAAGACCTCGAACCGTTCACCGTATAGGTAATGACGCCATAATTTCAGTGCAAATACGACGGCTGCAAGTTCCAAGTCATGTGTTGGATAATTACCCTCATGAATCTTCAGTTACCTCGAGGCATATGCAACAACTTGGCCTTCTTACAATAGTGCGTCACCTAAGCCTTGGAAAGAGGCGTCGGTGTATAAGGAAAATCCAATTGCATTTCTTGGAGTGATAAGTACAGGTGTGACACCCCAAAAATTATTTCATCTAGCCCATAACCCAATTGCATTTTGCCCAAACTCTATGTGTTGCCTTGATATGTTTGGTGTTCGTTTGATGGTTGCTTAATGTTTGTATAGTTGATGCTTGATAATGTATATAAATATGTGCATTATAAATTGTATATGGGTCATGTTAAATTAAAGTATAATGCATATGTTATTATTTATGCATGGGCCCATTAAACCATGAATTGATATGGGTTAGGATTGATTGAATAAAAGGATAAATGAGAATGAAAATTTGGTGTATTAAATGGATTGACATTTAAAATACATTGAAGCATGAGATTGGTTAAAGTATATGTGGTTGGTATGGGTAGTATGAGACCAACACATGTGAAGGTTGGTGCATGAAAGTGGACAAGTGTCCCATCCCCACTTCTCTTCTCCAAGAAAGTGCTAGAAAGTGAGGTGAGTGGAGGGAAAGAAAAAAATATAAAAAAAAAAGAGAAAGGAAATAAGAAGAGAAAGAAAGAGGGAGTTGCTTGAGGAAAATCTCTGCAACGTTTTCATCAAAGAGCTGGATCTTCGGGATATATGGCCAGATTGAGCTCAAACTAATAGATCTCCTCAATCTATCGTTGGATAGATATTAGATTTGGGTATGTAGTTTACAACTGATATTTCTGCATTCTGGTTGGTGGAGATCTTGATTAGAGGTTTCGTCTAAGAGATCTAACCTCTCAAACAAAGCTGGTCTGAAAGTCTGGATTTCTCGCGCCGTTTGGCTCAAACTTATATATCTCCTCAATCTACCGTTGGATGGATATTAGATTTGGGTATGTAGTTTACAACCGATATTTCTGCATTCTAAATGGTGGAGATGTTTATGGGTTAAGTATGTTGTGTGATATAGTCATCTGAGTTCGAATATTTGTAGCAGGAAAGGAGAAATTGTCTGATTAGAGACTTGTTCATCAAAGATACTTATCCTTTCGGTCCACCGTTGGATTGGGCTGATATTTGGACAGAAGGTTTGCTTCTTCACATACTTCAATCTATACTGTTGATTTTGTGATTTCATAATTCTGTTGGTAGACTGATACATCTGAACAGAATATTAAATGAAGAATTGGTAGGGTTGCTTGTATTAGACCTAAACTTAAAATATGAACTTAGACTTTTCCAAATAGATTGCATGTCAACTATGTTGACCTAGGTGCCATTGTTGATGAACCCATGATGCAAAATCAGTGATATACATGGCTGAACATGATGACCTAGTGTAAATCGGCAATATGACCTAAGTATGGAAAATGTCATATTTTAGGGCTTTTGATGCTTTTGGCCTAGAATCATTGAATTGATGCAACTTATGTTTAATTAAGCATGATTAGGGTTGATTATGCTACTGATTTGGTGGTTGTGACCATATCATGGGTTAGGCCTACTTGTGATCAAGTGACCCAATTTGGGCATGTTTATACCTAAGGAATTGAAAATCAGTATTTTTGATTAATAGAATGGTTTATGAATAAGAACTACGCATTAGAGGCCTAAGACATGTGATTTGAGTTGAATGATGGGATTAGATGAGATTTAGGCCTATTGTCTATAAGTGGGCTGATTTAGGATTGATGTGTAATGTCTATGTGATTGAGCATAAAAATTGATGTATGGTAGGATATTGATGAATGTTTCAGGATCTTGATTGGGTTGATTCAGTTTGGTGGTCCAGGGTGCAGGGTCGCCACAATAGGTGCCGTCGTTAGACATTTCTTCAATTCCTAAAATGATGCTTCACAGGCGGGATTCCAGATGAATCGCACGTCTTTTCGAGTGAGCTTGGTCATAGGTTCAACAATCTTTGAGAAGTCCTTGATGAAACATCTGTAATAGCCAGCCAAACCAAAAAAGCACATAATCTGAGTAACAGTGGTAGGCTGCTTCCAGTTTAAAACCTCTTCAACCTTAGAAGGATCAACCTCAATGCCATTGCCTGAAACCACGTGGCCTAAGAATTGAACTCTCTTCGCCCAAAATTCGCACTTACTCAACTTTGCATACAGTTGGTGGCTTCTCAAGGTCTGGAGGACTATCTTCAAATGTATCTTATGGTCTTCCTCGGTTGAGGAATATATCAAAATGTTTTCCACAAAAATCACAACAAATCTGTCTAAGTATAACCTGAAAATGCGATTCATGAAGTCCATGAGTGCAGCAGGTGCATTTGTTAAACCGAATGGCATAACCAAGAACTCGTAATGACCGTACCGAGTTCTGAACGTCGTCTTGGTGATGTCCAACTCTCGGATCCGAAGTTGGTGATAACCGGACCGTAAATCAATCTTAGAGAAGTATTTGACATCTCTAAGTTGGTCGAACAAGTCATCGATCCTGGGCAATGGATATTTGTTCTTGATGGTGACGTTATTCAACTTGCGATAATCGATACAAATTCGTAACGAACCATCCTTTTTGCGAACAAACAGAACTGGAGCGCCCCAGGGTGATGAACTCTTTCTGATGAAGCCATTGCTCTCTAATTGAGGTTGATTTCAAAATCGAATTCCCTAACTGGAGGTGGACCAGGAAGGTCATTTAAAAAAACTGTTGGGAATTCAGATATGACTGGAACATCATGTACGTCGAGTGGGTACAGTGCTGGTGATTCATTTCCGCCACCAAAGGATAACGCTCGAAGTTGTAACTTGAGAAGTGAAACTGTTGATTTGTGTATCCATTTCCTTGTTCCCTGAATCTTGACAAACTCTCCTGTAGCAAGGTTAGCTGAACTTGTTTCTTCATACATTCGATCTTTGCATTCAGTGGTGCTAGCCAGTCCATGCCGAGGATGATGTCAAAGTCTTCAATATCCATCACAAAAAGATCTGCATATATTATCTGTTCTGACATTCGAAGCTCACATCGAGAACACTGCAAATTCACGTCAGTACCAGATCCGAACGGTGATGTGACATTGAGTGTGATGTTTGTGGGTTCAGGATGCAGGCCTAAATTTCTTACCAATGCCGACGATATAAAAGAATGTGTAGCACCATTGTATTGAACAAAGGAAAGGTACCTTCGACTACATTGTTGTCTAGGATGGGTTGTTGAGCGAAGGCAAATGCTCTGCCCTGATTCCATTAACCCTGGTTCTGCTGGTTCTGCTTGGGTTGGGCATTAGCAGCAGGTGGTGTTTGTTGGACTGGAACAACGGGAATAAGTTGCTAAAGGAGTGGACATAGATATTTTACATGGCCCTTCTGGCCACAGTTGAAACACATCAGCTGATACTGCGGATGGTTCTGTTGGCCATGCTGATTATTCTGCTGGCCATGCTGATTATGGAGTCGACCACCACTTTTGCCCTTTCCGTTTCTACGGCCACCCCTTCCATAACGACCTCCGCGGCCATGATTACGAAAACCCTGATGGTTAGGGTTAGAAGGTTCAGCCGCAGGTGGTGTGGCCTCATTCTTTAAAATAGGGGCAGGGAGGGCTGGGTTTTGATTGTAGTAGGGCTTCTTCTTGTTGCCCTGTTGCGAGCCTTGTTGGGAGAACGTTGCAGGCCGTTTTCCCTTATTCATTCTTTAATCCTGTATGATCTTTTCTTGTTCAAAGCTCATGGCCTTGTCAACAACCTCCTTGTAAATCTTGAGATCCAAGATCGACAAGGCTTGTCGAATATTATGGTGAAAGCCATTATAAAATTTTTCAGTCTTATCTTGCTCCGTTGAGATGGTGGAGAGATAGTAGACTGATAATTCTTTGAACTTGCCAACATATTCCCTGACGGTCATGCTACCTTGGTATAACTTAGCGAATTCCTGGCGTTTCTGGCTCTTCACAGCGCCAGGAAAATACTCATCAATAAACATTGACTCGAACTGTTGCCAACTCATATCCGCTGTGTTGACCCTTGGGTCCTCTTTCACTATTATCCACCATGTGTTTGCCCCACCAACAAGTTGGTAGGTCTCTAGTGGAATTTTGCGAGTCTCATTGACTCCCTTTGCATCAAGAGCCTTCTTTGACTCATCCAACCACTTTTGCACCTCATCAGCATCAATGGTGCAACAAAAGTAAGAGGTTGTAGCCTCTTGTACTTGATAATCTGATCAGTTTGAGATTCCGATCCAAATCTTACAGGTGCCTAAACAGTGGAAACCTGACTGGTCGCGGTTTCACAAACGACCGTTTGAACAGTCGCTTTCACCGCCTCAATAAATCCGACGAAGAAGGTTTCCATCCTTAAAGGCATGGCAAAGGGTGCGGGTAGTAGTGGTATTTCCCGCCCAGATGTAGTGGCAGTGTCGGGTGTAACTCGTGCTGCCGTCGGAGGCGGCGGCGGTTCTTGAATCTCAGGAGGTGCCTCCACTGCTGGATGGACAGTACGTGACCTTCCTCTCTTCCTGGTTTGCATTTTCTCACTGGCAAGGAGAAAATAAAACCAAGATTTAGGAACTGTAGCCAAGTATAATGTTATAATATGCTCAGTAACAATTTCGAGAGTACTGCAATATTAAAATCACCTATTTTTCTAAGTATAGTGTAAGGTTTTTTGTTGAGGAATCAAAGAATCTTATATATCTCGTATGTTTGGCTATGGTGTAAAAACAAGGTTAGAATGTTTATATAATAAGTATAAAACTTTGCAAGTATTTAAAATGATTTGGTTTTTGTTTTTGTGAACATACATATATATTTCATTGAAAATCCATACGAGTCATAAGAATTCTAAGATTTGCCTCGGTAAACATCCTGATCTAACGTTCTATCACAATCTTATATATTCAAACTCTTACTCTTAGTCTTTTCGAGTATTATTCAAGTTAGTGTGTCCCATACCACATGACTTTGGTAATAAGGGTGTTAACCAAGTTAAGTTGCATGAACACAGTCTCTAAAAACATCGACTGAATAGTAGTTCACCAATAGTATCTTCCAAGTTTACTCGTCCCATACCGTGTAAACTTAGTGATAATGTTAGTAATGCAACTTTCTCCAAATGTTTCTTTTCACACAAGCATGAGTTTTCTTATTTCCACATTTTATTTAGTATCTTTCAATTTTGTTGTGTCCTATACTACTCCAAAGTTAGTGATACAAAAGAAGGAATGGTTGTAAGTCGGCCCACCAAAGATAGTCTTAAACAAAACATTTCATTCATATATAAAAGAAAAATTTACAATGCCAGTAATCAATCTTGATTTTCCTGCTTACTAGCGCTCTTTCTAGATCTCCTGCTAGGTATAGAACGTTTACTAACGGAAGGTTGAGAGTTTGCTCGCTCTGCTTCAGAGTTTGGCATACGTGTTAAGATATTATTTTGAGCCTCTCTCATTTCAGCAATATTGGATGCCATTTCATTTAACCGTTCAAATAGGTTAGTCGATTGTCTCATTGGTGGTTGATGGGTCGATTGTCCCATAGGTGGAGGGTAGGCCATAGGCATTGGGAAAAAGTATTGGTTGTATGGGTGGTTCATAGGTGAAGGTAATTGTTTTGATTGTATAGGGATCCCCTAACTGGAACCCCTTGGATATTTGGATTTGTTTGAGGTGAAAAGTTTTGAAACAGTGGGCTCATTGGGATGTTCTGCCCTCCAAAATTTGGTGTCGCCCAATACTGTTGTTGTTGGGTTACAGGGACTTGCGGGAATGGCTGACATGGTACCTCAGGTGTTGGAAACCTTTGGTTAGACGTGTTGCCCTGAGTTGGCATGTTCCAAGCAGGTAGGTTTGCTTAAGTACTTTGTCTATCTTGAGGTTGATTTAGGTCGGTAAATAATTCTTCCTCAGTGAATAAATGACCGGTTGGATCATTATTTGGGGCTGGGTTTGATGTAGGATTCTGATTTGACTCACTATTTGGTACTTTTCTGACGGGAATCTTGCGTCGACTTCTTCGAAGGCAACGTTCATGTTCGTCTCTCATTATTTCGACATTTCCTATCATCGTGTCTAATACTTCCTTGTCAGTTACCCCTCCCCTCGTGACATATATCTTGAAGATAGGAGATGTTGTAACTGACTCAATAATTTGCTTCGAAGTCCCATCAAAAGTGTCGATGTTTGCTTTTTATAGCATCCTCATGATCAAGACTCCGTAACCGAGGAATTCCTTTCTCAAAGGGTTTTGAATCACCCTCAACATTTGTTGGATGATGTTGTATGGTAGGGAGACCTTTATTTTCTTCTCTTATGCAATACAACACAAGAAGTTGAGCCCTTGACATAGTGCCTCGAGTCCCCCTTTCTGGCAAGATATTGCCAAACATGATCTTTCCAAAGCCGGCAAGAGATGGCTTAAGATAATTGTTTGGGAGGTTGGTGAACGTCGATTGAGTGTATGGCTCTTTGGTGAGGGAATTGAACAATTGTTCATTTGACTCTGCAATTTCTGCAATTGTCTGGGGTTCATGTGGATCAATAATTTTCTCCTCAATCGGAATCTCCATAAGTCAAGCAATAGTCTCGATGTTGATAAATTTTTTTTATCCCCATGACTGTTGTCTCCAAAACGGGGCTGATCCCATCTTCTTGAAGTCTCACAAAATTCATGGCTTCGTAAAAAGATCTCATCAAGTTGTAAGAGACGCGACCCTAAACTTAACCACCCCAGAGTTGCGAGTTTGTCGTGAAGGATCAGACGGAGGCGGAGATCTCTATTGTCTATGCTTCTCATAGTCATAACCTCCCTCTTGAACAATTCCTTGAGTTTAGTGGAAATTGGTTCCCTGCTAGTGGAAGTTATTCCTTCACTTGAGGTCATTCTTTTGCTGAAAGAAAAATAAATTTGTGAAAGACACAAAATATATTTCTATCTTTTAAAATTTATTCTTTGTCCGTTAGATAATATTTTCTGTTTTCTTTTGATGTTTATGCCATCATGAAATCAAAATTCTTCATTAGCAATATGATGTATATATATCGTATTCATATATGAATGTATAGATATATATATATATATTTCATCGTAACTATATATATAGTTTTCATAAATCAACTATATATATATTTGAAATTAAACTATATAATATATAGTTTTCTTAGATATATATTTAATGCAAATCTTAACGATATATAATTCATATATATATACATATAGTTCTAAAGATATATATATATATATATACTAGGGTATAAAGATATATATATTCAATCATAACTATACATATAGTTTTTAATAAATCATGACTATATATATATTTAAATCAAACTATATAAAAATCATATAGTTTTCTACATATATATTTAATATAAATCTTAACAATATATAATTGACAAATATATATAGTTCTAGAGATATATACATCTAATAAAATTTTGTTTTTTTACCAACATGGTATATATATCTCTCCTATATATATATAAATCATAACCATATATATAAATCTAAACTATATAAAACTATATAGTTTTCTTATATATATATTTAATACAAATCTTAACTATATATATATATATATAGTTCTAAAGATATATATATATATCTAATGAATTTTTTTCACCCAAGTTTTTCATTAGTAACATGATATACATATATCTCATATACAGATATATAGATATATATATTTAATCAAAGCTATATATATGGTTTTTATAAATCAACCATATATCTATTTAAATCTAAACTATATAAAATCATATAGTTTTCTTAGATATATATTTCATACAAATCTTAACTATATATAATTCATATATATATATATATATAGTTCTAAAGATATATATATATATATATATATCTAATAAAATTTTCTTCCCCTAATTTGGAGGATTTGGGCGGGCCGTGGACCGTACGCTCTGATACCAATAAATGTCACACCCCGCCTGGAAGCGCCTAAACCAGCGTTACACTCGCGGACAGGGCGCGCATTTAGAATAATAACAATGGTAATAACAGAGTGCGCAACGAAAATACAAAACACAATACAAATCTGATTTCATTTAATTCAGAATATAATTTGTATATGAAATGGTCAAGGGAACATACTCCCCAAAATCCCCAATGAATAATACAAAGGGTACAAAATGTGAGCCCCATAAACCTGCCCCCAATCCACCCTAATTTCCTGTGAAAAATTGGATAATAATGGAGTGAGCTTCACGGGCTCAGTGGGTAATATAGTTCGTGAGTATAACAATTAATAAAACATACTTCAATATCAAATATCTTAAATACACAAGAGAGCATCATAATCAATCAATATGTATGTATGCATGACACAATCTCGTAATGGTTTGATGAACGTACATCGCCTGAGTTCACGTACAGATGTCCTTCCCTAGGCGTAGCCAGGTTCTCACTGTACGTCCCTCCCCAGGCGTAGCCGGGTTCTCATGTACGTCCCTCTCCAGAGAAATATAATGAATAGCGAGCAATGCTCCTAACTATTCTATGAGTCATAAACCACAGACGTCCCTAGGTGGTGATATGTATGATGCAATGCATGAACTGGTCTAGTCTACTGGTTTGGTCTTTACTTGACATTTAGACTGACTTTGGCAACGTCTGGTGATCCTAATTAGGGTCGGTATCACGACGTGCAAGGTTAGGACATTCAGTATTACTTGTATAAGCTGATAGCTTTCAATAAGACCAACTAGACCAGTCCCCAGTTGAGAAGTGAGACACAAGGTCTGCTTAAATACCAATCGCCTAGAGCAGCCCGCTGCCTCCCTTTCACTATTAAAGTTACTGAGGACAAGACCGAGTCTAGTTGAGCCAGATTGACCACAAATCTGGCATTATAACAACTTAATACGTGAATTCCAAATATACAGGCATAAATGCGACAATATAAACATTATATGACATAATGCAGTGTAAATGAACAGTAGATATAATAATAACTGAATGTAAACTTTAATAAAAGTTATAAAACATGCAAACCTATGTTTCGTTCCCCACCTTCAGATAAGAACTTCTTCTTTTTCAGATCTGGCGCCTTCCTCCAGACAGATCTTCGTCATATTGCACCGAGAGTCTCGAACACAGAGTTTTAAACAGAAAAGAACTCAGAATGAGTGAAAAGAAGAGGAAAAATCACTATAGAAGGTGATTTGGTGTGAAAAAATGAGGAGGGGGAGAGCTCCTTATATAGGAAAATTGGCGCCCAAACGAAATTTTTTTCTTTTTTTTTGTGAAATACAAGGTATTACAATAACCAAGTTAGAAATACTCACATTTACAGGATTTTCACTAGGTCCACAGCACACCCAACACTTTAGTCAAATTTTACCAACTAAAACAACACAAATACTTCACTTGTTTGCTGTCCATTTTCTCATATCATTATCAACCCACTGCAAATTACACATAGCACACACTATAAATGAATTCCAACAACCTGAATTTCATTCAATTGATCACAATTCAACCTAATTTTATCATTAAAACAACGTATGTTGCATGCTAGTAATACAAGCAAACCTAGACAAATGTTTCCAAGTCTAGGTCAATTGTACTACACCTAAAAGTCTTAGCATGTAATTTAACTAATTAACCTCATATCTCAGTTCTAAAAACCCATTTAAATCACATATATGACGTGCATAAAATTCTGGAAGGTCTAGGCCAAGATTGTACATTTGAGCCATTTACAAAGAATTCATTAAAGATCTTGTAGAAAAGTGGGTATCAACATGATCAGTTCAGATGCATCATACTACAAGTAGGTTTTTCTTCACACTTTCTCTCCTCTTCTTGAATGTTTCAGCAACTCTCTCTAATTCTCAATGTTTTCCCTTCAATTACTCAATCTAGCAAGTTATTTGATATTGCCAGCAAATCAAGACCACTTCCACATGTTTATTTCCCTCACAAGTGGCTGCAATGGTCAAGACATATGTCTCATTCACTTGCAAAGTGGATGTATATGGGCAGTACACATGTAACATATTACTTGCAAGGTGTTTGCAAAGGCTTAATTCAGCAAATGATAAAATGAGCTTAAACAACCCCTAAGTGGCTGATATAGGCAATACACATGTGTTAATTCACTTGCTAGGTGGATGCTAAACAAATGAGACATTTGTTGCATACATGCACCCACTATGTGCACACCATCCCACTTTTATCATATCCCTTTATTGTTTTTTTATCCTTGGGCCCCCATACACATCAATACACTTATTATACACCAAAAGTTCATGTACATACATATACGCATACAAATATGCCTGACAATACGTACTAGTCAACGTGATTGTTTGACTCGTACACACGGGGTGTTACATATATATATATATAACTTGTTGCTAATGGAAAATTTGAATTCAATGATGGCATAAACATCAAGAGGAAAATAGAAAATATTATCCTGTAGACAAGGCATAAATCTTAAAAATGTTAAGAATATATTTTGTGTATTTCACAAGTTTTATTTGCCTTTCAACGAGGTAATATCCTCAAGTAAAAGAACGACTTCCAGTAGTCGGGAACCAATTCCCACCAGACTTACAAAACTTTTCAAATGGGAGGTTATGACTATGAGGAGTATCGACATGAGTGATCTCCGCCTCCGTCCTATCCTTCACGATAAACTCGCAAAGCTGGGATGGTTGAATATAACAAAAGTTGAGGGTTACGTCTCCTTCAACTTGGTGAAGTCATTTTACGAATCCATGAATAGAGTGGGACTTCAAGAAGATGGGATCAGCCCTGTCTTGGAGACAATGATCAAGGGAGCAAAGATTTCCATCAGTGTCAAAACTATTTCACGACTTATGAAAATCCCAATAGGAGACAAGATCATTGATCCACACGAATGTTGCACGCAAACCGCATGTGAACGGTTACCAAGTTATAATATATTCCGATGAGAAATCGAGTATCATCCTCAGGGATATTTGCTACACTATCTATCGCATTTTAACCCTAATTTTATCTAGAAAACCAATCTCGAATGATTGAGTAATTAAAAGCAATAACTAAAACAACTAAGTATGAAATTAACAATACAAAAAAAATCAAATAAAAAAATCAATCGGAGAATATACTAGAGGTTTGATGTCACCTCACTCTCAACGATGTCTTTATATATATATATATATATTATTAAACTAGTTCCTTAGCTTATAAGTCGAAATTCCTAACGTTTCTAATTTTCTATTTTGAAGCAGAACTAGAGCATATTATCGTTGTGTTGATTTAACTCTTTCGATGAAAACCTAACACAACGGTAGTTCATTAAGATCTATGATTTCCATTTTATGACTTCAAAGGTTCTCAATCTCCTTTTGAGTCTCACGATAGCCTAGGTTATATTTCCCAGATTCGAACCCAAGGTACCCTCTTTTGGAGCATCTACCTCAAATCTATGATCATCTAATCCATGATCAGGGGTTTAAAAGCATTACACCCAGAGAAATATAAATAAATTATAGAACTTTATTAACAATAATTTAAATCATAAAAGCTAAGCCATAGTCTCGAGTTTGGATCAATCTACACCTCTAGAAAGAGGTTTAGTTCATAACTAAAGAAATAAAAATGGTAAACAATGGTTCAAACATGAATGAGAACAAAGGAAAATAAACTAGAACGTGTAAAAGTTGTCAATGTTCTTCAATGTAGATCTTCTCTTCCACCTCACTCCGGCTGCAAAACTTCGTTCTCTACTCTATCCCAATATGTTCCTCTAAAAAAAACCCTTTCTTTTGATATATAATAAGCCCCTTTTTCATCTGTGTGTAAAAATTGGAAAGTCCCAAAACTTCCCCAAATTCGAAGTTGCTAAAACGCAACTAAAAATACTTGTCGTGGCGCTCCGATAGGTTTTCTAGCACCCCGGCGCTGCATTCAATACCTCGCGGCTCCTAGAGCCTTCTCTTGATCCTCAACCTAGCGTCGCGATGAGCGCCGCGACGCTCAGAGACTGGGTCGTGCTTAGTCTGTGGACTTGGCCGTTTTTCTGCTCCGCTTGACTTCCTTCTTATGGACTTAACCAATTTTCTTTCACTTTTTGACTTGGGTTCTTCATGAAACATCATCTAGGCTTCTCATATGTTATGTTCACCATTCATGCTCTCTTCCACACATCTAAATACCTACATAACAATGTAAAGCAAGTAACTAAAACACTCAAAACATAAATTGATCAAACTTATAAATTAACAAACTGAAATAATGCATAAAAATCAATTTATTCCTAAACTAACAAATGAATCAAAACTAACATAAACACACTAAACTAATGTATAAATCATCCTAAAACATGCTATAAATTCTATCTAAATATGTAACTATCAAATACCCCCAAACTTAGAACTTTGATTGTCCCGAGCAAAGGAAAAACAGAACAAAAACTCGATCATCAATCTACCATCCTATTTTCAAACAAATTAAACTTTGATTCAAGATAAAAAGTGCATATCATCATTATGGCCTCTAATATCACATTAACAGACAATAACTCATCGGAAAGTTTCAAGAGTGTTAGATATGTCTAGATTTTCAATCCAACTCCTCACCTAACCTCATCTTCCATTCTCAAACACACCATCATATAGTTAATCTCATAAAATCATTAATGTAATTCATAAACACGTGCAAGCAAGTATAAAGTATAAGTGATCTCGAATAGCTATATATAGTGAATTCCATAAGCAAATCTTTCTTATCACTCTCCACTAATGTAGATCACATGTCATTAAGAATCAATAGGTCTTTCTTAGGTTATAATGTATGGCCAAGGTTTATAGGTAGGGAAAAGTAAAAAAAATTTAGGTTCAAAACACCCTAAGCACTTTGATCTTTTACAACATCCACGAGATCACATATAGTGTGACGCCCCGAAAATTATTTCATCTAACCCATAACCCAATTGCACTTTGCCCAAACTCTATGCGTTGCCGTGATATGTTTGGTGTTTGTTTGATGGTTGTTTAATGTTTGTATAGTTGATGCTTGATAATGTATATAAATATGTGTATCATAAATTGTGTATGGGTCATGTTAAATTAAATTATAATGCATATGTTATTATTTATGCATGGGCCCATTAAATCATGAATTGATATGAGTTAGGATTGATTGAATAAAAGGATAAATGAGAATGAAAATTTGGTGTATTAAATGAATTGGACATTTAAAATACATGGAATCATGAAATTGGTTTAAAGTACATGTGGTTGGGTAGTATGGGACCAACACATGTGAAGGTTGGTGCATGAAAGTGGACAAGTGTCCCATGCCCTCAAGGAAGTGCTAGAATGAGTAGAGGAAATCAAGGAGAGAATCAAGGAGGGAATCAAGGAGAAAATCAAGGAGAGAATCAAAGAGGGAATCAAGGAAGTGCTAGAAAGAGGTGAGTGGAGAGAAAGGAAAGAAGAAGAGAAAGAAAAGAAGAGAAGGGAAAGAAGAAGAGAAGGAAGGAGAGAGTTGCAGGAGGAAGATCCCTGCGACGTTTCCATCAAAGTGGTGGATCTTTGGAATATACGGTCAGATTGAGCTCAACATTTGTCAGCATGTTCGTAGCTTATGGTTATTCATTCTGGTCGGTGGAGATCTTGATCAGAGGTTTCGTTTAAGAGCTCTAATCTCTCAAACAAAGCTGGTCGGAAAGTCTGGATTTCTCGCACCGTTTCGTTTAAACTTCTAGATCTCCTTAATCTACCGTTGGATGGTTATAAAATTTGGGTATTTAGTGTATAACTGATAGTTCTGCATTCTGAACAGTAAAGATCTTGATTTAGGGTTTAGTATGAGAGATCTAACCTCTCAATCAAAGATGGTCTTAAATTCTGGATTTCTCGTGGCGTTTCGCTCAAACTTGTAGATTTCCTAAATCTACCGTTGGATGGATATCAAATTTGGGTATGTAGTTTATAACTGATATTTCTATATTATGAACGGTGAAGATGTTTATATCGTTAGTATTTTGGTGTGATATAGTCCTCTGAGTTTGAGTATTTGCAGCAGGAAAGGAGAAATTGTCTGATTAGAGACTTGTTCATCAAATATTCTTATCTTTTCGGTCCACCGTGGATTGGGCTGATATTTGGACAGAAGGTTTGTTTCTTCACATAATTCAATCTGTACGGATGATTTTGTGATTACATATTTCTGTTGGTAGATTGATACATCTGAACAGAATATTAAATGAAGAATTGGTATGGTTGCTTGTATTAGACCTAATTTAGAATATGAACTTGGACCTTTCCAAATAGCTTGCATGTCAACTATGTTGACCTAGTTTCCATTGTTGATGAAACCATGATGCAAAATCAGTGATATATATGGCTGAACATGGTGACCTAGTGTAAATCGGCAATATGGCCTAAGTATGAAAAATTCCACATTTTAGGGCTTTTGATGCTTTTGGCCTAGAATCATTGAATTGCTACAACTTATGTTTAATTAAGCATGATTAGGGTTGATTATGCTACTGATTTGGTGGTTGTGACCATATCATGGGTTAGGCCTACTTGTGAGCAAGTGACCCAATTTGGGCATGTTTATGTCTAAGGAATTGAAAATCAGTATTTTTGATTAATAGAATGGTTTATGTATGTGAACTATGCATTAGAGGCCTAAGTCATGTGATTTGAGTTGAATGATGGGATTAGATGGGATTTAGACCTATTGTTTATATGTGGGCTGATTTAGGGTTGATGTGTAATGTCTATGTGATTGAGCATAGGAATTGATGTATGGTAGGATATTGATGTATGTTTCAGGATCTTGATTGGGTTGATTCGGTTTGGTGGTCGTGTGTGGTTAAATACTCTCACGAGGCTTGGTTGTGAGTAGACTTCATTTATGATTATATCTTTTATGTCATTATATCACTTATATATATTGTATGTTGAAAGCATGAATGTGTTCTAATGTTTTGAATGACTCATTGATTTGAGAAAACCTTATGACTTTGGTTGGGCCCATCTATCTGGCTAATAAGGGGACTTAACCTTGTCATAGGAGGGTTATAGGAAAGAAAATGATTGGGGTCAACAGGCTACCAATTAAATGTGATTGTATCTAGTCTTGCTCAAATGGAGGAAAACCACAATGCTTTGATAATGCATGTGCAAAACATAGAGGAACAGGGAACAACTTCTCAACGTTCTTCTGGTAGTCATTTTGTAACTAGCAGAAGGTCTAGAAGGAGTAGTAGTAAGCGGGAAAATTAAGAAAATTACTGACATTGTAACTATTTTTTTTTACGAATGAAATGTTTTGTTTGAGACTATGTTTGGTGGGCCGACTTACAACCACTCTTTCTTTTGTATCACTAACTTTGGAGTGGTATGGAACACAACAAAATTGAAAGATACTAAATAAAACGTGGAAGTAAGAAAACTCACGACCTTGAGTGAAAAGAAACATCTTGGGAAAGTTGAATTACTAACATTATCACTAAGTTTACACGGTATAGGACGAGTAAACTTGGATGATACTATTAGTGAACTCCTCTCTCATCAATGTTTTATAGAGACCGTGTTCATACAACTTAACTTGGTTGAACCCTTTATTGTCAAATTCATGTGGTATGGGACACACGAACTTGGATAATAGTCAAAGAAACTAAGAAAAAGAGTTTGAACACATAAAGAGACTGAGCCAATGCTCAGTGGTTACTCAGATTGCGAAATCAAACCTTATGAAGAGGAGGTTGTGAGTTCGAATCTGGGGGAGGCCCTACACTATTCATGAATAAATAGTGTGGACAAATGGTCTAGGTATGGGGCGCTTGCGCAACCCAGATGGGACAATATTATGTGGCTGGAGTATGCCCTGCGGGGGTACTCATCACCCTGGGTAGGGGCACTGTGTGCAACCCAGGTGTGACATTTACTGAATGAATAGTTCTAAATAAAGCTAACTAGTCCAATTCCCAGGCTGAGAGGTGGGATCACAATGGACCCGCTTAATTACCAAGTCTTCTAAAACAGTAAGCTGCCTCCCGTTCACTATTTAAAGTTACTAAGGACAAGAATAAATCTAGCTAACTATGTTGATTGCTGGTTCAGCAGAATAACGGTATAATGCATTAACTCCTTAACACGGTGCACAGATTAACAGTGGTATGCGAGAGTAGCTGATACACGCTGATTCCCACTATTTCTTGTGAACAGTGTCATATATGTGAATAGTGTCATATACATGAATAGTGCCATATACGTGAACAACATTATATATATAAATAGTGTCATACAAGTGTATAGGTGAAAGAATTTTCTAATGTGAAAGATCAGCTAAGGCCGCAACCACAGAACATACTAAGACTTTTCTAGCGGTTCCGACGCTACTTCTTGGGAAACGTATATAATATTGCACTACTAACTGAAAAAATAAAGACAGTAACTGTAAAGAATAGAGAGACAGAAGATTTACGTGATTCGGTTCTGATACCTACGTCCACGGGCAGCGTGTAGAATCTTCACTATAAACTGGAGAATACAACTTCTCTCTTTTCTCTCAAGGAGGGAATAATGAGATTCTCTCTCTCTTGAAAACTCAATATACTTATGATCAATCAGCCTTCTTTCTTTCTTCTTTTGGTTTTTTTTTCTTCACATCCTGCAACCTCTGCTGCTGCTACAAGAGGATGGGAGGAGGACGCGGCGGGGGGGGGGGGGGGGGGAAAGAACAAGTAACAGTACCAGCAGTAGAGGTGTTGCTGCTGCTACTTCCCCCACCCCCCATCCTCATCCCCATTCTCCTCCTCTTCCATTTCTCTATTTCCTGGAATTTTGTGCAAATGAAAATTTGAAGAAAATTTTGCCATTGAGGAGGACGAGTGACACCATAGAACTTTGAAATTTTAAAATTTGTAATTAAAATATGATCGTGTAATGATGACTAATAGATTAATGAATTTGCCAATTTGGGAAGTTTGAAACTTTGAAAGTTTGAATGTTATAACTTATAATGCTCATAGCCTCATTCTTTTTATCATATAGTTATATAACTTATATTATATGATGCTATGTGACTTATGTGTTATGATAGGACATAAATTTGTTTTATTTAATATATAGTTTGCTTATCTTTTAAATTTATGGTTCATTGATTGATAATAAATTTTAAAAAAAAATGCTTTTGCATTTCTGTGCCTTGCGTCGTCACACGGGTGCGCGTCTCACTTTGTGCCTCAGGTGTCAGAGGGGTCCTTCACCTTGAGTGCGCCTTACGCCCTTAATAACATTGATTAGAAATTGTTTCAATTGTTCTAAATTACATTTATTATCTTGAATTAAAATCTGACCTCTATTTATAATTAAAAATTATGAATAAAATATTATTTTTATCACAAGTTAGAATAATAACTTATTGACTTATTTTTCACCTCACATGTTAAATAGTAATGTTAAATAGTAACTTATTGGCTTCTTCTTCACCTCAATAGTATTTTTTTGTCTTCCTGTTCATGGGTGTAACAAAAGTGTATCACACACTTTAAATAAGAGATTTGAATTTTTAAAAGACCTTTCTCTTCTCACATAAAATCTTTATTCTACTTTAATACATTATACTTAAAAAAGTATTAATATTTAATGATGAGATTTGAATGTTATTAATTATTCTATTTATATTATATCGCATTAGAAGAAGAAGATTTTGCATGAAATCATTAAAATAAAAAGATTGCACGTAATCATTAAAGTAAAATAAAAGAAAACTCTAAATGATAAATGAGCCCACTATTAAAAGACAAAAAATCATAAAATGGAAATCTTTAAAGATTTATTGTCATTTAATTTGATAAGAACTTTTGGCATTTCAAATCTCAAAAACACTCCGCATCTCAAATCTATCCTCATTCTTACTGACTAACCTAAATTCCGATTGTAAAAAGCTCTTAGGAAAGAGAATACTTGATTGTGACTTTATCAGTAAAATAATCTCAGAAAAATGACAAGGGTTTCATTATCCTTTTGCTTTCTTTTCATTTTCATTGTGCTTGTCTCAGGTTTTACATCTTTATCCGATGTTTATTAGCGTTGTGAATTATTTTAGATTATAAAGATGTTTTTTTCTCAATTTATTATTAAACAATTATATCATTATATATATTTTTATTTACCAACACTGTGTGCAAGTACTATAAATAATGTTTTTTAAGATTATAAAGGTTTTCATCTACATTGTTTATTATTAGCCTTGTGATTCATTTCAAACTATAAAATTGTTTTTGTCAATTTATTATTAAACAATAATATCAGCCTATATTTTTATTTACCTGTGTGTGTAAGTGTTAGAAGTAAATGAAATTTAATACTCTGATCAGATTGTTTTTTCTGTTTTTTTAATTTAATTAATAATTAATTAAATTCTAATTAATATAATATAACAAAATAAAATATTAATTAGTAAATACTTTGATAAGAGTACAAGGGCAAAGATGTTTTTTTAAACAAAAAAACGAATAGAATGAGAATAGAAAAATATGAAAAGTTAGAACAAAAAAGAACAATATCTATGTGTTTGAATCATTTTCCATTTGAGATCATATAATAAATATTGAATGAGAGGCTAATATCTCTTGATGATTAGCATATAGCTAGAGCCATTATATATAGAATTCAAATACATATAATTCATTGCTTTTTATCTACTTCTCTCTCTAATTAGTAATTAAATCTTAATTTTTTATGCTGCAGATTCGAGACAAATCATATAATAAGGTGAAAATGATCATATGTTCCAAAATACAACTATATATGTTTTTTTTTTCAATTGTATTAATCAGAGCTTGATGATGGATATGATGAGAATAATTAACTAATTAATTCTGATGAACTTATGTAACAGTTGAAACTATGGTGCCGGTGGTTGAAGCAAGTGAATGCATTACTGCTTGGACTCCATGCGAAAGCAGCTGCGCCTTTAAATGTGCAAAAAAACATCATGACACTGAATTTTGTGAGTTAATTCCCACCACAGGTATCGAGATCTGCAAGTGTTTGTACCCTTGTTAACGAAGCTTCTTCCCCTTTGCGTCTGATTTGAAGAATAAATCCATATCCTCTCATATTTAAATGATTTTGGGGGAATATGTGATATTAAAGAAGAAAAAAAAAGTTAGTTGTTGTGTAATGATCATGTTGATGATAAGCTTATTAGAAGTTAGATCTTTCTATAATAATGCATATTTGGAGAGTTAATTACCCTTTCATTTTCTTTTTTTAATTTTTTATTTCTTATTTGATTCAATGATATATTATGTGGTGTCTCCCTAATTAAATCCAACTCAACACAATAATTTAAAAATAATTTTTAAATCCTTGTTTTATAAGTGAAATTGCTGGGACATAATGATATATTAATATAATATTATCTATCATGTGCCATTTTCATTATAAACTTTTAAATATTTCAATTACCACAAGTGACTATTAATAAAAGTGGTAAAACAAAATAATGACTAGTAATATTATTCCTAATTTAATTTGTGTCTTCTCCAAGGCTAAACTCTATTTAACAATTTGAAAAATATAACCAACTGAGATTTGAGCTAACACTGGCCAAGCATATGCCTTATATTTATATATATACTTTATCGGCAAATTTCTACCGTAAATATATATAGTAATTGGATGATATCACTTCTATATATATATTACTATATATATTTACGGTAGAAATTTGCCGATAAAGTATATATATAAATATAAGGCATATGTTTGGCCAGTGTTAGCTCAAATCTCAGTTGGTTATATTTTTCAAATTGTTAAATAGAGTTTAGCCTTGGAGAAGACACAAATTAAATTAGGAATAATATTACTAGTCATTATTTTGTTTTACCACTTTTATTAATAGTCACTTGTGGTAATTGAAATATTTAAAAGTTTATAATGAAAATGGCACATGATAGATAATATTATATTAATATATCATTATGTCCGAGCAATTTCACTTATAAAACAAGAACCCCCCCCCCCCCTCCCTCAAAAAAAAAAATCATTTTTCACATCAATCTTCTTTTTCTCTCTCTCTTGCTCTCTTTGTGATTTCTCTCTTCTCTTTTTGAGACTCTCTTCGTTGTGTAACGCGGTTCTGCTCGGGAGAAAACACTAATTTGAGAAGGAGATTTTATCTAAAGGTAGGAAACAAAACATAAATTTATGTGTCTTATGACTTTTATTAAAGCTTACATTCATTTATCATTATGTTATACTATTCATTTATACTGCATTATTACGTATAATGTCCATACATGTCATACTTATGCCTGTATATTTGGAGTTTATGTACTATACTGTTACTATATCGAATTAGTGGTCAATCTAACTCAACCAGACATTGTCTTGTTCTCAGTAACTTTAAATAGTGAACGGGAGGCAGCGTGCTGCTCTAGATGATTAGTATTTAAGTGGACCTCGTGTCCCACCTCTCAACTGAAGACTGATCTGGTTGGTCTGAGTTGAAAGCTATCAGCTTGTACAAGTGATACTGAACATTCTAACATTGCACGTAGTGATACTAACCAGATAAGAATCATCAGACGCTGCGAAATCCTGTCTAATGTTAGTAAATATCGAACTTGCTCATATATTAGCATCATACATAATCACTACCTAGGGACGTAAGTGGTTTATGATCCACAAGTTATAAGCAATACTCACTATTCTTGATATTCCCCTAGAGAGGGACGTACAATGAAAACCTGAGATTTTTAGGGCATGGACATCTGTATGTAAATCTAGGGCGGCGACCTTGGGGAGGGACGTACAATGAGAACCTGAGTTTACCTAGAAATGGACATCTGTGAGTAATTTCAAGGAACCGTATAATCATGGAATCATTACGATACGGTGCATGCATACATACATGTTGTACTGAATATGACGTTATGTTGTGTATTGGTATTTGATTATGACGTTTCTTTTATTAATTGTTATATTCATTAACTATTTTACCCACAGGGCAATAGCTCACCCCGTTGTTATCCAATTTTTCACAGGAGTTTAAGGTGGACTGGGTGGAGGTTTTTAGGCCCACATTTTGTAACCTTTGTTAATTATAGGAAGATTTTGGGAGGATGTTCCCTTAATCATATTTTGTACAAAAATACATTCTAAAATTAATGAAATCAGATTTGTACTCAATTGTGTACTTGCGTACTCAGTTATTGTTATAATGCATCTGCGTCCCACCTGTGAGTGTTCGTCCAGTTTAGCCGCATCCAGGCGAGGTGTGGCATTCCAGGTTCAACTCTTGTTACTAACCCCTAGGGTGAGGAGGATTGATGGGTCAAGAACGGGCTGATACCTCCTGAAAATGTGCTATGGTGATGGATGGTGACAGAACTGGTTATATAAAAAATACTAACATTGTTTCTTCTTATAAAAAAATAAAATAAAATAAAAAATCCAACTTAACCCAGCTTAATAACTTTGGGTTAGTTGAATTGGTCTACTTACTTCATTTAATCCAAAATTTCATGTCCTATTCATATTATGAATTTTAGAATGTCATCTTATAAAAAAAATTCCAAATCAAACAAAAAAATACTATAAGTTTTCTTTTATTCTATATGCATTATGATATTTTAAGCAATTTACTTATGAGTGACAATAATAAAAAAGTGAATGGAATAATAGTCTTTAGTTTGAACTAGTTCAAGTTGGTCATTTAGATTTGTCCGTTATTTTTTGGTGAAATCTCATCCCACCTTAACCGTAACCCTAACCCTAACCCAAACTTATTGGGTTTAAATTTCTTAAACCAACCCAACCAGATATAAACTCAACACAATCCAACTCATATGATTTCATGATCAATAATTGAAAGAGATTTCTTGGACGCACCTTTATTGAAAGAGATCTACCATTTCATTTTCACATTGAATGAAAATTACTCTCGTTCCCAAATGATGTGCAGATACCCCGTGAAAAATCGAAAAAAAAAGAAGAGATTTTGGAAGATACCGATTAATTAAAGTGTATCACACTCTTTAAATAAGAGATTTTAATATTTAAAAGACCTTTCTTACTTTAATGATGAGATTAGAATGTTATTAATTATTTTATTTATATTATATCGCATTAAAAGAAGAAAATTTTGCATATAATTATTAAAATAAAAAATATTGCATGTAATCATTAAAATTTGAAAAGAAAAGAAAAGAAAACTCTACATCATAAATGAGCCCACTATTAAAAGACAAAATTTCATAGAATGGAAATCTTTAAAGATCTATTACCATTTAATTTGATAATAACTTTTGGTATTTCATATCTCAAAAAATTCTTACAAGCATCTCAATTATATATATATATCCTCATTTTTACCAAGCAATCCAAATTCAGACTATAAAAAGGCTCTTCAGAAAAAGACTATATAATTGTGTCGTTTGATCAGCAAAATAATCTCACGAAAATGACAAGGCTTTCATCACCCCTTTGCTTTCTTCTCGTTCTCATTTTGCTTGCCTCAGGTTTGACATCTATATACATTGTTTATTAGCCTTGTGAATTATTTTAAATTATAGAGATGATTTTTTTTTCTCAATTTATTATTAAACAATTATATCAGTATATATATATATATATATATATATATATATATAGATAGATAGATATATATTATTTACCAACTGTGTGTGCAAGTACTAGAAATAGTTTTTTTTTTTTTTAGATTATAAAGGTTTTACATCTACATTGTTTATTAGCCTCATGATTCATTTCAGACTATAAATATGTGTTTTGTCAATTTATTATTAAACAATTATATCAGCCAATTTTTTTTTATTTACTTGTGTGTGTAAATGTAGAAATTAATGTTTTGCATCATTTTCTATCCAAGATCAAAATAACCCTATATATGTATTTTTCTTTCTTTTCAATTGTATTAATAAGAAGTTGATGATGAATGTGAGAATAATTAATTAATTTTGATGAATTTATGTAACAGTTGAAACTATGGTACCAGTGGTGGAGGCAAATGAATGCACGACTGCTTGGACTCCATGCGATAGCAGCTGTGGTAGCAAATGCACTAAAAAATATCATGGCACTGGATTTTGTGAGACCATTCCCACTACAGGCATCGAAGTCTGCAAGTGTTTATTCCCTTGTTAATGAAATTTCTCCTTTGCCTCTGATTTGCCAAGGAAATAAAAAAAATCCATATCCTCTCGTATAAATGATTTTGGGGGGATGTGATATTTTAAGAAAAAAAGTTAGTTGTGGTGTAATGATGTTGATGATCGGCTTATAAGAAGTTAAGATCTTTCAATAATAATGCATTTTGGGAGAGTTACGTACCCTTTCTTTTTGTTTTTTGTTTTTTGTTTTTTTAATTTGTTGTTCTATTCAATGATTATGTTATGTGGTGTCTCGTATCAATTTATGTGCACCATCCGTTTATTTGCTTTTGTTCATCGACTTAAAAGTAGTCCATCTATATTGAGCATAGAGGATATATATAGATGTTCATAATTTGACCAGTTTTGATTAGGGGTGAAATCGGATCGAATTTTTTTTCTTTAATCCATCTGATCCGATGAGATTAGGTGATAGTAAGTTGGACCCGATGCTACCCTACCTAAGGTCGGGTCAGTCGACTTGGTCAGGTTGGCCCTCATTAAATAACTTAATTTTTTTAAAGCTTAATAACTACTATTTAAGTTTATATTAGTAATAAAATATATTAGATTATCATGTATCTAATTTATTCAACTACTATTTAAGCTTTAAGAAATAAGATTTCTTTTTTTGGGAGAATTCATATATGTATAAATCAAGCTACTCTTAAACTTAACTTATAAAAATGAGGATGAACTTTTATATATATATTAAAAGGTCAGGTCTAGTTGAATTTAGTTGGATTCCTCAAAAATTAATCTGACCAATCTGACATATATTAATCAAACTCAACCCAATCGACATGATCGTGTTTAATAGGGTCAGATTGATCGAATTACTTACATCCTTAATTTTGGTCGAATACAAAGAGGCGATGTTTGGGCGCGGGGTGAAAATTCGCCCAACATAGGGGAAATGATTGTTTGGGCATGACGCGATTGCGTTATCAAACGCAGTAATCTGAGTTTTAAAAAAGTGACCCAGGGCTACTTTTACGATTTGGTAGCGGTTGAATGCACTGCCCAATTCTTCTCTTTACATCAATTTAAATTTATTATTTATTATTATTAAAATAATCTCTTGCAAAATTACTTCTTTACATATAACTTTTTTAAAGCGACATTCACACCCAAAAAATTATCTCCACATCCATTTTCGTTTTCAATTTATTCATTTTTAACTTTACTATCGTACTTAAAAAACCCTAAAAGCCCACATATCCTTACTTTCATTTAAATATATATATCTATGCCAATTTAACTTTAAATACCATATACCATCATAGGATTAAAGATCAGTTGATTTCTTAAACCTATAAATAAGTGAAGAACTTGCATTTTTCTTCAATGAGAGAACGACTGAGGCATTATTGAAGAACTTTTCATGGTTTTTAGTCCAGCACAAAAATATAAATAGAAAATTTTTTTTTTTAAATCGGATCGATGTTTCTCAAAAATCCCATGATTAAGAAAAAGAAAAAAAAATAAAATCAAAATTAACAACACAAAATAAAAAATAAATGAAGAGTTCATGGTCGGGATCCAACAATCATCAATACTTTTCAAAACCTAAAGCAAATTTGAAAAAAAAATAAAAAAATAAAAAAATAAAGAAGAAGAATAAGAAGATTGAAAAGAGGAACGGGCAAATATGGAAAAAAAATGTAAAAATTAAAAGAAATTAAAATTTAGTTATTATGGTTCAATGAGAAAAAGTAGCTGGTGCATTTTATTTTTTTGTATTAAATAAAGATATCCTTATTGGTGTAAGATTTGATCAATATCAATAGATGATGATGTGAAAAATAACGTTGATCTGGAACTTGCTGAAACGTTTGAACAGTCACCGAAAGTAGACGATCAGAGAAAAAAAAGAAAGAAAAAATACAAGTTATCGTGAGAAACATCAGTGTAGTGTCGGTCAAAGACCTTCTAATGCCTTTTACGAAGAATAGTGAAGCCGAACTTTGTAGAGAATCACGTACCTTCCTCCTTAGGGGTGATAAAATTTTTATAGAGTTAGATTTTTAGCCTTGTAGTATGATTGTAGTTGAGCTAGGAATACCCAAAAGTATTCTAGTCAGATCAGGAAGGCTTTAGTTTTCATCCTATTCGAATTAGAAGGGATTTAGTTCTTTCCTACTCGAACTGAAAGAGCTGAGTAACCTTCCAACATGACTCAGAAAGTCGAATAGTCCTTATTATAGTTAAACTAGTAAAGAATCTCGAGTTTGTCGCATTAAATATCGATTGTCCGTTGATTGGGCAAACCCAATAAAAAGGCTGCACGTAATCATTAAAAGAAAAGAAAAGAAAACTAGAAATGAGCCCACTATTAAAAGACAAAAAAATTATAAAATGAAAATATGTGAAGATCTATTGTCATTTAATTTGATAAGAACTTTTGACATTTCAAATCTCAAAAACTCTTACAACCATCTCAAATCTATCTTCTTGGTATCGACCAACACAAATTCCGATTATAAAAGGCTCTTGGGAAAAGCATATTTGATTGTGGCTTTATGAGCAAATAATCTCAAGAAAATGACAAGGTTTTTATCAGTCCTTGCTTTCTTTTCATTATCACTGTACGTGCCTCAAGTTTTACATCTATATCTGTTGTTTATTAGGGTTGTGAATTATTTTATATTATAAAGTTGTTTTTTCTCAATTTATTATTCAGCAGTTATATCATTATATATATTTTTATTTACCAACACTGTGTGCAAGTACTATATATAATGTTTTTTTATATATTGTTTATTATTAGCCTCGTTATTCATTTCAAACTATAAAATTGTTTTTTTCTAATTTATTATTAACCAAATTTCAATTAATTTTGTTCAGAAATCTAAGTAAGAATATTCTTTTTCTCTAATCACAAATTATAGTTATAGTCTCATCACGCCCATTCAATGTCTACTTTTGTATATCTATAAATATAAAAATAAGATTGTTTTTAGTTCGTGATTTAACTTAAATTATTTTTTTTATGATTTTTAAAATTGACGGACAAGAATCATATCTTAATTTGTGCACGGTAGATCACAAATGAAAATTGTACTAGAGAAAACTAATATATATATATTTTAGAAATAGTGTCAAGAAATGAACTTGACACCTAGTATACATAAAACATTTTTTCTATATATAACCAACAATCTCCTTGGAGACACACTTGCCATTGCATTTTTCTACATATGGTTCACTTCAGTTCTTCATATATTCAGTTCAGGTTGTAGGCTAAGAATTTAAAAACCATGCCAACCCGAATCGAACAGGTTAATTTATATGAAATATATTTATATGTTATTGTTATATAATTTAAAATATAGTTCTTGTTTGTAAAATTATATGATTTTGTTATATTATCATAAATAAATATTCATTATATTTTAAATAAATATTGTTATAAGTTAAAAGGTCTAAATCGATTAACTCAAACAGTACCAAACCAACTTTGTTCGATTTGGCTTGGACAAGTGGTTAGTCTAGTTTAGGTTTGAACACTAAATCGACCTAAATCAAACTAATAGATACCCCTAATGTTTCATGACTAAATCTAAATTTTATAGCTAAATGATTTTTTAGCTACAAAACGTGCTTGGTAGCCAAATATTTCATAGTGTCATTGCTACAAATTTTAAATTTCATAGCTACTATTTTAGTGGCAAAATCAATTTCATAGCCAAGCCCGACTCTAACCTAACAAGCCTGATAAAAAAATTGGGTTGGGCTAGCCCGTTCCATTATTAAGTCTAATTGGGTTGGGCTGGGCTCTGATTATTTAAATTACTAGTCTAGCCCTACTCATAACTCATTAAAAATTTAAATGGATTGGGTTGGGCTTCACCCTTGGGCTAATGAAATGGGCTTACAGGTTAAATGGGGCTAATATTGGCTGCTTGAGTTTAACAAAATTTGATATTACAAAATTAAATATTATTAAATATAAATTAAAGTAACATAGAATAATTGTCACACCCCGCCCAGTATAATACCCCAAGTTTACACAAAAATAAATAAATAAAAAATAAAAAATTGAACTTCGGGCAATGCTCAAACGGTCGGGCGTTCATTTTCCTATAAAAGAAATCCCCCCCCCCCCCCCCCCCAATTCATTTTTCACATCAATCTTCTCTCTCTTTCTCTTGCTCTCTTTGTGATTTCTCTCTTATCTTTGCGAGTCTTTGCAAGACATATATTTATTTGTTGGGACCTAACTTAGCTTCCTCTCTATATCAATCATCTAGATCTTCCTATTAATTCTTACTTAGCCTTGCTTTTATTTATGTAATTAACTCGGATTGTGTTTAAGAAAACAATTATATATTGAACCATGCATGGTTAAGTCTAAACGTGCATGTCTTACATTTTCAATATTCTATATAATAGTGCATCACAACTGGAGCCCTTGGGGAAAAATGACCGATAATTGATAAATCATCCAAAGGAGAGGAACTATGTAACACCCTAGGTTTGCACAAAAAAAAAAAAGTTGAACGTTCGAGCGTTCCTTTTCCTATATAAGAACCCCCACCAATTCATTTTTCATACCAATCTTCTTTCCCCTCTCCTCTCTCTCTCTCTCTCTCTCTCTCTCTCTCTCTCTCTCTCTCTCTCTTGCTCTTTTTGTGGTTTCTCTCTTCTTTTTTTTAGACTCTCTTCGCGGCACAACGCGATTCTATTCAGAAGAAAGCGCTAGTTCGAGAAGGAGATTCTATCTGAAGGTGAAGAACGAAACATAAGTTTACGTGTCTTATGACTTTTATTAAAGTTTACATTCATTTATCATATGTTTACTATTTATGTACACTGCACTATTGCGTATAATGTTCATACCTGTCGTACTTATGCCTGTATATTTAAAGTTCATGTATTACACTATTACTATGCCGGGTTAGTGGTCAATCTGACTCAACCTGACTTAGTCTTGTCCTCAATAACTTTAAATAGTGAACGGGAGGCAGCGTGCTGCTCTAGATGATTGATATTTAAGTGGAGCTCGTGCCCTACCTCTTAACTGGAGACTGATCTGATTGGTCTTATTTGAAAGCTATCATCTTATACAAGTGATACTGAACATCCTAACCTTGTACGTAGTGTGTCACACCCTATGGACGATCCTAAACCGGCGGAACACTCACGGACGTGGGGCGAATGCATTATAACAATAACCGAGTGTGCAGGAACACAATTATGTACAAGTTTGATTTCATTAATTTCATAATATAATTTTGTACATAAAATAGTAAAGGGAACATCCTCCCAAAATCCCCAATGAATAAACAACGGGTTACAAAATGTGGGCCCAAGAAACCTCCACCCAGTCCACCCTAATTTCTTAAGAAAAATTTGATAACAACGGGGTGAGCTACTCACCCAGTGGGTAAAATAGTTCGTGAATATAACAATTAATAAAGGAAACTTCATAATCAAATATCACATAAACACATCATAACATCATAATCAATACAACATGTATGTATGCATGACACTGTCTCGTAATGGTTCCATGATTGTGCGTCACCTGAGTTCACGTACAAATATCCCTCTCCAGGTGTAGCTGGGTTGTCATTGTACGTCCCTCCTCAAGAACGACACCCCGAATTCACGTATAGATGTCCATTCCCATTTAAACCCGGGTTCTCATTGTACGTCCCTCTGTATGTGAACTCAAGGCGTCGTATAATCATGGAACCATTACGAGACGGTGTCATGCATACATACATGTTGTACTGACTATGATGTTATGTTGTGTATTGATATTTGATTATGAAGTTTCCTTTATTAATTGTCATATTCACGAACTATTTTACCCACTGGGCAATAACTCACCTCAATGTTATCTAATTTTTCTCAAAAATTTAGGGTGGACTGGGTGGAGGCTTTTGGGCCCACATTTTGTAACCCTTATTAATTATAAGGAGATTTTGAAAGGATGTTCCCTCAATCATATTATGTACAAAAATACATTCTGAAATTAATGAAATCAGATTTGCACTTAATTGTGCACCTGCGTACTCGGTTATTGTTATAATGTATTCGTGCCCCGCCCGTGAGTGTTCCACCGATTTAGGCGAGTCCGGGCTGGGTGTGACATTTAATGGTATTAGAGAGAAAGGTTCACGGCTCGCCCAAGTCCACTAATTAGGAGAAGAAAACTTATATTAGATATGTATATCTTTAGATCTATATATATATAGTTATGATTTATGAAATATTTTGTTAAGATTTATAATATATATATATGTCTATATATCTATGTATTTATGAGATATATTGTCACGACTCCTTCCGTAGGGTGATGTCATGATTGACACAGAATACCATATACGCCATCCCTAGACGGATACGATACTTTGCCAACCTCCGTCCTTTAAGACAATAAACAAATCACTTGAAATTTTTTAACATAACCATTAACATATATAAACCATCATCATTTTTCTCATTTCATTCCCACGAGACTTATACACATCTTAGTTTCTCAAAATATATATACATCATCAAGAACCATTCATTTATACATCAGATTAACTATTAAACATTTGTTTGGTATTATATATACATATACCAAAAATAGAAGTTTGTACCCATCTTCCTCAAACACACAACATCATACTCACATAGCAAAGAACCAAGCTCAATCAATTCTCTGGAGCCTTGCCCTTGCCCTTGTGATCTACACCTGTAATAAAAGAGGAAATAGAGTGAGCTACAACAAGCTTAGTGAGTAATCTAGCATTGGATTTATATATGCATCTACAAAAATCATGGCATTGGAAACATTATTATAAACTCATGTGCAATTCAATGTAAATATCAATACATGAATCAAATATTTTTTTTTTACCACTCTATACATATCATACAATGCATAAAGATAAAATACTCTCGCTCAAGAATGTAAATGAGTCTGTATCCCTATGAGGCATACTAATAGGGAGAACCCATCTTACAAACCATCCCTTCGATCATTTCGAGGTCTAGTAAAAAAACCTCCCTCCTGAAATTGATCATATACTTGCCTTACAACGAATAAGGCTAAGTATGTTCCGAGGACTAGTCCACAACTTCCCTCCTAGAAATGATTACATACTTTCCTTACTTCAGTAAGTCCAAGTATGTTCGATTTTCAAATCAAAATGTTTCATGCATTAACCAAACAATACAAAACATGGAAACATAGAGCAATCAAACATGCTCAATTTCATCAAAACAAAGTTTATCTAATACAATGTCATACATAATAACCAAGTTAGAAATACTCACATTTACAAGATTTTCACTAGGTCCACAACCCACCGAACACTTTAGTCAATTTTCACCAACTAAAACAACACAAACACTTCACTTGTTTGCTGTCTATTTTCTCATATCATTATCAACCCACTGCAAATTACACATAGCACACACTGTAAATGAATTCCAGCAACCTGAATTTCATTCAATTGATCACAATTCAACCCGACTTTATCATTAAAACAACGTTAAGTTGCATGCTAGTAATACAAGCAACCCTAGACAAATGTTTCCAAGTTTAGGTCAATTGTACTACACCTAAAAGTCTTAGCATGTAATTTAACTAATTAACCTCATATCTCAGTTCTAAAAACCCAATTAAATCACATATATGATGTGCATAAAATTCTGGAAGGTCTAAGCCAAGATTGTACATTTGAGCCATTTACAAAGAATTCATTAAGATCCTGTAGAAAAGTGGGTATCAACATGATCGATTCAGATGCATCATACTACAAGTACGGAATCTAATATTAAAATCAACCGTTGATATTGAATATCATCAAGATATGAATCTACTATCCAATTTTCAGCCAAATCTAATGGTGAATCGAGGATATATGTCCCCTTGATGAAGAGAATTTTAAACAATTGTTTTCTCCTTCTCTGTTATAATCACTTGACTTCAGTGGTTCATATCTCATTACATAAGGAACAATTAAAAATCTCTACCGTTAATAATGTGAAATAAGAAGTTAAGAACTATCTGACTAAGTTTTAGTACGATATAACGGTGGATTTAAGAGATTCAATACTTTCATCTGAACTGCGCAGGACAACCCGTTTTTCCAACCAATTGTATCTAGGAGTTTAGAACTCTTAAGATCCAAGTCTGATCAAGATCTCTACTGTTAACGATGAAACTATATTAAATATGAACAATCTGTAAATTTTAGGCTCGATCCAACCATGGATCAAGGAGATCAAACACTTGATGTAAAATGCTACAAATAGGTTTTTCTTCACACTTTTTCTCCTCTTCTTGAATGTTTCAGCAACTCTCTCTAATTCTCAATGTTTTCCCTTCAATTAATCAATCTAGCAAGTTATTTGATATTGCCAGCAAATCAAGACCACTTCCACATGTTCATTTCCCTCACAAGTGGCTGCAATGGTCAAGACATACGTCTCATTTCACTTGCAAAGTGTATGCATATGGGCAATACACATGTAACATATTACTTGCAATGTGTTTGCAAAGGCTTAATTCAGCAAATGATAAAATGAGCTTAAACTGCCCCTAAGTGGCTGATATAGGCAGTACACATGTGTTAATTCACTTGCTAGGTGGATGCTAAACAAATGAGACATTTGTTGTATACATGCACCCACTATGTGCACACCATCCCACTTTTATCATATTTCTTTATTGTTTTTTTTTATCCTTGGGCCTCCATACACATCAATACACTTATTATACACCTAAAGTTCATATACATACATATATGCATATAAATACACCTGACAATACGTACTAGTCAACGTAATTGTTTGACTCATACACACGGGGTGTTACATATATATATATATATAACTTGTTGCTAATGGAAAATTTGAATTCAATGATAGCATAAACATCAAGAGGAAAATCGAAAATATTATCCTGCAGACAAGACATAAATCTTAAAAATGTTAAAAATATATTTTGTGTATTTCACAAGTTTTATTTACCTTTCAACAAGATAATGGCCTCAAGTGAAAGAACGACTTCCAGTAGTCGGGAACCAATTCCCACCAGACTTACGAAACATTCAAAATGGGAGGTTATGACTATGAGGAGTATCGACATGAGTGATCTCCGCCTCCGTCCTATCCTTCACGATAAACTCGCAAAGCTGGGATGGCTGAATATAACAAAAGTTGAGGGTTACGTCTCCTTCAACTTGGTGAAGTCATTTTACGAATCCATGAATAGCGTAGAACTTCAAGAAGATGGAATCAGCCCTGTCTTGGAGACAATGATCAAGGGAGCAAAAAATTTCCATCAGTGTCGAAACTATTTCACGACTTATGAAAATCCCAATAGGAGACAAGATCATTGATCTACACGAATGTTGCACGCAAACCGCAAGCAAACGGTTATCAAGTGATAATATATTTCGATGAGAAATCGGATATCATCCTCTGGGATATTTGCTACACTATCTATCGCGTTTTAACCCTAATTTTATCTAGAAAACCAATCTCGAATGATTGAGTAATTAAAAGCAATAACTAAAACAACTAAGTATGAAATTAACAATACAAATAAAATCGAATAAAAAAATCAATCGGAGAATATACTAGAGGTTTGATGTCACCTCACTCTCAACGATGTCTTTATATATATATTATTAAACCAGTTCCTCAGCTTATAAGTCGAAATTCCTAACATTTCTAATTCTCTCTTTTGAAGCAGAACTAAAGCATATTATCGTTGTGTTGATTTAACTCTTTCGATGAAAACCTAACACAACGGTAATTCATTAAGATCTATGATTTCCACTTAATGACTTCAAAGGTTCTCAATCTCTTTTTGAGTCTCACGATAACCTAGGTTATATTTCCTAGATTCGAACGCAAGGTACCCTCTTTTGGAGCATCTACCTCGAATCTATGACCATCTAATCTGTGATCAGGGGATTAAAAGCATTACACCCAGAGAAATATAAATAAACTATAGAACTTTATTAACAATAATTTAAATCATAAAAGCTAAGACATAGTCTCGAGTTTGGATCAATCTACACCTCTAAAAAGAGGTTTTGTTCATAACTAAAGAAATAAAAACGGTAAGCAATGGTTCAAACATGAATGAGAACAAAGGAAAATAAACTAGTACGTGTAGAAGTTGTCAATGTTCTTCAATGTAGATCTTCTCTTCCACCTCACTCTGGCCACAAAACTTCGTTCTCTACTCTATTTCAATATGTTCATCTAGAAAAAGCCCTTTCTTTTGATATATAATAAGCCCCCTTTCGTCGTGTGTAAAAATTGGAAAGTCCCAAAAGTTCCCCAAATTCCAAGTTGCTAAAATGCAACTAAAAATATTTGTCGTGGCGCTCCGATAAGTTTTCCAGCGTCGCGGCGCTGTGTCAAATGCCTTGCAGCGCCCAGAGCCTTCTCTTGATCCTCAACCTAGTGCTGCGATGAGAGTTGTGACGCTCAGAGACTGGGTCATGCTCAGTCTGTGGACTTGGCCGTTTTTCTGCTCCGTTTGACTTCCTTCTTGTGGACTTAACCAATTTTCTTCCACTTTTTGACTTGGGTTCTTCTTGAAACATCATCTAGGCTTCTCATATGTTATGTTCACCATTCATCCTCTCTTCTACACATCTAAATACCTACATAACAATGTAAAGCAAGTAATTAAAACACTCGAAACATAAATTTATCAAACATATAAATTAACAAACCGAAATAATGCATAAAAATCAATTTATTCCTAAACTAACAAATGAATCAAAACTAACATAAACACACTAAACTAATGTATAAATCATCCTAAAACATGCTATAAATCCTATCTAAATATGTAACTATCAAATACCCCCAAACTTAGAACTTTGATCGTCCCAAGCAAAGGAAAAACACAACAAAAACTCGATCATCAATCTACCATCCTATTTTCAAACAAATTAAACTTTGATTCAAGATAAAACGTGCATATCATCATTATGGCCTCTAAGATCACATTAACAGACAATAACTCATCAAAAAGTTTCAAGAGTGTTAGATATGTCTAGATTTTCAATGATGGCCTCTAAGATCACATTAACAGACAATAACTCATCAAAAAGTTTCAAGAGTGTTAGATATGTTTAGATTTTCAATCCAACTCCTCACCTAACCTCATCTTCCATTCTCAAACGCGCCATCATATAGTTAATCTCATAAAATCATTAATGTAATTCATAAACACGTGCAAGCAAGTATAAAGTGTAAGTGATCTCGAATAGCTATATAGAGTGAATTCCATAAGCAAATCTTTCCTATCACTCTCCACTTATGTAGATCACATGTCATTAAGAATCAATATGTCTTTCTTAGGTTGTAATGTATGGCCAAGGTTTAAAGGTAGGGAAAATTGAAAAAATTTAGGTTCAAAACACCCTAAGCACTTTGATCTTTTTCAACATCCACGACATCACATATAGAACCAAAAAGACCCGATTTCAGCACATGTACCCTTTCTTTAACTGGTCAATCTTTTCATTCCAGTCCCCATTCTTTTGTTTGCTTGTGTTCTTATTTTCAAAAAATAACTACACCCCCAAACTTATTTGTTTTCATAATCATGGGCATAGCATCATTTTATTCTCTTTTCCATTTTTTTTTTAATAAAACTCAGAAGCAAACTCAACATTTTCTCTTCTTTGTCCCCCTTTTTCTTCACTTTTCTTTCCCATTGTTCTTTCATCCAAATAATAACACTCCAACATAATCAAAGTGTATAAGGTACGCAGGTTGAAAAATAGGAAAATTAAACATGATAAGCTCAAACTTCTTGATGTATAGGTAACAAAGAAAAAGATATTTAGCTCAAAGTGGAAACTATGGGTATAATAAAGTGTAAGGTAAGCTATTTGACTCAAACTTATTCAAACATGGCCTAAATCATTTCCTTCATAGCATGTTCTCTAGGATTCTGCCTCAAGTGATAATCAAACTTGTTCTAGGATTTCTAGAGATCTAATATATATAACTTTACTTTCACATATCCAATCCAAACAAGTCATGATTCCACAAAATCATCCACACTAGATATGTAGAGAATTTCCAACAAAGCCGAGTTCAAATTTGAATCAAGCACACAGACTAAGTAGTTTACTCTCTACATTCTCCTAGAGTCATTTTCATGTACATGTTCTCTTATCACTGGCCATTCAGAAAAATAAAATTAATTGAACCAAATTAGAATTTATAAGATTATAGGATATCCTAACCTTAAACTACTATATCTTCACCATAACAAGTCAAAAATTAAAACTCTCCCCCCAAAGCTAAAACAAGCATTGTCTCTAATGCTTCACAAAAAGAATAAAAACAGAGCATGGATGGAAAAAAAAAAAAGAAGAGGTTTAGAAAACCCCCTATAACCCCAAACGGTTGAAGTCTCCACATAAGCTCTTCATTCGTTCCATGTAGCTCGCATAGGGACCCCCGAACTTGCTTTAGAACCTAAAAAGGAAAAGAACCAAAACTTGTCAATGGTAATAAACTCAAAAACTATACTACAATGACTAAAAACATAAAACACCGAGCATAAAATAGAAATTTCAAAACCTGGTGGGTTGCCTCTCAACAAGCGCTTAGTTTAAAGTTCTCAGCCCAACTTCTTGCAATCTCCTCAATTAGGGTCCTCTAAGGGGACATCATCCTCATGCGCATGCTCGTGTCCATAGTAGTGTTTCACCCGATGTCCATTGACTCAAAAGAGAGAGTCGTCTTTTCTACGCAACTCTATTGTGCCATATGGAAATACTCTCTCAATAATAAAAGGACCCAACCACCTAAACTTCAATTTACCCGGAAACAAGGTCAACCTTGAATTGTATAAAAGAACCTCTTGCCCCGACTTGAACTCTCGCTTCATTATCATCTTGTCATGCCATTTCTTTGTTCTATCTTTGTTTACCTTGACTTTCTCAAAATGCATCTTGGCGGAATTCATCCATCTCATTTAAATGGAGATGTCTTTGATCATCGGATGCCTTCAAATCATAATTCAACTTCTTAACATCCCAAAAAGCATAGAGCTCAAACTCAACCGGTAAGTGGCACGCTTTCCTGAACACCAAATGATATGGAGCCATCCCAATGGGTGTCTTAAAAGCTATCCGGTATGCCCATAAAGCGTCATCGAGCTTCAGAGCCCAATCCTTCCTCTTGGTATTCACGGTCTTTTCTAGGATTTGCTTCACTTCTAGGTTGCTAATTTCAGCTTGGCCATTGCTTTAAGGATGGTAAGCCATGGAAACCTTGTGTTGCACCCCATACTTGGCAAGTCATGCATTAAAGAGCTTGTTACAAAAATGCGATCCTTAATCACTAATGATTGCCTGAGGAGTGCCAAAACGTGTAAAGATGTTCTTTTGGAGGAACTTCAACACTACCCTTGCATCATTTGTAGCCGTGGAAATGGCTTCCACCCACTTTGAAATATAGTCGACCGCCAAGAGAATATACATCTTCCCACATGAAGATGGAAATGGTCCCATGAAATCTATACCCCAAACATCAAATAGCTCTACTTCCAATATATTGGTCAAAGGTTGCTCTTGTCTTCTCAAAATAATACCAAGACGTTGGCATCAGTCACAAGTTTTCACAAAAGCATAACTCTCTTGAAACAATGTAAGCCAATAGAACCCACTTTGAAGAACCTTTTGCCGCTGTCCTTGTCGCCCCAAAATGACCACCATATGGCGAGGAATGACAATCATGGAGAATGGACTGTACTTCCTCCTCCAGTACACACCTCCGAATAATATGATCGTTGCACCTCTTAAATAACAAGGGCTTATCCCAAAGGTAGAAACGCACATCATGTAAAAACTTCTTCTTCTGTGCATATGATAAATTTGGAGGGAAAACACCACTAGCCAAATAATTCACATAGTCGGCATACCATGGAAGGTTCACAAACAACCCATAAAGTTGCTCATCTGGAAATGTTTCTATTATAGGCACACCATCTTCTTGCTCATCTAGTTGTAGCCGAGATAAGTGATCCGCAATTACATTCCCACTCCCCTTCTTGTCTCTAATGCCCATATCAAACTCTTGAAGTAAGAGGACCCATCTAATCAACCGAGGCTTTGCATCCTTCTTCTCGAACAGGTAGCGGATGGCGGCATGATCGGTATAGACAAGCACTTTAGACCCAATGATGTAGGATCTAAACTTATCACAAGCAAATACCACAGCTAGCAGTTCCTTCTCGGTTGTGGTGTAATTTTGTTGAGCCCCACCATGTGTCCTACTCGCATAGTAGATGGCCCGAAACATCTTCTCCCTTCTTTGTCCAAGAACTGCTCCTACCGCATAGTCGCTCGCATCACACATGATCTCGAACAGTTCACTCCAATTCGGTATCACCATGATAGGTGTTGATATTAAAGCTTTCTTGATCAACTCAAAAGCTTTCTCACAATGCTCGTCGAACACAAATGGAGTCTCTTTCTCAAGTAGGTTGCAAAGGGGCTTTGCTATCTTTGAAAAGTCCTTTATAAATGCCCTAAGAAACTCCTTATGTCCTTAACACTCTTCGAATGTGGAAGCTTCTCAATAGTATCAATCTTTGTCTTGTCTACCTCAAGACCCTTAGACGAAATCCGGTGTCCAAGAACCATCCCCTCATGCACCATGAAGTGACACTTTTCCCAATTAAGCACAAGATTTGTTTCTTCGCACCTCTTCAACACAAGGGAGAGCTTATGTAAGCAATGATCAAATGAGGACCCAAAAATTGAAAAATCATCCATGAAGATGTCCACGATGTCCTCCACCAAATCCGCAAATATAGCCATCACGCACTGTTGAAAATTCGCCGATGCATTACATAAACCAAACGGCATGTGCCGAAAAGCATAAGTACCATACGGGTAAGTGAATGTAGTCTTCTCTTGATCCTCCGGGGCGATGGCTATCTGATTAGACCCCGAATACCATCTAAGAAACAATAGTAATGAAAGCCCGCCAACCGATCTAACATCTGATCAATAAAAGGAAGGGAAGGGGAAAGTGATCCTTCCTTGTGGCCTTGTTGAGCTTATGGTAGTCTATGCATACTCTCCAACCCGTCACCGTTCTCGTCAAAATCAGCTCATTCTTATTATTCATCACCACAGTCATACCACCTTTCTTGGGTACAACGTGAACCGGACTTACCCACGAACTATCTAAAATGGTGTATACGATTCCCACCTTGAGCCACTTTACTATTTTAGGTTTGTAACACCCCGTAGTTTTAATTATACACCTAGATGGATACGTATACGAACGTAGGAGTTAAATGTATATGTGTATAAACATACATAAATTAAGTAGATTGTATTACTAAATGTCATACTATCATTAGATTATAACATGATATTAGTATAAGATGATTTAAATGACCTTGATATTATAAAATATTATAAATTTATCATTCTCTCACTTATCTCATTCTCTCATCTCTCTCTCAAACATGAAAAAAAAAAGAGAAGAAGAAACAGAGAAAGGAAAGAACGAAGAGAAGGAAGAGAAAAAAAGGGTGAGCGCTGGATTTTTGCCGAATCGGGACCCACGGTAACTGTTTTTCACTCTATTTCTTCATGAAATTGATATCTAGGCTAGATGTTACGTTTCTTTCGGAGTAATTTTCACTGTGGGAACCATTTTACGGCGTTTCAAAAAATTGGGGTTTTGACCCAACTTGAATGAAAATCCGCTCTGAAGATTGGAAAACACCTCCTAGGCTGTAGGAACCTTAAATATATGGTTAGATTGAATTTATTTGTTAGTTTGTAGTTTTTATAGCTATTAGAAGTTAGATTTGATCTTGGATTTCTTCGGAACCCTTAGCTTTGATCTTTGAAACCTTTGAAACTCTATTAAAACCTGATAAAACTCCGGTTTGAGACTGTAAAAAGATAGATCTATCAATTACGGACATTTCGATGTCATGATCATGATGTTTAGATATGCTTTGATATTTTAGTAACTAAATATATGATTTTTGTGAGTAAAATTAACTTTGGATGCCTCTGCGAGCATGTAAAATCTTAGTGAAATACCTATTGAGGGTAGTAGAATGATATAATGACTGATTTTACACGTGTTGACGTGAACAGAATAATTTTAGGAACGCTTTATATTTTTAATAAAATTGATATATGTTTTCAGTAGAAAATTGAAATTAAGAACTAGTGAAAATATGATTTGAAAATCAAATTTCATTGTTTCTTCTTGTGAAAATATTTGAATTGACCGTGTTGATGTACGTATGCTTTGGAGGAAATGGTTACATGTTTTATTTATTTTGATATGTATATAATTATCACACATATTATTTATGTATTACCATCTAGAGGGGTTATTTTGGGAAAATAAGATATCAATGGTTATTTTGGATTGTTAAGATATTTGGCAATGATATATATACTCGGACGATGGAATGGTTGATTTATGAGTGGCAATGGTGATATTTTGGATTATAGTATACATGGATGGAATGGTTATATATGATGATTGAATGGTTGACAGCGTGAATGATTATATATATACATATGATTTGATTTATGGTATATCAGATTTTGTGAAATGTCCGTTTTATGGGAAAATGCTGCCAAAATTTTTGAAAATTTTGGGAAGGATTGTGAGACTATGTGAAGGTTGACAATATATTATCTACTGTATACGAGTATGTACAGTTTATAGTATACTGTGCCGGTCATGACGTCAGGTTATGTCAGGGGCATCGTGACAATATTGGTATCAGAGCCAGGTTTAGGATTAAAAGCCTAAAAAATTAAAAGCCTTATTCTCTTATGTTTGTTTGTATGGGTATATGTACGAGTAAATAAAGTATCGTATAAAGAATTAGTAATCGGATTGTCTGACTTATATGCTCCTTTATCTCTGTGAATGGCAGATTGAAAGGGAAGTATCAAGCAATCATGGACCCAAAAGAAGAAAGGATAATGAAACTGGAAGAAATGGTTGCAGCTTAGCAGAGACAGAATGCTGAGATGATTCGTATGATGACACGTCTGAGGATAGTTTACAGAGGCCTACAACACTTGTGGTACCCCAGGTTGGTGTCAGTAGTGCGGGTGCGTCTGCAGAGCGACCTGTGCCAGTCCAGGAGATAGTAGAGACTCATGATGATGTAGATGAGACTCGCAGATACGAAGATGTGATGAAAGCATTTAAGAGACGTGAACCGCCTATATTTGATGGCAATCTAGAGTTAGAGGTTGCTGAGGACTGGCTTCTGCAGATAGAAGCTATATTTGAGGACATGCATGCACTGGATAGGGACAAGATTAGACTTGTTCGATTTAAATTTTTGAGTAAGGTTGAGAGATGGTGGCAGACAATAGGTCGAGCTCAGGGACCCATAGATACATGGGATAAGTTTAAAGAAGAATTTTACAAGACATACTATCCCTCGTCCAAGGTTGATAAGAGGCATCAACAATTTATTGAATTGAAGCAAGGGAACATGTCTGTGAGATAATATGAACATGAGTTCAATAGGCTAGCCTTGTTTTCCCCTGAGATGAGTCAGACAGATCTGATACGAATGAAGAGGCTCAGGGATGGATTTAATGACCCGACCAAGAAGGGCTTGGCTCTTGCTGGTGTTCAGACCTATGATCAGTCGTGCGACAGACACTAGACTATGAGGTAGTTGAGATGACAGATAGGCCAACACAGGCAACGCCCCCAACACAGGCCGTTATAGAGCAACATGTACCCTATCAAGGTAAGAGAAAGTAGAGATGGGGCAGAAAATGGTGGGGTTAACAGAAAAAGGCAAAGATAGTTGAGATGCTTACTACTTTGGAGATTCTAATTACTCCTTCAGCAACAGCGATACCACCACCAACAGGTAGAGGATCACAGTCTGCTACGAGGCCACCGACACAGGGATCATTTGTTAGGGCACTGCGGCCTCATAAGGGAGCAGGCAGCCAAAGTGGTTGGCTTCCCATGCCAGGCACTGAGTCGCAAAACAACTTCATCTGCACCTCACCCTCCTATCACATGTTTTCGATGTGGGAACAAGGGATGTAAAGCGTACCAGTGTCCTTTTCAGCCAGCTCCGCGGACTCCAACAAATCCATCTGCTACTGTTACTATTCCCACGCCTGTCAGAGAGCAAGCCGGGGCTGTTACAGAGCTAGATCCGGAGGCGAACAAGAACTTGGTGGAATGTATGATTTCTATTTGCGACACTATGATGTATGTGTTAATCGATGCTGGATCCACCTTGTCATTTATTGATGGCCACATGGTAGATAGGTTGCATTTAACTCCTGTTAGGATTAGTACACCGCTGGTTCTAAGTACTGCAGCAGGAGACCGAATCTACCCGAATATGTTGTGTGAAAAGTGTGTGGTGAAATATGTGGATCATGAAATGATTGTGAATCTCAGGGTTTTAGAATTCTTGAAATTTGATGCTATACTGGGTATGGATTGGTTGGCTGCCTATCATGCCCATGTGGACTGCTTTGGTAAGAAAGTAGTCTTTCAAATACCAGGACAACCCTCATTTGTTTATAGTGGCAAGATATCTTCAAACCCTCCCACTCGAGGCAGAATGGCCACTAATGAAGAGATAGGGATGTTGGCTAGTATAAAGCCAGTAAATGAAAAGGATTTAGGCGTTCAGATATCAGATATTCCTATAGTATGTGAGTACCCAGATGTTTTTCCAAATGATTTACTAGGATTACCACCAGTACGAGAGATTGATTTTATTATTGAATTGATACTTGACACAAAACCTATTTCCATTCCACCCTATCGAATGGCGCCAAAGGAGTTACAGGAACTCAAGGTGCAATTAGATGAGTTGATGGCAAAAGGGTTTATTACCCCAAGTATGTCACCCTGGGGCGCACCAGTACTGTTTGTGAAGAAGAAGGATGGCAGCTTGAGGTTATGTATTGATTATAGACAGCTGAACAGGGTGACAGTGAAAAATAAGTATCATTTACCCCGTATCGATGATTTATTCGATCAGTTGAATGGTGTTAAGTTTTTCTCTAAGATTGATTTAAGATCTGGATACCATCAGCTGAGAATATGGAAAGAGGATGTACCAAAGACTGCGTTCAGAACACGGTATGGTCACTATGAGTTTCTTGTTATGCCCTTTGGACTGACCAATGCCACAGCCATGTTTATGGATTTGATGCAAAGAGTATTTAGACCATACCTGGATCAGTTCATTATTGTGTTTATTGATGATATACTCATTATTCCAAGACTCAGGAGGATCATGAGCAACACCTTCGCATCACTTTACGGACACTAAGAGAGCATCGGTTGTATGATAAATTCAGTAAATGCGCATTTTGGATACATGAGGTGAGATTTCTAGGTCATGTGGTTAGTGCAGAAGGCATTTCTATTGATTCTGCTAAGGTTGAGGCAATCATAAATTGGCCAAGACCAACCACAGTGACTGAGATCCGTAGTTTTTTGGGTCTCGCTGGTTATTACCGGAGATTTGTGGAATGCTTTTCTCGATTGGCTTCCCCACTCACAAGGCTGACTCAGAAAAATGTGTCATTTGTGTGGACTTCTATATGTGAGGATGATTTTACTGTGTTGAAGAAGAAACTAACTACTACTCCACTTTTAGTACTCCCAGAACCTGGAAAGGAGTTGGTGATTTACACAGATGCATCACATTTAGGTTTGGGATGTGTATTGATGCAAGAGGGTGGAGGGATTGCTTATGCATCCAGGCAGCTGATGATACATGAGAAGAACTACCCTATGCATGATTTGGAACTAGTAGTTGTTGTATTTGCATTGAAATTGTGGAGACATTACCTCTATGGGGAAAAGTTTACACTGTACTCAGACCATAAAAGTCTGAAATATTTTTTTGACCAGAAATAGTTGAATATGAGATAGTGTAGATGGTTGGAATCCCTAAAAGATTATGATTTTATACTAGAATATCATCATGAAAAATCCAACATCGTAGCTGATGCATTGAGCCAAAAACTGGTTGAGACCCAGGTGGTAGCTTGTCAGATGGCCCAGGAATGGCGACTTTTAGAGAGAACGACTATGATGAGTGTCTCTCTATGGCTCCACACGTTGACATTTGTGATCAGATGCATATACAGTTGACAAATTCTTATATTCAAAAGATTAAGGATGTGCAGCAGCATGACCCTGATCTTGGTATGTATGAGTCTTGGGCAGATAGTGCAGACAAGGCAGATTGTCCAGATGGTGTCCTGCGCTATCATGAGAGATTATGGGTACCCGTGGATAGGGCATTGAGAGCTGAGTTATTAGAGAAAGGACATAGATCTCAGTATACCATTCACCCAAGGTCTACAAAAATGTATCATGATATGAAGAGAACAATATGGTGGCATGAGATGAAGAAAGATATAGCTGAGTATGTGCGGAGTTGTGAGGTGTGTCAGCAAGTGAAAACTAAACATCAGAGACCAGGAGGTCAGATGTAACCATTATCTATTTCAGAAAATGGGAGCATATCACGATGGACTTTATCACAGGACTGCCCAGATCTCAGGGTAGATTTGACGCCATCTGGGTAATAGTTGACAGATTGTATAAACATACATAAATTAAGTAGATTGTATTATTAAATGTCATACTATCATTAGATTATAAGATGATATTAGTATAAGATGATATAAATGACCTTGATATTATAAAATATTATAAATTTATCATTCTCTCATCTCTCTCTCAAACGTGAAAAAAAGAGAGAAGAAGAAATAGAGAAAGGAAAGAACGAAGAGAATGAAGAGAAAAAAAGGGTGAACGCCGGATTTTCGCCGAATCGGGACCCAACGTAACTGTTTTTCACTCTATTTCTTCATGAAATTGATATCTAAGCTAAATGTTACGTTTCTTTCGGAGTAATTTTCGTTGTGGGAATCGTTTTACGGTGTTTCAAAAAATTGGGGTTTTGACCCAACTTGAATGAAAATCCACTATGAAGGTCGGAAAACACCTCTTAGGCTGTAGGAACCTTAAATATATGGTTAGATTGAATTTATTTGTTAGTTTGTAGTTTTTATAGCTATTAGAAGTTAGATTTGATCTTGGATTCCTTTGGAACCCTTAGCTTTGATCTTTGAAACTCTATTAAAACCCGATAAAACTCCGGTTTGAGACTGTAAAAAGATAGATCTATCAATTTCGGTCATTTCAATGTCATGATCATGATGTTTGGATATGCTTTGATATTTTTAGTAACTAAATATATGATTTTTGTGAGTAAAATTAACTTTGGATACCTCCATGAGCATGTAAAATATCAGTGAAATACCTGTTGAGGGTAATAGAACGATATAATGACTGATTTTACACGTGTCAATGTGAACAGAATAATTTTAGGAACGCTCTATATTTTTAATAAAATTGATATATGTTTTCAGTAGAAAACTGAAATTGAGAACTAGTGGAAATATGATTTGGAAATTTATTTTCATTGTTTCTTCTTGTGAAAATATTTGGATTGACCGTGAAAACGGTATAGTAGCGTCTTCAATTGCTTATGAGTCCTAAATTGAGTTGGAATTTAAATTTATGGAATGTGTATAATATTTTTCAAGTTGTTAAAATAAAAATTAGTGGTGTTTAGTTGACTCTCATGATGATCTATGACTTGAATTACCTAATTGCAGTGTTTGAATTTAGAGATTAAGTGCATGGATAAATGCTCTTGAGGAAGCAATTATGATGGACATTTGATGATGCAAGTAACCTTGATGCTTATTATTGCTGGATTTTAGAGTGTATATTGGCTTAGAAACTTCGTGTAACCACTGTGAGTATAATTTTCTTGATTTGGTTCTTGTATGACATTGTATGCATATAAAATGTTTAATTGTATGGATGTTATATTTATATGTAATGCATTGAGTTTTTATTGATCATGCAAACTGATTTTTAGTGTTTAGAGCTTATAATAATGTCATTTCGTTAGGAATTAGACCCGGATGAAGTTTTGTGAAACCTCATTGTCAGTAAGTCTATCCTAACAAGGGTTGCGCTCCTTAAAATGACTATGAATTGGGTAATGAGAGGTTGTGGCTGCCTTGTAACGATCATACAAGCGTTAGACCATCTCTCTTGCCTTTAAGGAGGGAGAAGGTAAATTTTTGATGAAACTGTGCACTGGTTTATTGAATGAGCATAAACTATATATTGTGTGCATGTATATTATTTTGATGGATGTTGCATATGTGCTTTTGAAATATTTTAATTTAAACGATTTGATATGTCATGTTTCCCTAAATGCATGTGATTGTCACGTCAAGAGCTATATTCACTGAGCTATTCTTTGCTCATCCCATTTCCTTCACCATTTCAGGTACATAAGCAAAAGGAAAAGGAAAAATTTGAGAGTAATCAGCACGTGACTAGGACATAACGTTGTTGATGCTTTGGAGGAAGTGGTTACATGTTTTATTTATTTTGATATGTATATAATTATCACACATATTATATATGTATTACCATCTAAAGGGGTTATTTTGGGAAAATAAGATATTTGGCGATGATATATATACTTGGACGATGGAATGGTTGATTTATCAATGGCAATGGTGATATTTTGGATTATGGTATATATGGATGGAATGGTTATATATGATGATTGAATGGTTGACAGTGTGAATGATTATATATATATATACATATGATTTGATTTGTGGTATATCAGATTTTGTGAAATGTCCATTTTATGGGGAAATGCCGCCAAAATTTTTGAAAATTTTGGGAAGGATAGTGAAACTATGTGAAGGCTGACAATATATTATCTACTGTATACAGGTATGTACAGTATATAGTATACTGTGTCGGTCATGACGTCAGGTTTTATCAGGGGCATCGTGACAAGGTTGCAATGTATTCCTCGTGTTGGCATAGGAAAAGTTCTCATGATTTCGAACACTGGGTGGTACTGATTTGGAACTCCTTGATTGCTTCTGAAATTATACCCCAGATTACTAATGTATTGAACTTATTCCTCATGTGCCTCATTCCCTAAAGAACCCATATGTAAAACTGCTGCCTTTTCAATAGAAGGTTGTGCTCTTTGAGTAGTTTGCACAGCAAGTTGGTTGGCAATACTTGACATATGAGCAGAGATAGATGTAAATGGACCAACTTCATGTCGACCAGCCACCTTTTTAACCATTGATCGTGCTCCCGGAACCTTATAAGTGTTGCTAGCCATATCATCCAACATGTTCAGTGCCTCAGTAGTCGTTTTTGTCAAAAGTGACCCACCGCCTGCCATATCAACTAGAGTTCTTGTGGAGAAAGTCATCCCATTATAGAAAAGTTGGATTTGTAACCAATCTTGGAACCCATGCTGTGGACACTTTCTCAACAATTCCTTGAAACGCTCTCATGCTTCATACAATGACTCGGACTCGTGTTGCTTGAATTGTTCGATCTCAGCACTCAATTGGGCGGTCTTGGCAGGAGGAAAGAATTTTTGAAGAAATTTATGTACCATCTCTTGCCAAGTTGCAATGCTCCCCGGTTGCAAAGATTGCAACCATGCTCGTGCTTTGTCCCTTAGAGAAAATAGGAACAATCTCAACCTTATAGTATCCTCAGTAACACCATTCATCTTCACCGTATCACACATCTCCAACAAGGTGGTGATGTGAATAGTAGGATCTTCAGTAGGCAGCCCCCCATAGTGATGTTGTTACACCATTGAGACCAACTCCGGTTTGAGCTCAAAGTTGTTCGCATTGATAGGAACAAGAACTATACCTGAATAGTTCTCATTAATGACCGGCTTGAAGTAGTCACTCAAAGTCAACTGATTTTGCTTGTCTGCCATTACTTCAGTTGCTCTTCTTCTCTCTTGCTTCAGTCTTCCAAGAGTACGTTAAATCTCGGGATCCAACGGTAGTACTTCAAAACTTTGTGCCCTTTGCATAAACTCTTGAAATCCTTCAAAATAGAACTAAAAAAAAAATCAAAGAATAACAACAAAATATAAAAATCTAAATTAAAATCAAAGTTAAATACCACGATATTAGTGCAAAATAAAAAATAAACCCGGCCACGGTGCCAAAAACTTGTTGCACGCAAATCGCAAGTGAACGGTTACCAAGTTATAATATATTCCGATGAGATCGGGTATCGTCCTTAGGGATATTTACTACACTATCTATCACATTTTAACCCTAATTTTATCTAGAAAACCAAGCTCGAATATACTACAGCTTCGATGTCACCTCACTCTCAACTATATCTTTATATATATATATATATTATTATTATTAAATCAGTTCCGTAGCTTATAATTCAGAATTCCTAACGTTTCTAATTTTCTCTTTTGAAGCAGAACTAGAACATATTATTGTTGTGTTGATTTAACTCTTTTGATGAAAACCTAACACAACGGTAATTCATTAAGATCTATGATTTCCACTTAATGACTTCAAAGGTTCTCAATCTCCTTTTGAGCTTCACGATAACTTAGGTTATATTTCCCAGATTCGAACCCAAGGTACCTTCTTTTGGAGAATCTACCTCGGATCAATGATCATCTAATCCTTGATCAGGGGATTAAAAGCATTACACCCAGATAAATATAAATAAACTATAGAACTTTATTAACAATAATTTAAATCATAAAAGCTAAGACATAGTCTCGAGTTTGGATCAATCTACACCTCTAGAAAGAGGTTTAGTTCATAACTAAAGAAATAAAAATGGTAAACAATGGTTCAAACATGAATGGGAACAAAGGAAAACAAACTAGAACGTGTAGAAGTTGTCAATGTTCTTCAATGTAGATCTTCTCTTCCACCTCACTCCAGCCGCAAAACTTTGTTCTCTACTCTATTCCAATATGTTCCTCTCGAAAAAACCCTTTCTTTTGATATATAATAAGCCCCCTTTCATCATGTGTAAAAATTGGAAAGTCTCGAAATTTTTCCAACTTCCAAGTTGCTAAAACGCAACTAAAAATACCTATCGCGGCGCTCTGATGAGTTTTTCAGCTCCACGGTGAGCGTTGCCGTTCGGCGCTGCGTTAAATACCTTTGGGCACATCTCTCTTGATCCTTAACCCGGCGCCCAGAGACTGGGTCGTGCTCAGTCTCAAAACATAAATTGATCAAACATATAAATTAACAAACCAAAATAATGCATAAAAATCATTTTATTCCTAAACTAATCAAAACTAACATAAACACACTAAACTAATGTATAAATCATCCTAAAACACACCTAAAACATGCTATAAATCCTATCTCAATATGTAACTATCAACGAACCTAAAACGGTTGCAGAGATCATGGAATCCAAAGAACAGTTGTTTAATTTCCTCACCGAGAAGGCGTACACCCAAATAACGTACGCCCACCTCCCAAATAATCTCCTTAAACCACCCCTTATCGGCCTTGGGAAGATTGTAGTCAGCAACATCTTGCCGGAAGTGGTGACTAGAGGATCCATGACAAGAGCTCAACTTCTTGTGCTATATTGCTTAGAAAAAGGAATCTTTGTCTCCCTACCTCACATTATTATCCAGCAAATGTTACGGGTGATTCAAAACCCTACAAAGAAGGAGTTCCTCGGCTACGGAGTCTTGATAATGAGGATGCTATGGGAGGCAAACATCAATACCTTTGATGAATCTTCGACACAGATCACTAAAGTTGTTACAGTATTCTCCATCTCCAAAACTTTCGTCTCAAAAGAAGGGGTGCCTGATGAAGAAATATTTGGCGCGACTTTAGGAGAAAATAATGGAAGGACTAGTGAAAACAATGGAGGTTATCAACGAAAAAGTCGGCGCAAGATTCCTATTAGAAAAGCACCAATTAATGAACCAAATCATAACACTACAACAAACCCAGCCCCGAATAATGGTCAACCCAATCATCTATTCTCCGAGGAAGATCTCTTTGGCAACCTTGGTCAGCCACAAACAAATCAGGATGGATGGGGAGTTCAGGCAAATCCGCCCTCTTGGAACCTCCCAAACCATGGAAATACGACGTCTCAAGGGTTTCCAACTCTTGAGGTACCCTACCAATTAGTTCCACAAGTTCTTGTGAACCAACCACAACAAAATTCGACGGTACCAAACTTTGGAAGACAGGATATCCCGATGCGTCCACTGTTTTAAAATTTTTCAACTCAAGCATATCCAACAGTCTAAGACGTCCCAGTTAAGGAGTCTTCATATAATCAAACCAACTATTCTCTACCTATGAGTCAACCATACAACTAATACTTTCCACCAATGCCAACAAGTTACCCTCTTCCTATGGGACAATTAACCTACCATCCATCGATTGGACAACCGGCCAACCAACCATTTATGGGACAACAGGCTACCAGTTAAATGTGATTGTATCTAGTCTTGCTCAAATGGAAGAGAAACACTATGCTTTGATAACGCATGTGCAAAACATAGAGGAACAGGGAACAACTTCTCAACGTTCTTCTAGTAGTCATTTTGTAACTAGCAGAAGGCCTAGGAGGAGTAGTAGTAAGCGAAAAAATTAAGAAAATTACTGGCATTGTAACTATTTTTTTTTTTGCAAATGAAATGTTTTGTTTTAGACTATGTTTCATGGGCTGACTTACAACCATTCTTTCTTTTGTATCGCTAACTTTGAAGTGATATGGAACACAACAAAATTGAAAGATACTAAATAAAACGTGGAAGTAAGAAAACTCATGACCTTGAGTGAAAAGAAAACCCAGTTCTTGGGTTCACAAGGCGACATTAGTTCAAGGCCCCTCCTTCTCAGATTGGGTTTTAGATTGGGACAATTGTTTACATTCGGTTTGACAATGGTTGTAGCATATGATTTTTGGGTGTTGCAGTTGGGATGTAATTAACAGAATTATTTCTAAGTTTTAGCGTTTGTAGCAGTGTGCGTCTGTTTGTAGAGGTGCACCTCTGGTGCCGTTGTCGGTTGCAGATCATATATTTTAATAAAGATGATACTTGTTTATGTTAAAAATATATATATTATGTGAATTTGATATGTATATTTCCTTTTATATTAATGATGACTTTGTTTCTAAAATTATTTAATAATTTAATAAGACATAATTAAAGTATTTCTTAGAATATATGGAAAAAAAATATTTATAATGAGGATTTTTAAATGTATATGTATTATTCATCCTTCGAAAAAAAAAGTATGTATTATTCAAAGACAAAAATTGCTATCTAGAATTTTTATTTTATGAAAGATATATAATGTTTAAAGAATTACCTATTTAGGTCGGACCGCGTGCCTAGCCCGAATAACATTGTATTGGGTTGTTGGGTCAGGTCGTTCAAGCGGGTCGGGCTTCAAGGGGTTATCCCAACCTACCCGCTCTTTGACAACGGGAGGGTTGGGTCAGCCCTTCATTTAAGTTGGCCCTGGGCTTGGGTAGTGCTGGACGAACCGGTTCAGGCCAAGCCCATGAAATGGTCCATTCTGCTTCTGCCTCTTCCTCTAGGACTAATCTCACATTTTAAGGGTGTGAGGATACATAATAGAAAAAAAGATTTTGGAAGACACTGATTAATTAAAGTTGTTGATGCAAGATTTGACCACCACCAAATAATAATAGATTGGATGGGACATGGGGAGCTGGAACCTGCAAAGTTGTTTACTGATTTGTGTGCCTCATTTGGATGTCTAGCATTTACCTTTACTGAGTGAACGGTTCTCAATAAAGTCAACCAGTCCAATCCCCAAGCTGAGAGGTGGGATCACAATAGACCTACTAAAATACCAAGTCTTCTGAAGCAGCAAGTTGTCTCTCGTTCACTATTTAAAGTTACTAAGGACAAGACTGAATCTGGCTAACTATGTTGATTGCTGGTTCAGCAGAGTAACAATAGAATGCATAACTCCTTGACACTGTGCACAGATGAACAGTAGTATGCGAGAGTAGCTGATACGCATTGATTCCCACTATTTCTTGTGAACAGTACCATATATATGAATAGTATTGTATACATAAATAGTGTCATATAAGTGAATAGTATAGTACACGTGTATAGGTGAAAGAATTTTCTGATGTAGAATATCAGCCAAAGCCGCAACCACAGAGCATACTAAGACTTTCCTAGCGGTTCCGACACTACTTCTTGGGAAACGTATGTAATATTGCATTACTAACTGGTAAAATAAAGACAGCACCTGTAAAAAGTAGAGAGACAGAAGATTTACGTGGTTCGGTTTGAAGACCTACGTCCACGGGCAGAGTGTGGAATCTTCACTACAAACTGAAGATTACAACTTCTCTCTTTTCTTTCAAGGAGAAAAAAATGAGACTCTCTTTCTCTTGAAAACTCAAATATACTTATGATCAATCAGATTTGAATGAATCGAACTGAAATCTGAGCCCCTATTTATAGTTAAAAATTATGAATAAAATATTATTTTTTATAATATTTTATTATTTTTTCTGATTAATTAAAGTTGTTGATGCAAGATTTGACCACCACCAAATAATAATAGATTGAATGGGACATGGTGAGCTGGAACCTGCAAAGTTGTTTACTGATTTGTGTGCCTCATTTGGATGTCTAGCATTTACCTTTACTGAGTGAACGGTTCTCAATAAAGCCAACTAGTCCAATCCCCAAGCTGAGAGGTGGGATCACAATAGACCCACTAAAATACCAAGTCTTCTGAAGCAGCAAGTTGTCTCTCGTTCACTATTTAAAGTTACTAAGGACAAGACTGAATCTGGCTAACTATGTTGATAGCTGGTTCAGCAGAGTAACAGTAGAATGCATAACTCCTTGACACTGTGCACAGATGAACAGTAGTATGCGAGAGTAGCTGATACGCATTGATTCCCACTATTTCTTGTGAACAGTACCATATATATGAATAGTATTGTATACATGAATAGTGTCATATAAGTGAATAGTATAGTACACGTGTATAGGTGAAAGAATTTTCTGATGTAGAATATCAGCCAAAGCCGCAACCACAGAGCATACTAAGACTTTCCTAGCGGTTCCGACACTACTTCTTGGGAAACGTATGTAATATTGCATTACTAACTGGTAAAATAAAGACAGCACCTGTAAAAAGTAGAGAGACAGAAGATTTACGTGGTTCGGTTTGAAGACCTACGTCCACGGGCAGAGTGTGGAATCTTCACTACAAACTGAAGATTACAACTTCTCTCTTTTCTTTCAAGGAGAAAAAAATGAGACTCTCTTTCTCTTGAAAACTCAAATATACTTATGATCAATCAGATTTGAATGAATCGAACTGAAATCTGAGCCCCTATTTATAGTTAAAAATTATGAATAAAATATTATTTTTTATAATATTTTATTATTTTTTACTGATTAATTAAAGTTGTTGATGCAAGATTTGACCACCACCAAATAATAATAGATTGGATGGGACATGGTGAGCTGGAACCTGCAAAGTTGTTTACTGATTTGTGTGCCTCATTTGGATGTCTAGCATTTACCTTTACTGAGTGAACGGTTCTCAATAAAGCCAACCAGTCCAATCCCCAAGCTGAGAGGTGGGATCACAATAGACCCACTAAAATACCAAGTCTTCTGAAGCAGCAAGTTGTCTCTCGTTCACTATTTAAAGTTACTAAGGACAAGACTGAATCTGGCTAACTATGTTGATAGCTGGTTCAGCAGAGTAACAGTAGAATGCATAACTCCTTGACACTGTGCACAGATGAACAGTAGTATGCGAGAGTAGCTGATACGCATTGATTCCCACTATTTCTTGTGAACAGTACCATATATATGAATAGTATTGTATACATGAATAGTGTCATATAAGTGAATAGTATAGTACACGTGTATAGGTGAAAGAATTTTCTGATGTAGAATATCAGCCAAAGCCGCAACCACAGAGCATACTAAGACTTTCCTAGCGGTTCCGCACTACTTCTTGGGAAACGTATGTAATATTGCATTACTAACTGGTAAAATAAAGACAGCACCTGTAAAGAGTAGAGAGACAGAAGATTTACGTGGTTCGGTTCGAAGACCTACGTCCACGGGCAGAGTGTGGAATCTTCACTACAAACTGAAGATTACAACTTCTCTCTTTTCTTTCAAGGAGAAAAAAATGAGACTCTCTTTCTCTTGAAAACTCAAATATACTTATGATCAATCAGATTTGAATGAATCGAACTGAAATCTGAGCCCCTATTTATAGTTGAAAATTATGAATAAAATATTATTTTTTATAATATTTTATTATTTTTTATCACAAGTTGAATAGTAACTTATTGGCTTCTTCTTCACCTCACATGCTAAATTGTAAAGTTAAATAGTAAATATTGGCTTCTTCTTCACCTCACATGCTAAATAGTATTTTTTTTTGTCTTCCTCTTCTAGTCATGGTTGTGACAGTTACCCCCCAGGCTCAGATCAATGAATAGTTGGTCGGAGCCTCTTGGCTATTTCTTTATTTCTTGATAGTTGAAAATCTGCCAGAGATAGTTCTATTGAGAATTCATCTTGTGAAAAAAATTTTGCCGAGAGATGTCGTGACTTAACATAGATTTTGACGATGGTAAGAAGTAACTCGCCGAAAGGGCTTTGAGGACTCATCAGGGCGGTGTAGTAAAATCTACTTTTTCTGTTGATCATCCCGTAATATTGGCTTTGCCCGGAGGTTTTGAGCGAAAGGGCACTTCTGTTGAGTTTTTCGATTCTCGTTTGGTTAATTCTGAAATGGTTAAGTTTCCTGAGGGGCATTCGTCTCTGCACCCTTCTTTCACAGACTTTAGTACAACGGGGGGGTCGAAAGGAGCTAAACTCAGTGGCCTTGAGTTTTCTCTTGACGGTTGTCGAGTTGAGTGTCCATAAGACATTGTTGAAAAGGCGCGTGAGGAATCTTGTGTTTCCAACCTCAACTTGTGTGCAACCGATGCTGTAGGGGTGCCTTTTTTTTTTTTAGCACCTCACTCATTTGACTTTCTACCTTAACATATTCTTGCTTAGATTGCTATGAATGTCATGGTTGCCCTAAAGCAAGTTGAGCAGGCGGTAGCTCTCAACAGTGTAGAATATTCTCAAAATAGAGCTGAGGTTGCTGGGCTGAAGGGTAAATTGGCAGGTTGTGAAAGAAAGTAGACTGTGAAGGGAGAAGAATGGCATGCTCTTTTTGACCACCAAAGAAAAATAATCCAGTTGCTTGAGGCCGATCTGATCGTGAAGAGTACTGAGCTCAAAATAGCGTTCGATGAGGCAGATAGAGTAGAATGTGAGATTTTATCCGGATAGTTCTGCTAAAGGAGAACTATACGAAGGGTGCCTACAACGCCATGCATAATGTAGGTCAGTTTTTCAAAGATCGTATTGATATGAAGACATTTTTTGCAGCTAAGAAGTAGGAAAAGATAACACAAAAGACTAGGGAAGAGGAGACGGCGAAGGCCAGGCAAAAAGCTGAGACTGAGAAGCTTATAGCGTTGGCGACGAGGAAAGGCAAGACCCCAGTTTCGGGGAAGGCCGCGGGTCTAGTTGCAGAGAGAACCGGGTTGCAAGTTGGGGATAAGGCTAGCACCTCAATTATTGAGAAAGCCAAGGCTACTATTTTTGAACCTCTTCGAGCACTGCCTGTTTCTGAGAGAACCACAACACCGGTTCAAGAAAAAGCCAATATGTCAGTGGTTGTTAAAACTTTACCAGGTCCTTCGGCAGGAAGTACTTCGAATACTGCTCCCAAGGCGTCATCGGTTTCTCCCCCTCTTGGTTTTGGTAAAACACGTGAAACTCACAATATTTGAAGTCGAAGGCGTTTTATACAACTTTGGTCAAAAGTCGATCTTTTCTATGTCTTGCCTGAGACTGACACATTGTCGATGTAGAACTGATTCTTGTAGTTAAATTTGATCGGTTGATTTTGATTGTTTGTTGACTTGTGGTCGTTGAGTTGATGAGCTAGTGATTTCAACAGCTTCAAACTTCTCGGTAGAGATTGCCCAACCCCCCAAGACACTTTAGGGTATAGACCCTTCTTCTCGGTAGGTACCAAGCTTGTGCAAAGTACCCCCAAAGCACTCTAGACATAAAGTCTTCTTCTCGGTAGCTAGCATTTTTGCTGCCCCACGGCACTAAGTTATTTGCAAAAAATTTGTAGATTTGTAGGGAAACAAAAAAAGGCATATAGTGCCACTTCATTGATGTACCAAAACTATATGTCGAAACATATTGTAGGAACAATGTAGAGGCAGTCACAGAGACGTAGAAATAATGTAGAAACCATTAATTCTAAGTCGTTGCTGCTACTGGTAATACTTCTTGAGATGCTTTGCGTTCTAGGGTTTGAGTATCCTTCTTCCAGCTAGGTCTTCGAGTTCATATACTCCTGCGGAGTATGGCAGTTACCTTGTAGGGTCTTTCCCAATTCGCATCAAGGACTCCTGCTCCTGGTTCTCGTGTGTTCAACATGACTTTCTTGAGCACCAGGTCACCGATCTGGAAGCTTCTGTGCTTGACCTTGGAGTTGTAGTGCTTAGAGACTCTTTGTTGATATGTTGTTAACCTAAGTTGAGCTTGTTGTCACTTCTCCTCTAGAAGATCGAGCTCATTACGCTGGGCTTCTGTGTTCATCACCTCGTCGAAGTTTTCCGTCCTCAAAGTTGGTATACCGATCTCAATAGGGATGAAAACCTCCATCCCGAAAGTTAAGGAGAAAGGTGTTTCCCGTGTCGCAGTCCAGGGAATGGTGTGGTTTAGCCACAAGACTTATGGCATGTCCTTGGCCTATGTTCATTTCTTCTCCTCAAGTCTAGCTTTCAAAGTGTGCTTGATTATTTTATTCACTGCTTCTACCTGGTTGTTGGCTTGAGGATGAGCAGAAGTGGAAAATAAGTGTCAGATGTCGAGTTCTTCACAAAACTTATCAAAATTGGTGTTATCAAACTGCTTGTCATTGTTTGAAATGATGGCATATGAGATGCCAAATCGACACACGATGTAGTTCCAAATGAAGCGTGTGGTTTTTTGTTCAGTAATACTTACCAATGGTTTAGCTTCTGCCCACTTAGTAAAATAATCCACCGCAACAATCGCGAACTTGACCTGGCCTCTACAGGTCGGTAGTGGGACCCCCAACTGAGCAAATGGCCATGGGCTTTGGATTGAAAAAATCTTTTCTACCAGGGCTCGGCACTCTTGAGCTGTTCGTATGGAGTCCTCGTGGATGGTAGGCCAGTAGTAGCCTTAGCGGAGAATCTTGTATGCCAAAGCTCTTCCACTATAATGGTTGCCACAGATCCCTGCATGGATTTCCTCAAGGACTTCTTGACCTTGCTTCTCACGCAAGCACTTTAAATAAGACATGGTGAAGTTGCGCCAGTAGAGCTGTTCATCCACCACTAAGTATCGAGTAGCTTGTTTTTGGATTCGTCTTGCATCAATCTTATCCGTTGGAAGTTCCCCGCTTCGCAGGTACTTTTCGATAGGATCCATCCACGAAGGGGTTTGGTCAACGGTACCAACCTGACCGGACTCCCTAATGCTTCGTGTCGGTAGAAATTCTATTGGAACATGTATCATAAGCTCGGCCTCAGAAGAAGAGGCCAGTTTGGAGAGAGCATCTGCCAAGGTATTTTCAACTCTTGGTATCTGCGTTACTTTATATTATGAGAATTGGCTCAGTAATGCATGTGTTTATCTTAAGTAAGCTTGCATCCTCTTGTCTTTGGCCTGATGCTCCATCGTAATCTAACTTGCCACGAGCTAAGAATCACAGTGGATGACCAGCCTACTCACCCCCCAGCTCTAAGCAAGCCTTAGCCCAGCTAAGAATGCTTCATACTCCACCTTATTGTTAGAGGCTAGAAAATCGAAACGAAGAGCACATAAATGTTTCTCATCTTTGGGGGAGATAAGCACAATTCCTATCCCCCGCATCCTTGCTTGCAAGACGAGCCATCCACGAACAACTTTCATTCCTGAGAAGACTGGTTGGAAAGCTGAGCTGTCTGGGGTAGCCCGGTGAGAAAATCTACGAGCACCTATCCCTTTACAGTTGTTCGTGGTCGGTACTAGATGTCAAACTCACTCAGTTCGATGGCCCACTTGGTTAACAGACCAGATGCCTCCGACCTAAGAAGTACTTGTCACAACGGATGTTTGGTAAATACCACAATGGTATGAGCCTGGAAATAGGGCCTTAACTTTCGGGCTGAGGTGATCAATGCAAGGGCTAATTTCTCGATCTTTGGATATCTAGACTCTGCATCAAGTAGATACTTGTTAATGTAGTAGACAGCTTTTTAGACGTCGTGTTCTCTTACGAGTGCTGAACTGACCGCTGCTTCTAACATTGCTAAGTAGAGGAAGAGGTTTTGACAATAAGGGGGCTTGTCGTAAGTAAGTCTTTAACTCCTGAAACGCCTAGTCACATTCTAGCGTCCACTCTACCATTTTCTTTTTGATCAGCTTGAAGAAGGGAAGGCACCGATCTGTGGACTTAGAAATAAATCTATTCAAGGCTGCTACGCATCCAATGAGCCTTTGAACCTCTTTCACTGTCCTGGGAGGTTGCATGTCAATCAATGCCTTGATTTTGTCGGGGTTGGCTTCAATTCCCCTCTAGTTGATGAGGAATCCTAGAAACTTTCCCGATCCCACACCGAACGTACACTTCGTTGGGTTGAGTTTCATGTTATACTTCCTCAAAATGTTGAATGTTCTTACTAGGTCGGTGGGGTGATCTGATGCATGACACTCTTTACTAACATGTCGTCAACGAACACCTCCATGTTGATGTCGATCTTCTCTATAAGCATTTTGTTCACTAACCTTTGGTAGGTGGTACCGGCATTTTTCAGGCCGAAAGGCATTACCTTATAGTAATACAGGCCACGATCGGTGATGAAGGTTGTCTTCACCTCGTCGTCCGAGCTCATCCTGATCTAGTTATATTCTAAATAGGCATCCATGAAACTAAGCAGCTCAGGACCAGCCGTGGCATCCACCAGCTAGTCGATGTGTGGTAGCCAGAAACTGTCCTTGGGGCATGCCTTGTTCACGTAGCACGTCGACCAGCTGCTTGGTAACTTCTGAGCTCAGCGACGTTCTGACCTTTACAGTCTTAGTTGGGTCATCGGCGATCTATACTTTTGACCAATCTCCCTGCACCTCTAATCTGGTTGTCATTTCCAACGGATCGAGGCCCAAGCTAATTGGAATTTCAGTCTGCATCAAGCGCTCTTCTGTGATCCTGGGGAAGTCTGTAGTTGTATCATTCTTCTTCATCGTCGTCGCATAACAATCTCTGGACTCTTCCTGGTTACCTCGTACTACACCGACTCCTCGCTCCGCTGGGAACTTAAGTGCCAAATGACAGGTTGACACCACAACTCGGAAGTAATTGAGGAGGGGTCATCCCATAATGGCATTGTATGCAGTAGGACATTTTACTACCAGAAAATTGGCCATGACTGTTATTTTGTGCTCTGCATCTCCTGCTGTGATTGGTAAAGTGCTTTTTCCCTCGAGCATAACTTCATGTCCCTTGAATCCGATCAGAAGCACATTCACCGAGTTGAGCTGCTTCTTCTTTAATACTAATTTCTCGAAGGCTGACCAGTTGAGAATGTCGGCCGAGCTACCATTATCGACCAACATTTGATGTATTTTACAGTTGGCCACTGTCATCGCAACTACTAGGGCGTCGGAGTGAGGACAGAGGATATCCCGCGCTTCTTCCTCTGTGAACGTGATCGCAAAATCCACACGCTTCTACTTCTCAGGTTGGTAGCCCAAGTTCATCACTTCAGACCGGGCTTCCCGGGCATATGCTTTCAGGGTTCTGTTGGAGGCACCGACCTGGTCACCTCCGAAAATGGTTCGAATTTTTTGAACTGCTTCAACTTTGTCCTGCTCTAAAGCTAGACCTCTTCTCTGCTTGGAGTCTTTGACGAACTCCCTCAAGTGGTCATTACGAATAAGGGTCTCAATTTCTTTCTTCAGGTCATAGCACGGGTCAGTGTCATTACCGTGGTCTTGGTGATATCTGCAATATTTCTTCCTATCTCTTTGCTCTGTCGGCCTTTGTATTTTCTTCGGCCATTAGACGTAGTCTTTGTTCTAGATCTTCATGAGGATCTGTTCTCGAGATAAGTTCAGCGGTGTGTATATAGAGTGAACAATTTGGGGTACCTTGTTGCTCTTTTGATCCCATCGATCATAATTCGTATAGTTTGACTTCTTCCCACTCCTGTGGTCTTCTTTGGGTTTCTTAGTTTCCTCTATCTTTCTCTTTGTTTCCCTTTTTGAGCTTTTCTAGAAAGTCTTCTTCTCCCCGTTTTGCTCCGCTTTGTTCATCTGCGTTGATGAACTTCTCAGCTCGATGAAGTACCTCCTTATAGGTGTGAGGCTTTTTCTTTCCAAGGGAGTAGTGAAATCTTCCTGCCCTCAGTCCTACTATGAAGGCTATTACTACGGACTTGTCATCGTAGTCATCCACCAAAACTCTCTCTGCTGTGAACCGCTCCAGATAGTTGTTTAAGCTCTCACCCGGCTTCTGCTTGATGGCGAGTAGGTTGTTTACAGGCTTGATTTTCTCCTTTCGGCCAGCAAAGTGGTCGATGAACTCGAGTGCCAAGTGGTCGAAAGAGTAAATGGAGCTGATTTTCAGGTTGGTGTGCCATTTCTGAGCTGGTCCACCAAGAGTGATTCTAAAGCCTTTACACATGGTGGCGTCATCGTAGCCTTAAAACTCCATCCAGCCCTTATACTTGTTGACGTGATGTCGGGGGTCTCCTTCTCCATCATACTCTTTCACTTCCGCTGTCTTAACGTTCCTGGGCAGCAGAGTTTGGAGAATCACGTTGAAGAATAGGGATGGAAGCTCTTTATATTCACGATAGTGTTTCGGGGAATTATCTCCGTTGGATCTAATCAATTTAGCATGTTCAGACTTAGAGGTCTTTCTGGACTCCGATCTGACCCAGCTAGTCGCACTAGTTTGCCTTGAACGTGCCGATTTGGTAAAAGTTTTTGTGGCATCAACCCTCTTCTCAGGTACTGACTTGGATAGGGCTTCCCTCGTTTTAATTGCCTTGGTTGGAACCAACCTTGGATGGGAGGATGCTGAGCTGCGACTCTTTTTGGCATCTAAGGAATGGCGTAGGTCCCCAACCAAGAGAAACTTAAGGTGGGAGCTCGATATGGGCTTGACCCGGATTGGCCTTCGCTTTGAGCTCGTGCTTCCTTCCTCTTTTCGAAGCTAGGAGTCAGATGAATGAAGGAAATGAAGCATCTCCTTCATCATTTGTTGTTGCTCGAGAATGACCCGGGACATTTTCTCAAGATTTTTCTCGATCAAATTCATTCGGGACTTTTCAGCAGAACCTGTCTCTTTTGGCTTGGGAGGTCCTCCTCTTTTAGCCTTAGGTATTTCTGAGGTTGCCGCTGGTTCCAGTTCAACCGAAATTTCTGCCTCTTGACTCATGGCTACCGAGCTAAACTTGACTCAGAATGTCGTCCCCACAAACGACGTCAAATGTTGATACAAGATTTGACCAACACCAAATAATAATAGATTGGAGGGGACGTGCTGGAACTTGAAAAGTTGTTTATTAATCTGTGTGCCTCATTTGGATGTCTAGCATTTACCTTTACTGAGTGAACAGTTCTCAATAAAGCTAACTAGTCTAATCCCCAAGCTGAGAGGTGAAAACACAATAGGCTCGCTTAAATACCAAGTCTTCTAAAATAGCAAGCTGCTTCCCGTTCACTATTTAAAGTTACTAAGGACAAGACTGAATCTAGCTAACTATGTTGATTGCTGGTTCAGCAGAATAATGGTATAATGCATTAACTCCTTGACACGGTGCCCAGATTAACAGTGGTATGCGAGAGTAGCTGATACGCACTAATCCCCACTATTTCTTATAAATAGTATCGTATATGTGAATAGTATTATACATGTAAATAGTATTGTACATGTGTATCGATGAAAGACTTTTCTAATGAAGATCAGCTAAGGCCGCAATCATAAAGCATACTAAGACTTTTTCAGCAGTTTCGACACTACTTCTTAGAAAACGTATATAATATTGTACTACTAACTGGTAAAATAAAATGTATCACATGCTTACGTGCATAGTATTTTTTCTTTTATTTTTTTTTGTCTTCCACTTCTAGTCATGGGTGTAACAAAAGTGTATCAAACGCTTTAAATAAGAGATTTGAACTTTTAAAAGACCTTTCTCTAGTATTAATAATTAATGATGAGATTTGAATGTTATTAATTATTTTATTTATATTATATCGCATTAGAAGAAGAAGATTTTGCATGAAATCATTAAAATAAAAAGATTGCACGTAATCATTAAAGTAAAATAAAAGAAAACTCTAAATGATAAATGAACCCACTATTAAAAGACAAAAAATTATAAAATGGAAATCTTTAAAGATCTATTGTCATTCAATTTGATCAGAACTTTTGGCATTTCAAATCTCAAAAACACTCTTACACAGATCTCAAATCTATCCTCATTCTTACTTACTAACCCAATTTCTGATTATAAAAAGCTCTTGGGGAAGAGAATACTTGATTGTGGCTTATCAGCAAAATAATCTCAAGAAAATGACAAGACTTTCATCATTCTTTTGCTTTCTTTTTATTTTCATTGTGCTTGCCTCAGATAATACATCTATATCTGTTGTTTATTAGTGTTGTGAATTATTTTAGATTATAAAGATGTTTTTTTCTCAACTTATTATTAAACAATTATATCATTATATATATTTTTATTTACCAACACTGTGTGCAAGTACTATAAATAATGTTTTTTAAGAATATAAAGGTTTTACATCTACATTGTTTATTATTAGCCTTGTGATTCATTTCAAACTATAAAATTGTTTTTTGTCAATTTATTATTAAACAATAATATCAGCCTATATTTTAATTTACCTGTGTGTGTAAGTGTTAGAAGTTAATGAAATTTAATAAAATATTACAAGGGCAAAGATGTTTTCTTAAAACAAAAAAAAACGAATAGAATGAGAATAGAAAAATATGAAAAGTTAGAACAAAAAAGAACAATATCTAAGTGTTTGAACCATTTTCCATTCGAGATCACATAATAAATATTGAATGAGAGGCTAATATATCTTGATGATTAGCATATAGCTAGAGCCATTATATATAGAATTCAAATACATATAATTCATTGCTTTTTATGCTGCAGATCGATTCAAGACAAATCATAGAATACGATGAAAATGATCATATGTTCCAAAATACAACTATATATGTTTTTTTTTTTTTCTTTTCAATTGTATTAATCAGATCTTGATGATGGATGTGAGGAGAATAATTAATTAATTAATTTTGATGAATTTATGTAACAGTTGAAACTATGGTGCTGGTGGAAGCAAGTGAATGCACTACTGCTTGGACTCCATGCGATAGCGGTTGCGCCTCTAAATGCGCAAAAAAGCATCATGGCACTGGATTTTGTGAGTTAATTCCCACTACGGGTATCGAGATCTGCAAGTGTTTGTACCCGTGTTGATGAAGCTTCTTCCCCATTGCGTTGATTTGAAGAATAAATCCATATCCCCTCATATAAATGATTTTGGGGGAATATGTGATATTAAAGAAAAATAGTTAGTTGTTGTGTAATGAACTTGTCGGTGATCAGCTTATAAGAAGTAAGATCTTTCTATAATAATGCATATTTGGAGAGTTAATTACCCTTTCATTTTGTTTTTTAAATTCAATGATATATTATGCGTGTCTCCCTAATTAAATCCAACTCAACACAATGTTTGGCTTGAGGACTTTCTTGACTAGAAAAATGCATTTATGGCTTTTTCCCATCTTCGGGAACCTCTACATTGAGCCCAAGCTCTACGGGATACCCTTTATTATACCCTTTCAGTGAAAGCACGCCACATGTTGTTGAGTTGAATCTATACTATAACCTGAGCCCAAAATCCCATACATGACAACTGTCATCTGACGGGCTAAGCAGTAGTAATTCTACTCTCGGGAAAAAATAGAAATGTCTCCTATGTTACCTGAAATATGTGAAAGTATCGAACGTAATATTATAGTCATTTGGTCTAAATGGTACATGCAAAACATAAGCAAGATGGTGGAACGGGATTTAAAAATAATTTTTAAATCCTTGTTTTAAAAGTTAAAATGGGGCACAATGATAGATTAATATAATATTATCAATTTTAAATAATTCAATTACATCAAGTGACTATTAATAAAAATGGTAAAACAAAATAATGACTAGTAATAATATTATTCCTAACTTTAGTTAGATCAATTCAGTTCCTTTTTTTTTAATCTACTCGATTTTATTTTATTTTATTTTTGTGAGGACTGACTAATCCCCACAAACTGTAGACCATTGATAACTCATAAGATGAACAACAGCATAAGAATATTCGCGGAGGAATTAATTTAATTTGTGTCTTCTCGAAGGCTAACACTGGCTAAGGATGCCTTATAGTTTATATATATACTTTATTGGCAAATTTCTACTGTAAATATAGTAATTGGATGATATCACTTCTATAATTTGTTTTTGGAGATCTATATATGATCTCATTCCAAACATTATGTATTTTAAAAATATATTAACCATTTTTAATAGATTTAAATTTTAAATCTAATAATTCAAGTAGAATGATCAGTAAATGCAAACAGATTTTAATTAAATTTATTCAAAATCATACTCTTATCTTCAAATTCTAAAAACTGAAAAAATGAGATTTGATATCCGCTTGAAATTGCTTCACACTAGAAAGGGCATTCATCACCATGAGATTTTATAAAATTTCAAGGTAAATGCACTGGTTTTGATTTGGGTTTTGGCCGAATACCATTCCAACCTAATCAAGTAAAGTTAGAAATTTATACAATATCCCAAAATCCAACTTAACCCAACTCAACACAATCCAACCCATATGATTCAGATTGCTCCACTAGTCAAGTTGGTTGATTGGTATAGGATGAACACCTTTATCAATAATTGAGAAAGGTTTCTTGGAGGTGTCCTTGTTCAAAGAGGTCTATCATTTCACTCACGCATTGAACGAGAATTGCTCTTATACACAAATGATGTGCAGATACCCCGTAAAAAATAAAAGGATTTTAGAAGATACTGATTAATTAAATCATTAAAATAAAAAATATTACATGTAATCATTAAAAATTTAAAATAAAAGAAAAGAAAAATCTACATCATCAACTAGCCCACTATTAAAAGACAAAAAATTTTAGAATGAAAATCTTTAAAGATCTATTGCTATTTAATTTGATAATAACTTTGGCATTTCAGATCTAAAAAAATTATTACAAGCATCTCAACTATATATATATTCCAAGCAACCCAAATTCAGACTATAACAAGGCTCTTTAGGAAAAGATTATCTGATTGTGTAGCTTTACCAGCAAAATAATCTCAAGAAAATTACAAGGCTTTCATTACTCCTTTGCTTTCCTTTCATTCTCATTGTGCTTGCCTCGGGTTTTACATCTATATACATTGTTTATTAGCCTTGTAAATTATTTTCAAATTATAAAGATGTTTTTTTTTTCAATTTATTATTTAACAATTATATCAGTATATATATATATATATTTACTAACAGTGTGTGCAAGTACTAGAAATAATTTTTTTTAGATTATAAAAGCGTTGCATCTACATTGTTTTTTAGCCTCGTGATTCATTTCAAACTATAAATATGTTTTTTGTTAATTTATTATTAAACAATTATATCAGCCTATATTTTTATTTACCTGTGTGTGTAAATGTTAGAAATTCATGTTTGCATCATTTTCCATCCAAGATCATATAACCATATATACGTATTTTTCTTTCTTTTCAATTGTATTGATAAGAGCTTGATAATGGGTGTGAGAATAATTAATTAACTTTAATGAATTTATGTACCAGTTGAAACTATGATATCGGTGGTGGAAGCAAATGAATGCACGATTGCTTGGACTCCATGTTGCAGCAACTGTGGTAGTAAATGCGCTAAAAAATATCATGACACTGGATTCTGTGAGACCATTCTCACGACAGGTATCGAGGTCTACAAGTGTTTGTTCCCTTGTTAATGAATTTGCATATGATTTGCAAAGGAAATAATAAATTCATAATCCTCTCCTATAAATGATTTTGGGGGTATGTGATATTTAAGAAAAAAAAGTTAGTTGTTGTGTAATGATCATGTTGATGATCAGCTTATTAGCAGTTAGATCTTTAAATAATAATACATTTTGGAGAGTTAATTTCCTTTTCATTTTGTTTTCTTCTTAATTTTTTTTATTTCTTATTTTATTCAATGATTACGTGGTGTCTCTTTTGTTTATGGATTTATTTATTTTTTAATTTTTTTTAAGATTTGGGTGTCTTAATTAGTTTGCACATATTTGACTAATTCTAGGAGTTGTTAGCCCCTAGTCTGGCAAAGGGACACCTCCATAATTAAGTTAGGTTCGTTTGATTAGTTTTAATAGAATATAAACTCAACCTAATCAAGTTTTGTTGAACAAATCTTAAATCGATTTAACGCAATGGCCCCCTAATTAAACCCAATTCAACACAATAATTTAAAAATAATTTTTAAATCCTTGTTTTATAAGTTAAACTGCAGGGACATAATGATAGATAAATATAATATTATCTATCATATGCCATTTTCATTATAAAATTTTAAATAATTCAATTACGACAAGTGATCACTATTAATAAAAATGGTAAAACAAAATAATGACTAGTAATATTATTCCTAAATAGGTTAGATCAATTCAGCACAGCTGGCTAAGGATGCCTTATATATATATAGTTTAGATATATGCTTAATCGGCAAATTTCTACCCTAAATATATATAGTAATTGGATGATATCACTTCTATAGCAAATTTCTACCCTAAATATATATAGTAATTGGAGAACTATATATGATCTCATCCCAAATCTACCTATTATATGCTGCCATACAAACAGCTTATATGATAACATTAAATGAGAATATATTATATCATATAAATGAAATTTAAGAACATTACATGATTACACCTTTTCACGACATTCATGATGAGATTCTTATCAATTAAAGAAAAAGAAAAAAAAACAATACTCATAATATAATACATATAATAAATTGTGAAAAATGCAAATGAGTGAAACTCATATGGTTCTTCCTCCTTTAGATGATCTCTTCATTATATATGGATCATTTGTGACCAAGGTCGATCAGCTTTGCTGAACCATTAAACAAAAAAATAAAAATGTAAGACATATTTCTTAAAAATATTAACCAAATTAAATTCCATATATAAAATATAAAGGCAAGGCTAATGATCAAGTATTAATGGGAAGATAGATTATTGACATGGGAGGAAAATAAGCTGGGGTTGCAACATATAAACTTATGTATAATAATAACATTGTCAAAGGCAGCAGATTTAAGAGAGATATATGAAATTCAATTTTAAAACTTTTTTAATCATTGTGATTGAGTACATTTAAGTTTCAATCTAAAAATTAAGTAGAATGCATGATCTGTTGTTTTAACCAAAATTGAATTAATTTTGTTCAAAAATCTAAGTGATAATATTTTTTTCTCTAATTACAAAAATTATAACTATAGTCTCATCTTGTCCCTTCAATGTCTACTTTCTGCAAATTATATATATTAAAAATAAGACTGCTTTTGGTTTATGATTTAAATGGAATTAATTTTTTTTGCCATTTTTAAAATAATTAATTTTTAAATAAATTTTAAAAAATTGTTTTTGAATTTAACCAACAAGAATCGTATCTTAATTTGTGTGTACCAATAATTTTATATATATAATAGAACATAAAACATTATTCTATATGTATATATATACTAACCAGCAGCCTCCTTGCTGACACACTTGCCATCGCAACGGATTTCACAGAAGGTGTTGCCGCTACCTGCATCTTTGCAGGCTTGAAGGCATGACCTGAAGCATTCTGCGAAGGCATCGTCTTGGGCAGAAGGAGTGTGTGCTGTGGCCAGCAACACCACCATGCACAAAACCAACACGGCGCTCATCTTGCTGTTTGTCATTTCTTTAATTTCTTTCTTTCTTTTCTTCTTGTTGTTCCTGCGATGCCAGGGATGATCCAAGATGGGGGTTGGAAAATGTGTATTTATGGAGAGATTTCATGGCTATTATTAGCCAGCCCTGCTTAAAACAGATCAAACTCTAAAAACATGGCTTAATTAGCTGAGAAAAAGAAGGGGGTGGTGGTCAGCTTGTGTGGTGCTCCATTCAACACGGAAAACGCTGTGAAGCACACCGAAGGCACTATTATATTCGACCATACCTCATAAAATATAAGAATAAAAAAAAAATACAAATTACACGTGGACATCACTATTAAATATTATGTAATTATATGTATCAACACACACATGATTTAAAAATAATAATAATGTATATCAGTAATGTACATATTAGGTGTCAACGTAGCACTACTACAAAAAAAACACCATTTGACATTTGGTATTTAATTTAAAAACAGTTTTTAAAAATAAATTTTTAAAATGTTAATTTTAGAAAACAAGAAAAACACCTTTTAATTTATACTATTCTTTTTTTTCTTCACAAATCTCAAAATTAAATTTTAAAACAGTTTTTTGAATTTTTCTGAAAATAGTTTAACCAAATAAGCTTTTTAGAAATTTTAAAACAAAAAAATTGTTTTTAAATTAAATACCAAATGGTGCCTAAATAATCTAAATTATTATAATGCAAAAGGCCTTATTGAAAATCTTATAATTGTTTTAAAGTCTAAAACATAATTTTAATAGAAATAGAATAATACTTTAACAATTTAATTTTGTTTCCTACCACCCCAACATTTATTTTCTATTTTTGGCGCTTTAATAGACATTTTCAATTTTATCCTCTTCAGTTTTAACATTTTATCTCATTTTAAAAATTAATTTTTTTAACTATTATTTAAAGATATAACCTTTTTAATACATAATAATAACATTAAAAAAATTGTCAAACTTAAAATTTTGTTCATAAAAAATAATTAAAATCACGCCTAATAGAGCATGCAACGCATATATTTTGATGAATACTAGCTAGCCCATGCAGGCTCTTTTTGATTTGAGGGTGACAAAAATACAGATATTGACAAAAATAGACATGGACAAGATCTTACATAAGGGCCATATATATATATATAATACGGTTCGTATCCAGCTTATTTATGAAATGGACATTAACTATTTTATCTGTACTCGGTATTCGTATAGCTAACAAAACTCTCGTTTGATAAAACTTTTTCAAAAATATTTTTTCAATAAGAGTTTTTTTAAAAAGTTCTACCAAACACATCTAAAACATTTGTAAAAAATATTTTTATTATACGATGATAAATTTACCCTTTATAATTAAAAATGGATATACCTACCTCTAATCTATTAACACATTGGTCTAATAAAAAAAACACGGATTTTAATTTAATTATAACAAAAATATAAGTAAAGAAAATTTACACAAGTAACCATTTTTTTTAGTAAAAGGGTATAGTACAAAAAATATGGCTAAGTAACCATTTTTTCAAGTAAATATATTAATAAAAGAAAAAAAAGAAAAAATTAAAATAAAGTAAACAAGTACAAAAACATGGCAGTACTTTTAATTAATAAAAAAGTACTGATAAAGGGTAGGGCATGCAAAGCAGCAGGCCAAGTTCTTGTAAGAATAGAAGGCTAACTACTTTGGGCATTTGGAAGAATATATGAGGACAAGTCAGGAAGTTGACTTTTAAACGCAGTTTTTATTCGCAAAAGCCCCCCATTCCCAGCTTTTACAGACGTGGATTTATTACGTTGGAATCCGCAATGCAAAATTGTAACTCTTTCTCAAACGGTTATTGCGTTGCGTTTAACCCACTTTTCTGCCGCAAGGCTCTCCACAACGTGCTTCCCAACAGGTCCAAAAGCGGCTAACGCACTTTTGTTCATTGTTGTTTTCATTATAAAATAGTAGTGAAAATTGCACTAAATATCAATATCTCTGTTCTACGCACAAAAAATTAAATTCTAAATCTTGAAATGATTGCTAGTTTTGAAAACAAGAAGTTATCAAAGTAGTAAAAGTGTAGTTTATAACATATTCGTAAATTAATAAATATGGCACTACTACAGTAATACCCCCAATTTAACAAAAAAAAAAAAATTAAGTTTGGGCACTGCCCGGGCAGCCCTCCCAAACCTTCAGCATTTTTTTTTTCTATATAAAGAACCTCCCTCATTTCTCTCACCAACTCTTCTCTCTCTTTTGCTCTTTTTGTGATTTCTCTTTTCTTTTTTTTGAGACTCTTTTCGCGGTGTAACGCGATTTTTCTCGAAAGAAAGCGCCAGTTTCAGAAGGAGATTTTATGTGATGGTGGGGAACGAAATATAAGTTTGTGTTTTATGAATTTTATTAAAGTTTACATTCATTTATTATTATATCCACTATTTATTTATATTGCATTATTATGCATAATGTTCATACATGTCATATTTATGCTTTTATACTTAGAGTTCATGTATTACACTATTACTACGTCAGATTAGTGGTTAATCTGATTCAATCAGACTTAGTCTTATCCTCCGTAACTTTAAATAGTGAACGGGAGGCAGCGTGCTGCTCTAGACGATTGATATTTAAGTGGACCTCGTGTCTCACCTTTCAACTGAAGACTGATATGGTTGGTCTTATTTGAAAGCTATAAGTGATGCTGAATATCCTAACTTTACACGTGGTGATACTGACCTTATAAGAATCACCAAACGCTGTCAAACCTTGTCTAATGTTAATAAAAATTAGATTTGTTCATGCATTGGCATCATATATAACCATCACCTAAGGACGTAAGTGGTTCATGATCCACCAAATAGTTAAAAATAATGTTCACTATTCTTGATATTTCCCTATAGATGGGCGTACAATGAGAACCCAGGATTTACTGGGGATGGACATCTATACGTGAATCTAGGCCGACGACCTTAGGGAGGGACGTACAATGAGAACCCGAGTTTACTTGGGAATGAACATCTGTATGTGAACTCAGGGAGACAAACAATCATGGAACTATTACGAGACGGTGTCATGCATACATACATGTTGTACTGATTATGATGTTATGTTGTGTATATGTGATATTTGATTTTGAAGTTTCCTTTATTAATTGTCATATTCACGAACTATTTTACCCACTGGGCAATAGCTCATTCCGTTGTTATCCAATTTTTCACAAAAGTTTAGGATGGACTGAGTAGAGGTTTTTGGGCCCACATTTTGTAATCCTTGTTAATTATAGGGGGATTTTGGGAGGATGTTTCCTCAATCATATTTTGTACAAAAATACATTCTAAAATTAATGAAATCAGATTTATACTCAATTGTGTACCTGCGTACTCGGTTATTGTTATAATATATTCGCACGCCGCCTGTGAGTGTTCCGCCAGTTTAGGCGCGTCTGGGTGGGGTGTGACATTTAATGGTATCAGAGAGAAAGTTCTACGACCCGCTTAAGTCCACCAATTAAGAGAAGAAAATTTATATTAAATATAGTTATAGGAATTATATATAGTTAAGATTTATATTAAATATATATATATATATATATATCTAGATAACCATATAATTTTTATATAGTTTAGATTTATATATATATAACTTGTTGCTAATGAAAATTTTGGATTCAATGATGGCATAAACATCAAGAGAAAAATATAAAATATTTTTCAACGAACAAGGCATAAATCTTAAAAATGTTAGGAATATATTTTGTGTATTTCACAAGTTTTATCTTCTTTTTAGCAAAATAATGACCTCAATTGAAGGAACGACTTTCAGTAGTCGAGAACCAATTCCTACTAGACTTACGAAACTTTTCAAACGGAAGGTTATGACTATGAGGAGTATCGACATGAAAGATCTCCGCCTATGTCCTATCCTTCACGAAAAACTCGCAAAGCTAGGGTGGCTGAATATAACAAAAGTTGAGGGTTAGGTCTCCTTCAATTTGGTGAAGTCATTTTACGAATCCATGAATAGCGTGGGACTTCAAGAAGATGGGATCAGCCCTGTCTTGGAGACAATGATCAAGGGAGCAAAGATTTTTATCAGCGTTGAAACTATTTCACAACTTATAAAAATCCCAATAGGAGACAAGATCATTGATCCACACGAATCCCAGACGGTTGCAGAGATCGTGGAATCCAAAGAACAGCTGTTCAATTTCCTCATCGAAAAGGCGTACACCCAAATGACGTACGCCCACCTCCCAAATAATCTCCTTAAACCACCCCTTGCCGGCCTTGGAAATTGTTGAGTCATTTTCATAAAATTGAGTATCTAAGTGGAAGTAATTGCAGCAGAAAAAAAATTGTTTCTTTTGTTTAAGTGTATTTTGAGTTGTGGGCCCAAATTTTTCTATAAATACAAACCAAAACAGGATTTTTCTCACACTTGCTCATTTGTCCACCTTCAAGAGTGCTAAGAGCTTGGAGAAAGGGGAAAGAAGAGGATAAGAGAAAAAGAAGGGAAAAAGGAGGTTTTTGGGTGAATTCTTGCTCAAGGATCATCAAGGTAACCATTTCATTCCCATTTTTCTTCCTTCCATCATTCTCTTACAAGCATGCAACTGATTTTCTTTCGACCTAGGGTTTTATTGAATTCCGTTTTTGAAAGGGTGATGGAAAATCAAAGTTGGAATTAGGTCTTGAGATTAATATATGTTGACCTAGAGTGTATGAGGAGTACTCTAGAGGTGAAACCCCCAATTTCCAGCAAGAAATTGGAGGGGTTTCATAAACTTGACCTAAACCTAGGGTTTTCTATTCAAATTTCTTGTGATTTGTATGAAATTGATGAGTAATTATGGATATATGACACTCTAAATTACTGATCTTGAATAGGGAGAACCTAATTGTAGGGTAATTTTGGCTTTGGCCATGTAAATTGACATTCCCATGTAATTTGGGGATTTCCATGTAAATTGGGGATTTTGTCCAAATTAGGACTTTTGACCTAAACCAAATCAATTGACCAAATTGAATTAGGAATCATCTAATTGGACCTCATTTGAGTAGATTCATTGGTTTAGAATGTTGAACCTATGTTAATTTGGTAGGACTTAGTTCAATTTGGCCTTAGGTTATGTATTGCCAAATTGGGGATTTTGACTTGAACTTAGTCAATTGATGTAATTGACTTGAGGAATAGCCTAATTAACCCTTAATATGATTGTATGCTTTGTATTATAGTGTTTGGGATCATGGGAATCAACCTATGGCATTCAATTTGGGTTAGGTGTAGTTTAATTTGTTGATTATATGGTTGAATTGAGCAATATGGGTTGACTCATGACTATGACCATGCTAGAATCTCAAAGTGACTATAGAATTAGGTTTGAACATGGTTATTAGCATATTTTGGCTAATCTTTAGTATTGTATGGACCATGTGTTATATGTAGGGACCTTGGTTGGTTTGAGTATGCCACGTAGGTAAATTGGTGATTGAAGTACTCGATGTAATTCGTGGATCTTCTAGTACTTTCTTGGATTGAAAATTGGATTAGCTAGACTTAGCCAATCAATTGTAAGTATTTTTTTACTTGTGTCTTCTATGTGTGGCATTCTATTATAGAAATATTTTAAATGTTTAATTATTATGGTATGCAGGATTTGATATCTCATGAAAATTATTTGATCATAGTCAGTTGGGAAAATAATTTGGGTTGAGTCTCATAATTGGGGTTTCCTTCGAGAAATTTCGTAAGTCTAGTGGGATCCCCAGTTGTGGGCCTTGGAGAGGGTTTCAAGGGTAGGCGCAGTCGTAGTTCGTCTAAACCTGAAATAGGTTTGGAATGAATAGTAAATTGGTGACGTGCCCTTGGAATTCCTATTAAAATACGGGTAAGAGGTTATTCGGGCATAGGTCTCGCGCACTCATGTTCTTGAATCAATTCTTACCTAGGAGGTGTTTAGGTGCATGAACATGTCATAAGTGATATGCATTGTCTTGATATGACATGAGGTCTTATATTGAACATGTATGTAACCTCATTTACATTTCAGTTGTTTAAACTATTTTAATGAATCTTGTAATATTTTACATAAATGCACATGTATGTAGCCACTTGTAGAAAACATTCACTGGGTTTGTTGTAGCTCACCCCTCACTATTATCTTTTCAGGATCGGATAGGAAGAGGAAGGGAAATGCTTAGCTACGGAGCATTTCTCGAACTCTGGTTGATGTAGGTATTAGTATTTTTCAGCATTTATTTTGATAAATTGTACTATGTAACACATAATACGTGTACTTAACACTTATGTGAGTTGTAATCATTGTTAAGTATTATTTTGTACTTTTGATCACTGTGGACTTAAAAAAAAATTATGGCTTACATTTTGGGAATATAATATTATTTGATTATGTTCATTTGTGTTTATTGTTGTGTATTTGGGATTATGATGTGTATTAGAAGGCTTATCGGGATGTCGTGTATATCGAGGGAAGATATACACGGGGTTCTGTGCTGGTCATGACGTCACGTATCGTGGGTCGTGACAGCTTGTCAACAAGGCCATGAACTTTGAGCAGGAGAAAACTGAGAAGGGGCAAAGAAAGAATATGAAAAAATGGCCTGCAACGTTTTTTTCAATAGAGCACTCAGCAGGGCAACAAGAAGAAACCCTACTTTAATCAAAACCCATCCCTCCCAGCCCCTATTCAAAAACATGAGGCCACGGCACCTGCGGCTGAAGCGTCTAACCCTGGCCATCAGGGTTTTCACAATCATGGCAGAGGAGGCCAAAATGGCAGGGGTGGCCGTCGTAATGGCAATGGCAGGGGTGATGGTCAGTAGCACCACAATCAACATTGCTAGCATAACTATCAACAAGCGCCTCAGCAGCAAAGGCTGACGTGTTTCAACTGTGGCCAACAAGGCCATGTAAGAAATGTCTGTCCCCACCCTCAACAACCGCGACAGCCTGTTCCCGCTGATCCAGTCCAACAAGCCCCACCTGCTGCTAACGCCCAACCCAAACAGAACCAGGGGTAACGACAACAGGGCAAAGCGTTTGCTATCGCTCAGCAACCCCTCCCAGATAACAATGTAGTGGAAGGTACATTTCTCTTGTTCAACACAATGGTGCATGTGTTGTTTGATTCAGGTGTTACGCACTCCTTTATATCTTCTACATTGGTAAGACATTTAGGGTTGCATCCTGAACCCACAGACATCACAATTTATGTCTCATCACCATTGGGATCTGATACTGACATGAAATTGAAGTGTTCTCGATATGAACTTCGAATGTCAGAACAGATAATTTATGCATATCTTTTTGTGACGGACATTGAAGACTTCGACATCATCCTCGACATGAACTGGCTCGCACCACTGAATGCTAAGATCGATTGTTTGAAGAAGCAAGTTCAGTTAACCTTGCCTACTGGAGAGTTTGTTAAGATTTAGGGAATGAGAAAATGGATACACAACTCGACTGTTGCACTCCTAAAGGCACAGCTCCGAGCCTTATCCCTTAGTGATGACAATGAATCATCATCACTATACCCTCTCGAAATACACGATATCCCGGTTATATCTGAATTCCTAACGATTTTTCTGAATGACCTTGTTGGTCTACCTTCAGTTCGAAAATTCGATTTTAAGATCAAACTCATACCAGGGACGGGACCCATCTCAATTCTGCAATACAGAATGTCCAATGTCGAGCTGGTGGAGTTGGACAAACAACTGAAGGAATTGGAGAAAAGTTCATCACCCTAGGGCACTTCATTTATGTTTGTTCGCAAAAAGGATGGTTTGTGATGACTTTGCATCGACTATCGCAAGTTGAATAACGCCACCATCAAAAATAGATACCCATTACCCAGGATCGATGACTTGGTCGACCAACTTAGAGATGTCAAATACTTCTCTAATATTGATTTACGATCCAGTTATCATCAACTCCGGATCAGAGAGTCGAACATCAATAAAATGACTTTCAGAACTCGGTACGGTCATTACGAGTTCTTGGTGATGTCGTTCGGTCTAACAAATGCACCTGCAGCGTTCAACCGATTCGTGGTGGTATTTGTAGATGATATCTTGATATATTCCTCAACCGATGAAGACCATAAGATACATCTGAAGATTGTCCTCCAGACCTTGAGAAGCCACCAGTTGTATACAAAGTTGAGTAAGTGCGAATTTGGGCGAAGAGAATGCAATTCCTAGGTCATGTGGTTTCAGGCAATGGCATTAAAGTGGATCCTTCAAAGGTTGAAGTGGTTTTAAACTGGAAGCAGCCTACCACAGTTACTCAAATCCAAAGTTTTCTTGGTTTGGCTGGCTACTATAGACGCTTCATCAAAGACTTCTCAAAGATTGCTGAACCTACGACCAAACTCACTCGGAAAAACGTACGATTCATCTCGAATCTTGCCTGTGAACCATTATTTCAGGAATTGAAGAAGCGTCTCACAACTGCACCAATACTAATCACTCCAAGAAATGGAGTTGGATTTTCACTATACACCGACGCCTCTTTCCAAGGCTTAGGTGCATTACTAATGCAAGAAGGCCAGGTTATTGCATATATTTCTAGGCAACTAAATATTCATGAGGGTAATTACCCAACGCATGACTTGGAACTTGCAGTTGTTGTATTCGTACTGAAGTTATGGCATCACTACCTATACAGTGAACGGTTTGAGGTATTCTTGGATCACAAAAGTCTCAAATACATTTACACTCAGAGAGACCTAAACTTCTGCCAAAGACGATGGTTGAAATTCTTGAAAGATTATGACTTTCAACTCCAATACCATCCGAGTAAGGCCAACATTGTAGCTAATGCCCTGAGTAGAAAATCTTATGTTGTTGTTTGCACTTTTAACTTCAAGATGGGGAAGTTGGCTACAGAGATGGAGAACTTTAACCTACAACTCATTGAGGAAGGAGGAGGATCGCGACTCTCTCGATTATCAGCCAACTCTGAGCTTATTCGAAAGATTTCAGCAGCTCAAGCCAATGACCTTATGATAATGGAGAAACGAGAACTTCTACTCAGCGGACAAGACCTTCCTCACTGGTCGATTTCCAATGGCAGGGTCGTTTTCTACAAAAAACATCTCTGTCTACCGAACGATCCTTAAGTTTGGAAAGAAGTACTCACCGAAATGCATTGTTCAAGGTTCTTTATGCATGCTGGGGGAGACAAGATGTATGGGAATGTCAAACGACAATTCTGGTTTTCTAGAATGAAAAAGGATATTGCAGACTTCGTTGGTCGATATCTCGTGTGCCAACAAGTAAAGGCAGAACGTGGACTTCCTTTTGGACTTCTCCAGCCTTTACCTATTAGAGAATGAAAATGGGAAAACATTGCAATGAATTTTGTTATGGCCTTTCCTCAAAATAATAAAGGGCAAGATGCAATATGGGTTATCATTGATAAACTTACAAAGTCTACACACTTTTTACCAATAAAGTTCACGGATAACCCTGCCAAGCTAGCCGAATTGTATGAAAGAGAGATCGTACGCCTTTATGGCATACCACTCACGATCGTATCTGATCGAGACCCTAGATTCACTTCAAAATTTTGGCAAAGCTTTCAGAGTCGAATAGGCTCTAGGATCACCATGAGCACGACTTTTCACCCACAGACTGACGGGCAATCAAAACAGTTGATCTAGATATTAGAGGATATGTTAAGATGCTGCATTTTGGACTTTCATGACGGATGGACAAAGCACTTACATTTGGCTGAGTTTGCATATAACAACAGCTACCAAACCAGTATCAGCATGGCACCATACGAGGCTCTTTATGGTCGGCCTTGCAGATCACCGGTATGCTAGTTAGATATGGCAGATCGACTGCAATTGAGGCCTGAACTAGTTCAAGAAATTTCTAAGAAGATCACACTAGTAAATGAGCGACTTTGTGTAGCACAAAGTGGACAGAAGAGTTATGCCGACAAGCGGAGACAGCCTCTAAAATTTGACAATGGGGACTTGGTTTTTCTAAAAGTCCAGCCTACAAGAGGTGTCAAACGCTTTGGGATCAAAGGAAAGCTCCCCCACGGAATATCGATCCATTTCAGATCATTCAACGTATTGGCAAACTAGCCTATCGTCTATCCCTTCCATCGTCCATGTCTAAGGTTCATGACATTTTTCACGTATCCATGCTTTGAAAGTATCGTCCTGATCCTTCGCATATCATTCCTCTGGTCGAGGTTCGGGTTGAAGAAGGAAATAAGTATCAGGAGAGAGCGAGACAAATTCTAGATAGAAAAACTCAAGAACTAAGACGAAGTAGCATACCACTTGTGAAGGTGCTCTGGGATCACCACCGAGTAGAGGAAGTAACTTGGGAACTAAAAGAAACAATTAAATTGAAATACCCCGGATTATTTTCTAGTAATAGTTGATGATGTGATGCATTGTACTTTTTCACTAATCAATTAAATTGTGGAACTTTGTTTATAATATCTTAATATATTATTTCATTTAATTAACCATGTAAATGTCTAAAAACAACTCAGACAGGAGTAATGAGTCATACACTCCATGGCCTGCTTGGCAACCAGTGGAGACTCCTTCAGACTCTGATGCAAACCACAACTTCTTTGCATCACTAACTCCCTCGCCTCAACGCTAGCGGTCCTTATTGCCAGAGCGCGTATGGCTTTATCGTAACAATATTGCCTGAAACAAACCAATGCCCTCATCCTGGCAAGATCTCCTACCAAAATTATCAGGCGGCGGCAACTACACGAAAAAGCATTTCGTCGCTCAACCTACCTCCCCTAAAACGCTGCAACCTGCAGTACCCTACGCCACCATCTGTGAGGCAAATGTGAGTATGAATCCGATTCCATTTGCTCGCCATTGTTTGATGATGTTGAGGATTCCACCGGCCACAGTATTATTCAAGGCCCTTTACCGGCATTACCCTGATCTTGCGTATAATGTTCATACATGTCATACTTATGCCTGTATACTTGGAGTTCATGTATTACAATGTTACTACGACAGATTAGTGGTCAATCTGACTCAACAAGACTTAGTCTTGTCCTCAATAACTTTAAGTAGTGAACGGGAAGCAGCGTGCTGCTCTAGACGATTGATATTTAAGTGGACCTCGTGTCCCACCTCTCAACTAGAGACTGATCTGGTTGGTCTTATTTGAAAACTATCAGCTTGTACAAGTGATACTGAACATTCTAACTTTACACGTGGTGATACTGACCTTATAAGAATCACCAGACGCTGCCAAACCCTATCTAATGTTAGTAAAGACCGGACCTGCTCATGCATTGGCATCATACATAAGCACCACCTAGGGACGTAAGTGGTTCATGATCCACAAAATAGTTAGAAGCAATGCTCACTATTTTTGATATTTCCCTAGAGAAAGACGTACAATAAGAACCCGGGATTTCCTGGGGATGGACATCTGTATGTGAATTTAGGGTGACGACCTTGGGGAGGGACGTACAATGAGAACCCGAGATTTTCTGGGGATGGACATCTGTACGTGAATTTAGGGTGATGACCTTGGGGAGGGACGTACAATGAGAATCGTGGTTTAACAGGGGATGGACATCTGTTCGTGAACTCAAGGCGACGTACAATCATGGAACCATTACGAGACGGTGTCATGCATACATACATGTTGCACTGATTATGATGTTATGTTGTATATATGTGATATTTGATTTTGAAGTTTCATTTATTAATTATCATATTCACGAACTATTTTACCCACTGAGCAATAACTCACCCATTGTTATCCAATTTTTCACAAGAGTTTAGGGTGGACTGGGTAGAGATTTTTGGGCCCACATTTTGTAACATTTGTTAATTATAGGGAGATTTTGGGAGGATGTTCCATCAATCATATTTTGTACAAAAATACATTCTGAAATTAATAAAATCAGATTTGTACTCAATTGTGTATCTGCGTACTCAGTTATTGTTATAATGCATTTGCGCCCCACCTGTGAGTGTTCCGCCGGTTTCGGCGCGTCCGGGCAGGGTGTGACAACTACCATACAAAAAACTTAAAATCTGAAAATGGAAAGGGATAAAACCAGCTATGGTCATATAGAAAAAATTTCAAATTTCTTTTTGCTTTTTGTCTAAACCTGGTCTGCTTTTTTAAAACGGATATGAAATTTGTTTTATATTAGGCCCAATTTTAAGTTTATAATTTTTGTACTCGCTTAAAATTATGCTAAATGATATCAAACAAAGGGGTCCAAATACCAATTACCACCAAGTTTCGTATCTATTTTAAAAGCGAATCGAGTCCGGACAAAGAGCAAAAAAATAGGTACCCAGTTACTAGGGGTAAAAATTAATTTTTTTCGTATTGCCATATAATTTTATCCCATTTCTATTTTTAGATTTTAGGTTTTTCAAAATTTTATTTTTTCTATGTTTATTATTATTTGTGGGTAGGTTATAAACTAAGCTTTTATTATTTTGTTGTTTAAAGCCATAGAAACTATATCATATTATTATCTTTGATGACTTTATTGATACAAAACTAATAATCTTTTCAAGTTTTAGAATCTAGATTTATATGCGAACGATATAAAATATTTATATTTAGTGTGGTTTTCACTAAATATAAATTTCATAAGTAAACAAAAATGGATAAAAGTGGTCTGCCCTTTTTTTTAAGGGATTTTTAGAGTTTGGGTCCTACAAAGTTTGAGTTTTTATAGTAGAGGTACCAAGTTTTTAAAATTTAGATTTTGGTCATCTACAACTCATTGGTCATCTTTCAATCAAATCGTTGTGACTCGGTTGATGTGTCTGACTATTTTGCCCCTTTCCCTAATAGCAACTTACGTGACCCCTCGGTAATTGCTATTTTTTATCGATCGGTAAGAAACTTAAAATAGTCATAACTTTCTCATTTTAACTCTGATTTGAGTGATTAAAGATGTGTTGGAAAGATCCTTTTTTCCGCTTTCCAACGCATCTTGAATCATTCAAATCGAAATTAAAATGAGAAAGTTATGGCTATTTTAAGTTTCTTACCGATCGGTAAGAAACTTAAAATAGCCATAACTCTTATTTTAACTCAGATTTTAACAATTCAACATGCGTTGGAAAGATATTTTCTTCTTCTTTCCAACACATTTTTAATAGCTTAAATATGAGTTAAAACTAAGAAGTTATGGTCATTTGAAGTTTATGTTCTGATCGGTCAACACAGGTATATAAACTTCAAATAACCATAACGTATTCGTTTTAACTCAGAATTGAGCAATTCAAAATTAGTTAGAAAGAAGAAGAAAATATATTTCCAACGCATCTTGAATTACTCAAATTAGAGTTAAAATGAAAAAGTTATTACTATTTGAATTTACTTATCGATCGGTAAACTTTCTTACTGATTGGTAAGTAAACTCAAATAGCCATAACTTCTTCATTTTAACTCCGATTTAAGTGATTTTTCTTACCAATCGGTAAGAAAGTTTACTGATCAGTAAGTAAACTCAAATAGTCATAACTTTCTCATTTTAATTTCTATTTGAGTGATTCAAGATGAGTTGAAAAGATATTTTCTTCCTTTTTCTAAAGTGTTGACTGATCAGACTTGGATCTTAATACCTGTGTTGACTGATCGGAACGTAAACTTTAAATGACCATAACTTTTTAGTTTTAACTTCAATTTAAACGATTCAAAATGTGTTAAAAAGAAGAAGAAAATATATTTTCAACGCATCTTAAATCGCTAAAATATGAGTTAAAATGAGAATTTCTTACCGATCCATAAGAAACTTCAAATAGCCATAACTTTATCATTTTAACTCTGATTTGAGTGATTAAAGATGCGTCAGAAAGATCTTTTCTTCCTCTTTTCAACGCATCTTGAATCACTCAAATCGGAATTAAAATAAGAAAGTTATGGCTATTTGAAGTTTCTTACCGATCGATAAATAGGCCCCTATTATTTATAATGAGCCTGGCCCAATAGGCCAATCTCTCAATCTCTTCTGAGTTCTCGTCTCTTTCTTCTCCCTCAAGGCATTTGCTTTCTTTTTTTTTAATTCTACTTTTAATCCCATTAGAGCACACAACAGAAGAAGAAAGACGAAGTAGCAAAGAACGAGAGAAAGAAAGAGAGGTAAAGAGAAATGGAGTGCGTGTTCGGGCTGGTTGGTAACGGTTTCGCTCTGGTAGTGGCTGATACGTCGGCTGTAAGTAGCATCTTGGTTCACAAATCCAACGAAGACAAGGTCATGGTTCTCGATTCTCACAAGCTCCTCGGCGCCAGCGGCGAAGGCGGCGACAGGTACAAAACAGCCCCCTTTCGCTTTTTTTCTTCTTGTTTTGGTTTTCATTTGGATTCGATCGCGATCTGGATTTTTCAATTTTTCTTTTTTTTTTCTTTTTTTTTTGAAAAAAAAATTGGGCAGAGTTCAATTCACGGAGTACATTCAGAAGAACGTCGCATTGTATCAGTTCCGAAATGGGATTTCGTTGACAACAGCTGCCGCTGCTAATTTTACTCGAGGAGAGCTCGCCGCTGCCTTAAGAAAGGTACCTCTTTTGTGTTTATTTTTTTCGGGATTTTGGAATTCTAGGGTTTATTCAGTAACTGGAGTTTTTAGGGTTTAATCGAACTGGAGTCTTTAGGGTTTTGGTGGTTGTGATTTGCGTTTGTGTGCCTAGTGTGATGCAAGGAAGGGATTATTTTTTTTAGTTTCATCTTGGGTAGCCGTTTGTTGCGAGTGTTTCTTTGAACTACTTGGTTGAGGTCTCTGTTTATATATATTTTTTTTTTCTATTAGTTTTGTTCTTTTGAATGTTTGGTGTTTTAGGGCTGAATTTGATCATCTGTGAGTGAGATTTAGGAAAGAACAAACAGGAAGAAATTGGTAAGCGAAGAATGGCTTAAAACTAGACACAATTTTCGGATTATTCTTCTTCAACAGAATTTGCGGGAATATATTGGAGGTGTAAACCTTAATGCTCATCTTTTCTAATGAATACAGCTATATTATGATAATACTTAAAATAAAAATGTCGTGATTTTTATTCGATTGTGGTGGAAGCTAGAAAATGATATATAATGTCAATGATAAAGTTTTGTTAGTTATGATTATATCATAAGAAGTGTCGATTTTCGTAAGTTTCAGAATGTACTACCCTCTCGAACATGGGAATGAAAAAGGAATCATAACCCTATCAAATTTGAGGTGATGCACTTCAACTTCCATTTCCAAGTACAGAATTAAGAGAGCAGAGCCTTTTAATTTATAAACATTCGTGGTTCTTTAGGAGGAAGCTTAGCCTTGAAAGAGTAAAAACAAAGAGATGCTTGAAGGAGGTGAAGTTTAGAAAGAAAACACTCAATTGGAAAGAAGAAAGATCTCATATACAAAGAAGATATTTGGAGTCATAAAGTAAAAGGTATGTTCATGGAATATAAAATTCCTGGAAGTTCTCCAGAGTTCCATCGAACTTCTTCAATTTTTTTAACCTAAAATTTGAAAAATTCACCAAAGTCTGTCCAACATCACCAATTTTTTTTGACACTTAATATACTGTAAATAAAAAAGCTGAAGACTTTAATATCCATCTAAAGAACAAAATATTATGTTATGGTTTAGGAATAAATTGTGTTAATCAACTCATAGATCTTCAAGTCCAATATATCATATATGCTAGCGTTGCTAAGGTGTTGAGATGATCCCTAAGTAATTTACCTTACTTAGTTGAGCTTGTGCTAGGCGTTGCCTGGCAGTAAAAATTAAATGAAGTGCGTAATATGGACATATAACAATTTCACATCTAGTATTAAGTATTTTAAGTTTTTAAGTTCCTTATTTTTTTTATGAGAAGAAACAGTGTTAGTAGTTACTTTTTTTTTTTCTTTTTGTTTTTAAGTTACTTATGTCTTAAGGAGACTTTTAAATTTTGTTGAGGATATTTTTCAATCTAAAACCTTTAAGAATAATGCTCATCTTAAAACATGTATCATTACTTAAATTTAATTTAGGTACTTATGTCTTAAGGAAAGTTGTAAATTTTATAAAGGATATTTTTGAATTTAAAACTTTAAAGAACAATGGTCATTTTAAAAGATGTGTCATTGTTTGCTAGGGAAATAGTAATTACAAGAACATGTTTGTTTTTGAAAAAACAAAAAATTCCAGTTTTGATGTATATATTTGTAAGAAAAAGAAGAGATGAAATATTCAACCAATTACTATGAAGCGTTTAAATTTTTTAAATTATAGGGAAGCAAGTCAGTTACCTAAAAAATTTCCTAGTTAATTGACTCAATTCTAAGTGAAAATGCCTAGGCCACACCTTGAAGACATTGATATATAGTATTATATACTAAAAATATCATATTAGCTTCTTAAATCACCAATTCACCATTAAATAAAAGTTATAAAGCTGTTTGTTATATACACAATATGCACCAAAAATTATAAAAGCGTAACTCTTACTTTAAATTATTATATTTTATAATGCTACGTTCTTGCTGAATTATTATACTTGTTTTAGCATATCTTTAAAGATATATAGATCTTCAGGTAAAAAACCTCAAAACTTCTCTAACGTGAACAAATTTTACAGAAATTTCTATGTTGAATTGGAAGTTCCAATTAATTCCAAAAAGTAACGCAAAATCTATGATAAAGTCAAATTTTGGTCGTTGAAGACATGAAGGTAAGGCAAGGCGATGGTGGTGGACTTGGGCTATGTCTATTTGAAATAGAAGTTCACATCATGATTTAATGACTAGAACATCAAGATATAAAGACAATTCAACTGATGTAGAAGTCCAAATGCCATTATTGTGGTATTACTTTGAAATAAAGTAGGGAAACCACAACCTGCCACTGTCATGACATAAGAGGCCATGTAACATTGCAACATTGTTTCTGTTGTGATATATTACTTTAATTCACAACTTCCCTTAATTCAGTCACCTACTTATTACTAGTGCTAACTTCCCTTGGCAAGTGGAGACTCTTGCATAGACTTCAATTCAAAGGTGCAACTTGACATATGCTTGTGGTTAAAAGTAAAGTTGCAGATCATCAATACTTACTGTAAAGTGTTGTGCACAAAGGTCCTGTAATTTACGTTATTTGTCACATGAAATACAATTATAAATGACAAAACAACCTCATATTCTTCGTGCCATGACTTTATGTGCTTGCCTTGTTTTTGGAGTTATCACATGCTTAGCAAAAGTAACAGTGAGCATGGTTGTCAAGGGCACTCATAAAATCTTAGGCGGAAGCATCCACCTAATTCCTGAGGCAAGGTGTATATAAGCTTGTGATTATAATTTTCATTTCAGATTCATGTATAGCTTGTCAAAGAAAATGGTTATTTGTTCATTGGTTATTGTATTAAAGGACAAGTCATAAAACTTGACAAAATATTAGTCATAAAAAAATCTTGAAAGTTTATTTCACTCATTATAAAAGGGGGATAAACTTGAAAAAAATATTAGTTATAAAAAAATTCTTAAAAGTTATAGTTTTGCTGTGAGTGAAATAATGGTCTCAATGGTATAATCCTTCTTATTGGCATCCTCTTGTCCACAAACCAACTACAAATTGCCAAGGTAGTTAGGTAGGCAGCAGGAAAATCTTTGAAACTTTTAAAATTTTCAGACTTGGGGAACTTCCATCTTTTCATTCTTTTTATTTTTAATCTTTATATCTTTTTCTCTTCTTCATAAAACTTTTTTAAATATCAGAAACAAGATCTTCTTCACAAAATTAAATTAGTCAAAAAGAAATTGAATTGGGATGATAGAAGTTGTTAAACTGTGCAGTGTTTGCATCTGTGTGTTTTTTCTTCTTTTTTTTCTTACATCAATTGCCCATTTTATTGTTGCTTACGAAGCTGTAGTTTTTGTTTAAATTGTACTGATTGTTATTCAACGAATTATGAATTTAGTTTTCCTTGAAAAACTAATTGTACAAGTTAATTGTTTCTACATATTGTTTGTCCTATTATTTACTGCAAAAATTTTGTATTAGATTTGAAGTGGTTATATGCTGATTTTGTTTTACGATTATGTCTAGTATAAGATTGAGCAAAATATCTCATTTACATGTTATTAATTATGTGTCTATTCTATCTTTGGGAAATAAAGCTTCATCTTATTTTTGGAACGAAAAGGGAATATTTACCTACTATATGTTTTCTTCTTCATTAAGGTGCAATTGTGTGAAGCCATTTTATATTAAGTTGCAATTGTGCATTTGACGCCAAATGCAAACAGGTGCAGCCAATGATAAATGTCATTAATTGTGATTGTATCATGTGAAGTGTCAATTTACAAGTTTCTGAATGTACTAAATTTTATGATTGTACACAAATTTTAGTGGTTCACAAGTTTCAGAACGTGTTAAATTTTGTTCCAATAATCTCCTCGGTGAACAACTCTTTTCTATCTGATTCACATATATTTGTGAATTTTAGATTTATTAATGGGAATCCCGTTTTCTTTATGAAACCCGAACTAATGGTTGAGTTCCAATTAAGACTTTGATGATTCTGCTAAACCCCACCTAATGTTTGGCTTTTCTACATTAACTAGGGCCTCAAAGTCCACAAAGGTCAACATTCTTATGTGAATCTACAGTCAAATCACATCAAACTAACCCTTAATACAAAGTATATCATTTGTTTCAATAATCTCCTAGGTGAAGGTGAAGAACTCCTTTCTATCCGATTGATATATAATTGTGAATCTCAGATTTATTAATGGGAATCCCATTTTCTTTAAGAAACCCCAACTAATGGTTTCAAATCACATCAAAATCACCTTTAATCTATAACCTCCCTCCCTCTCTCTGATTTAGAGAAGACCCAGTGTCTTTTGAAGGAAGGATTAGCTGAAGAAAAGTTGAGGAATGGAGAAATTATTTGGTTGGTCAATCTTGCTTCTTGTTAATGATAATGCATGTGATGAACTGATATTTTCTTACATAAGAAATTTATGGTCTTAGGCTTTTAGCTTGGTGGTACAATTTATCTTTGGACCTCTTAGCATCTTGTTGAATTTGTCTTTTCCTGGCCACCCACGAGTTACTAGTATTAGTGGCACTGCAGCAGTATGATTGTACTTGTTGCCTGGTTAAACCCTTAAAAAACTCATGGTAGTTTTGTGTATGTGTATGTGTTTGAATTCTTTTTCCGAGTTCTTATACTAATCACCTTTTTTAAGTTTTCTCCGCGTAATAGTCTGACTTGGTTGAATCCTTTTGTCCTTGTTTCAGAGCCCATATTTTGTAAACATCCTTATGGCTGGCTACGACAAGGAGACAGGCCCGTCTCTTTACTACGTCGACTACATTGCCACCCTTCATAAGATTGAGAAAGGTGCCTTTGGCTATGGATCATACTTCTGCCTTGCCATGATGGACCGCCACTACCACAGTGGCATGTCTGTGGAAGAAGCAGTTGATTTGGTTGATAAATGCATTATGGAGATTAGGTCCCGGCTGGTCGTGGCCCCTCCAAATTTTGTGATCAAAATTGTGGACAAGGATGGAGCAAGGGAGTATGCCTGGCGTGAATCCGTCAAAGATGCCACCAATGCTGCTGCTGCTGCTGTTGCTTCAGCTTCAGCTTGAGCATCTGCAAGTGTTTTTAGCTTCTGTGTTTTTTTTTTCTTCTTAAACTCAAAAAGTATAGCCACTTGGGATTATTTCTTTGTTGTCAATGGAACTTTGCAAATGGTTTTATTTGCTTTGTGTTGTTTACTTCCTCACTGCATTCCTTTATTGATGAAGCTCAAGGCCATAGTTACTTTCATCATAGAAGTGTCGCGATTATTTATCTAAGCAGGCAGATTTCATTTATGAGATTTGGTATTGTGGTCAACTTTTAAAAAGTTGGTCCTCAGATCATTGAAAGAAGTAGAAAGTGTTGTCTCGACTCTCACAGGCACTTATTAAGCATTTAAAGTTTCCTGCTTTACTGAATGCAAGCCATGAAAGCCTCAAAATCAACAATACATGCCATAATTCAACTTCCTGTACAATCCATGGCCTCCCCATTCTATAAATTGCTTTGGTTTGTTTGGAAATTTGGGATTTGGAAACACAAATCCACATGCAACATTGATTTATTGCTAGTAATGATGGAACCGAACCCATTATTGTAGCTCATCCTGATCGTGGAGTTTCTAACCATTACATTTTCAATTGTTTGTCACAAGTCATATTTAATTACTTTCTTTATTTATGAAAAGAGAAAAGAAAATTAAATTACAACGTCGCCTGAGAGATTCGAACTCTCGCGGGGAAACCCCATGTACTTAGCAGGCACACGCCTTAACCACTCGGCCAAAGCGACGCTTGTTGAAAGAATTGTTCTCATTAATTATTTAACAAACTATTATCCCCCCCCCCACAAAAAAAAAAAAAACAAATAAAAATCCCTCTAACACACATTCAATCAAATATTACATGAAGAAATTGTAAAGCTAGTGCTTAAAAAGCAGGACTCCAAGAATGAAGAGTAGGAGAGGTTTGTTAGTGAGCTTGGAGGATGATGAGTTTGGTGTCAAAACTGGGCGAATTCCTGGAACTTCAGTTGGGCCACCGGAACTCACTGGTGGAGATGCCGGAGTCATCCCCAAAGTTGTACCTGGTTCTGTTGATGGAGTTGGTGGCTTCAAATCTGTCAATATATACATACATATCAGTAAATTAATTAGGACCTTATAATACATTTAATATTAAGATGGGTCGTATAATTAAATTAAGCAAAAATTACTTACCTCTAGTAGAAGTAGTAGGAGAAGGAGCTGGCCCAAATGACACTGCAGGACCTGCCAGTAGGAACCAAACATGTTAAATTAGTAGCCCAAATATTCATGAAACTCAAATTATAATATGTATTCAAATGATCATACCTGGAGCTGGAACAGGAGCAACAGAAGCTGCAATAAATTAACATGGTAATTAAATTAACAAATTAAAATATAGAATAGAATAAATATCACATATAAATAAATATATGTATATATATATAAATATTTACCTTTGCACTGGAGATCGACTTTACTCATGTTGCAAGCACGAGGGAGTGAGATAGCTAGAGTTCTGTTAATGGGTACCCGGAAAGGCATATTTCCAGTAACTATGAGGCAAGCACAATCCATGCTAGCACTTGTGAGTGATTGAAGAGAACTGCAACAATCTGCTGTGGGTGATGATGATGGCCCATTAGTACTATTGCTACTGCCTTGAATAATGTAGTTCAAGCATGGCGAGAAGCTATTGATCATGGAGTTTGTGCATGCCGGGTTTATGATCTGCCCTTCAACTCCTACTTCTACTGCCAGAATTACCATTACTACTACTGTCATTGCTGATACCACACTTCTGTGATTAGCACTGTACTTGAAGCCATATTTGATGATCTTCATGGTCTCCATGTATTTATTTCTCTGATCTTAAACTGCTCTGATTGTTATCGAGAATTAGAGATGGGTAAATAATGTATGAAACCGTCGATGATTTTGAGAGGGAGAAAGAGAGGGAATTTATAGATGGAGAATTGTAGTGTTGAGTGTTAGAGGAAAAAAGCAGTGGACCAATGGTTCGGTTTCCAAATTTCACCAAACCTTAACGAAAATTTTGTTTTCATAGACTAATTAATTTATGGAATGTTTAGGTTCTGTTTATGCCAAAAAAAAAGAAAAAAAAAAGGTTTAGATTCTGTATTCCTAGAAGCTGAATAGCTATCTAACTCTCAGTGTTATTTGCATGCCACCTGTTGCCCGCACCAAGATAATATTTAGAACATTAACTACGACATATAAAACTAGATACCAGGTGTTAAGCTGATTTGCATACAAATATACAAATTGATCTCAACCCTATAAAAGAAGGTTTAATTGAATAGCTTAACATCCAGTATAAAACTTTATCAAATCAACTATCACATAAATCAATACCAGGTGTTAAGCTGATTTGCATACAAATATACAAATTGATCTCAACCCTATAAAAGAAGGTTCAATTGAATAGCTTAACATCCAGTATAAAATTTTATCAAATCAATTATCACATAAATCAACGTCAACTATTCAAACTCTAATAAAGCTTAGAAGAGGAAGTAAAAGTAAATTCATTAAACCGACTCGTGTAATTTTGAAAAGTTGAGTTGAGACTTGGGCATTTGAAATATACAAAGGGGAAGGAGGAGGTTCTCTCCTAAATTATAAGCAGATGTTTTGGTCATATAAAGACAACAGTTAATTTCCTAATAAGATGATGAAAAGTTAAGAAAAGAATGGGATTCTGTAGAGTAGAAACTTCCTCAAAAGGAGACGACATTTCTTATGGGACACGTTATGCAAAGTGAAAATATTATTTTTTTCCAAGTCTTTATGTTTGAACTAAACCCTATTTGTTTACCAAGAAATAGTTAGAGAGTAGGAGAAGTTGGTGACCGAAATACACAGCTTCATTTGAATGTTCTTCACTGACTTTTCCTTTATAAACCAGCACCCTTCATTTCTCTTCCCATCATCCCAAAACTCAATAATCCAAGCTCATTACCATTCTCAAATCTCATTATTACTTCTGGACATCACTAGTTTCAGCTAAACTTAGCAAATCTATGTCTAAAATGGCTGTAAGAATGATGGAAATGGCTATGGTTGCAGTGGTAGTTACCATGCTCTTTGCAGGAGCTAGTGCTCAATCAAGCTGCACAAATGTGCTCATAAGCATGTCCCCATGCTTGAACTACATCACTGGGAACTCATCAACTCCATCATCTTCATGTTGCTCTCAGCTTGCTAGTGTTGTCAGGTCACAGCCACAGTGCCTCTGCCAGGTTCTTGATGGTGGTGGCTCTTCACTAGGGCTCAACATCAACCAGACTCAGGCTCTGGCTCTTCCTAATGCTTGCAATGTGCAGACTCCACCCATTAGCCAGTGCAAAGGTGAGATCGATCTTTTTCCATTCTTTAATTTGACACAACAGGTGTTTGCTTCAGTTACACAGTTTTCTGTAGATTTCTGATCCTTTGCCATCTTTGATTATATGCAGAAGGTGCTTCTCCAGCAGCCTCACCAACAGGAAGACCTGATGACTCTCCGAACACTTCAGTGCCAGGTATAAGATGTTCAGGATTGATTCGATTCTGTTCTACTTCATGATCAGAAATTTATGTTAATATGTTCATAAAAGCATGTAATATACAAGCATTGACAATCATAACTACATAAAAATCCATATGGTACAAATACGTAGGAATTTATACATATTTCTGAAAATATAATGTGAAATTGTATGCATATGCAGGAGGGGGATCCAAGACAGTACCATCAACAGACAACACATCAGATGGAAGCTCTGTAGCATTGCCATTCTCCCTGCTCTTCTTCCTTCTCTTCATTTCATCATATGTTTCAACCTCAAGCAGCAACTTCTGAGTTCATTTTGGGTCTTTTATTGTCATCTTTAGGTCCTTGTATGTTGGTGTCATTTTTTACTATGTTATTTCCCTTTGATTGAGTGGTTTTGTACTTCTTGTATTGATCATTTATTTGAGACCTACCACGCCTTGGTCCCTTTGTTTACTATGTGTATAGATAGTATCTGTTCTTACATAATAAAAGAGATATTTATTCTACTCTATATTTTATCATTGGCAGCACACTTGCAAAGAATTTGAGAAGTAATATGATCACTCATTAAGAGGAGATTTCACTCACCAAAATTTTTCAGAACCATTTGCTACTAAGCATGCTACACATTATCATTGAACTTCCATATAAAATAATGGATAAATGAGTGCATAATTTATGACCCTTCTCCAGTTATTCATTGAGCTACCATTCCCTAGGAAGCATGCTTCCCAATCTCCAAATGCTTACAATGTCACACCTATCAGAGGCACCAGTATATGTGTGTACTCCAAGTGGTATCTTTGCCCTTGTCAGAGCATTAGTAGTGTGTCAAAATTCTAAGGTCTTAATTTGTTACCAATTCTAAACCCTGCAAGACATTATGAAAGAACATCTATGGAATGGAAAGGTAAAATGGGTAGCAGAATTTGCCATGTTTGATGCTAAACAATTTAAAGATGAAATCACTTCTTTTTTCTTTTGTTAATTTGATCTTATTTTACTATTAACTTGCCCAATTTTAGGTGTAGCAGCTTCATTGATTTTAGAAGTATTTGATCCAGATGAACAAGCACAAAAGAAAAGTCATCATATAGATAACAACTAAGGGCATGTTTGATAGGTGTGAAAATTAATATTTCCTTGAGAAAAAAAATCTCAAGAAAATAGAAAAGTTTGAGTTTGATTACTAATATTTTTTTTAGAAAATTTTTCTCTAACACCCTTATTTTCTCACCTATGAAGGTGAGTAATTTTTAGTATCATTATTATTGTTCATGGTCTATATTTAATGAAACTTCTTAAATTTATTCTTTTTGCATCACATGAGTGGGAAAAAAAAAACCATTTACTCATGTACAATCAAACAACCATGAGAATATCTTCTAAAAAAAATTGTTTTGTGAAATTATTTCTCGAGAAAACTAAATTTTCTCAAAAGGACTTTCTTAGCCATGAAACCAAACCTAAGGTATATTATTAAACATCTACAAAATAAATATTTCCTTTGATCAAAACACAAAATACAAAATATAAAACAAATGTTGAATACATGATGTAAAACAAAAGAGATCTAAAAGGGCAGCCCAGTGTACGAAGCTTCTGCCTATGCAGGATCCTGGGGAAGGGTCGAGCCACATTAAAATCTATTATATGCAGCCCTACCTTGCTTTGCATTCTGACATTAGGGTCGGACCACAAGATGTAAAACTAAAGAGTTCTGATTTTAGCTTTTTAAATATGATCTGCATTCTCACTAGTTTTGTAAGACAATGTTACAAGGACGAGAATAAAGTGTGCAGTCCAACAACTTCTGTCATGAATCTCAAAGAACTTCAACTATGTGAACGGGAACGAACAAATTCTTCTAGTTTGTCCCATACTTCTAGTGCTGCAGCTCGATCCTGGTGTCTCTTGTTTTTACTAATCTGCATGTTGAAGTCACATATGCAATTAACAATAGAGGTTTGTCTACTGACTTATTTAAAGGGCTCATTCACTGTGAAAATACAAAACAACTCTAAAAGCGGTAATATGCTCACCGAGATGATCTTTACATTCCACTGTTTCACTGTCTTTGCTGATTCCAAGCTATCATCTTCAAAACGCATGTAAAACCCTATAACTGCAGAAAATCCAAGATGCACAACCTTAGTATACATTTTAGTCTACTATACTACTAAGATAAGAGATGCATCAACATCAACATAAGACCTTTATCAGTCCTATCATTGAATTTGATTCACTCTTTGTCCTCTTTCCATTTCAGTTCATCCTTAATTCAGTTAATTGCGCTCTTTCACCACTATCTCATCGCTGTGTTCAATGCGGATGCATGTTTTCCTTTTTTGTATAGTGGTACAAAATTCTTTGATCCATTTCTTTCATATTCTAAGCTATTAATGGGCAAATCAATTCCCATTCTATGACACACAATTCCGTTGGATACGCTTTACAACTTTATACATATTATTAATTCATTTCATGATCATTGACAGTCCCCTCGATCAGTTTAAGAATATCCAAATTTTCCTTCGTGATTATATTGATCTTATAGTTATCATTTTAGTAACTTCAACTAAAACATTCTCATTTGCTCTCACATGTGGAATGCTCATCTCCACTACACTCATTTCTTGAACAGATTGATTGTTAATTTTAAGAAATATTGAACATTGTATATAAAAGACAACAATATTCCAAATAAAAAACAGTGTCTACAATCCATAATTAGTGGCAAAGTATTTGGACATGATGAAATAACACAAAAGGAAGAAGAAATATGAATTAATGTTTTCCAAATAGAATTATGATTTCAACTTCAAATTATGCTTTTAAAGGACATAAAGGCCGAAAATTAAATACCCTCCTTCAGCTATTGGAGAGAGAAGGAGCGTCAACAAGAAATATAAGCACCAGTCAGTCACCAAACCTCTTTGCAATGTTACATGAACTCGGGTACAGGTGTCAAACGTGTACCCTAGGGGTTCGACTTGTTCATTTTTAAATTCTAGGATACTGGGACTTGGATAAAAAGTGTCTCAAAATTTGGGTTTGGGTACTTGAATAGTGTTAATGTTCACTATGAAGCCTATATTCAATGTTGTTCTTTCCTTCTTCTTTTTTCTTCTTTTCACTCGTTCATAGTCTTTTTTGTTCCCTCACTTAAGTGATTTGTCGCCTATTGGTCGCTATTTTTTATGCTTTCTCTTCTTTCTATTGGAGAATCCACATAGTAATATTCTAAAATTTAAAGTGTCGAACACATATCTCATACCTATATCATATCATGAAGACATGAAGTATCGGACATGGGTATGTCAGGCTAAAGCGAAGAGTTTGGGTAACACAACTTCCTTGTGCCATTGTTTTCAAAATAAAGGAAACATAGAACTCAACCCGCATCGCAAATGCACATTTACGTGAGTTTGCTAATGGACTCCCTAAGCAAAACTAGAACAATTAATATCATCAACATTATCCAAAAACAACTAATGATTATGAACTAATAATAGCTTATACTAGTGGGAATTGTTCTTTCCATTCAAGAAATTCTCATCTTTCTGAAGAAAATTCAACAGCAGGAACATAGTTCACAAAGAGCATACAAAATTCACTTAAAAAAAAAAAAACCTTACTCTTATTGAATATCTCCACATGATCTTTGAAGGGCCAATCCTTGAATTGCCACTCCTTGCCCAACACAAACACAGCAACAACCCTATCCCAATCCTCTGCCTTCAAACTAGAAGGCTTATCCCTAACCTCATAAGCAGTCACCACTCTATCCCTACTAAACTTCTTCTGCACCGTAACGCAATCCGGTTTCGTCCCCTTCATCTGCTTCACCTTCACATCCGTCGGAATAAACACTCCGTCCTCCAAAAACTCCTTCACATTATATATAGTAATCAACGTCTGAGACGCACTCGGCACCAGAATTATCGGCACTCCCTCCCCAATCTTGCTCCCCTTGAGGAAATGCATCTTCGGTTTCGGCGTTGTCTCAAACCCTAATTCCTCCCCACCATCCTTCCAAAACCCCCGATGATGATGATGATGATCATCCGATCCCATCAATCTATTCTTCGCCACCAATCCGTCCTTCCTCTGCTGCGACTCGATCCGCTGCCGCTCCTCTTCTCTCCTCGTCGACGCCACAAGAACGCTGTAAAAATCCCTATGCCTACACTCCAACAACGATTCCCGATCCTTCAACGGCCTCTCCAAAGCCCTAATCATCGACACATAATCCACCTTCTCGGAAACCCTAACCCTAGCCCCATCCTGATCTTCCTCCGCTACGTCATCCACCGGAGCGTCGCGAACTCCGACCAGTCCGGGATCCTCCGGCCGGTATTCCTCGACGTCGATAGGTCCGGCGTCGAGGATCTTCGGGTTTTGACGGACGACGAGTTCGATGGCGTCGGTGGAGGAGACTTTTCCTTGGAGGTACTCGAGCAAGGGTTTCCGGTCCGGTAGGGTTACGGCGGGGATTTTGTGAGTGCGAGCGTTTTGGAGGTACTCGGTATGCTTGATGTGGTGGTTCTTGACGTAGTAAACTAGGGTTTCGAGAGTGTAGAGATTTCCTTGTTTTGATCGGTACGCGGTTTCGGCTGCGCACGGGAAGACGTATTCGTTGCCGAAGCGGAAGTCGTCGCCGATTCTCACGATTTTGTCGAGCTCACCTCGGACGGTAAAGTCGCGGAGAACTGTGAGAGGGTCCATTAGAGGAGTGAAGAAGGTGAAGGTGAGATGAGTTGCAGAGATGGAGAGGAGAGAGGATTACTTATTTACTTCTGATGAAGAACAGAGAAGACTGTAGGGGGAGTGAAGATGAAAAATGGTGGACTTGGGAGCAGTTTGGTCAAGGCCCAAGCCCAACTGTTGACTCTGGAGAGCAGGTGCATTTCAGGTGAGTGGACGTTGATATTAATTTGTTGATGGCAAAATTAGAGGGGTACGCTAAATTCACCCACCATTTCTTTTATGTCCACTCTTTTTTTTTTAACTCACCTAAAATTTTAAAATCAAACAATCTTTTTCTTCTTCACCCTCTTAAATTTTCATTTTGCCCCTCTCATTTTCATCCTCTCTAAACCCCAACGCTCTCGTCCTCTCTTGTTTCTTCTCTTTTCTTCTCAATTGATTTATTATTTTTTCAAGTTTTTCAATCATTTAAAGGGTTAGAACAATATTCAGAAGGTTTGTAAGCAACAACCTAGTGAAAACTTAAATCATTTAAGGTTTTGGAGGCGTCCAACTCTAATCGGTTCAAGTCAAATCTTAAATCTCAAACCGATAAGTAAAATATGATTTTTACATGTTCTAAATGTATTTCAATGTGTTGTTAGATTTGAATGTATTTTTGCAAAAAAAATGGGTGAAAATGGTGGAATGATGTGGCGAAAATGAGTTTCGGCAACCCATTTATGCGTCGTATTTGTACATGTCCGACCCTAGTGGGTTAGACAATATATTTTTTTGGTTTTTTCTTTTAATTTTTCTTTTTTGTTCAACTCTGATAGGTCACACAGACCTTATTCTGTCCACCCACGCAGGGTTGGACACGCCCAATTCGGGGGCAATTTTTCTATGTTTTAAAACCCATTTTCGTCCATTTTCTCTTAGATTTTGGGTATGTTTTTGCAAAACAATAGTGAAAATGATGGAAGTATATGTTTTTTATTTGAAAAATACAAAAAAATGACAAGATTAAAGATTGAGATAAGTTGGAGAGTGAAAGATTGAAGGGTTTAGGATAGAGAGTAATATGTAAAGAGAGACGGGGAGGGTTTTAGGAAGGGTTTATTAATGTCCTTTTGGTAATTTCACATGATGATTTTTTTGTCTTTTCAATTTTTTGATCAGGTGGGTGAACAGAGAGTAAAGGGCGGATGGATTTAGCTAGACCCAATTAGAGGGGAAAAAAAATATAAGTTTTACTAGGGATGTGATTGGTCCGGTTTGGCCCAAAACCCCACTCGACCAACTAGGTCTAGTAACATCAAAACAAACCCAATGCCACCTGACCTTACATTTGGGGAGAACCCAACTCGACCGACCAATTATTAAGTTGGGTCAGTCGAGTTGGGACCTATTTCCTAAACCTGACCCAACCCAACCCAGAATGGTCGGGTTTGGTTGGATTGGGTCGAGTTGGGACCTATTTCCTAAACTTGACCCAACCCGACCCAGAATGGTCAAGTTTGGTTGGGTCGAGTCGGGTTGGCAGGTTTGCTTACACCCTTTAGTTTTACTGTATGGACACAGATTGACGTTTAGACATATCACCTTTTTTTTTTCATACAAAGGTTTAGACATCGATCGCCCCTCCTAAGGTAAGATTGTTATTAAGCACCTCATATATAAGGGTTGCATAAATATGTTGTCTAATAACAATTTTAAGCCTATCATGTAAAAGTTTGTCAATTCGCTCAACCGGCCCTCTTACATTACTTTTAAGGTTCCCTCAAAACAAAGGTGTTGCTAGTTTAGGGTTTCTTTCTCGGCATGATGATATGAGACCATGGCATCAAAACTTGTACTTCCTAATATGAATTTCTTGTAATTAGACCGGTGGTATTTTGATTGTTTTGTTGAATACATTTCATGTTGTCTAGTTATGATCTATTTGATCTCTCATCTACATTCCTTACATTTTTTTGTTTGAAGATTAAGAGATTTTGAAATACTCAAAGACTTTGTTTTAGTTTAGGGAACATCAAGCATTTTGATCACCTTAGTTTCAATATGTTTTAATCACATGTTGCTCTTGTGGTTAAGCACCTCCCCCAACTCATGAGGTTGGGATTTTGCCTCCGGTACTTCAATTCTCTTAATAGGTGTGGGAGTAAAAACCACGATAATGGTCTAAACACTATGACATATGAATCTAGGTATCGTCTCCTTTGCTATAGTACACACATTGTAGCTCCCACCAATTGAGGACCCAACCACCTTTAATACTTGCCAATAGTCAAAAAAAAAAAAGGTTGAGACTTCAACTACTAAGTGGGAGGAGAAGGTAAGATAAGCATCCCATCGGCTTCTTAGCACAATTATTTAGGCTATATTTGTCACATAATTTAAAAATAATTTTCAAAGTATTGGGATATGATTTTTTTTTAGTATATTTATAGTTTTTAAAAATATGTTTGACATCATATTCAAAAAAGTATTTTTAAAATTTGAAAATAATAAAAACTTGTTTGGTTTCTTTTAGACTTCACATAAGTTTAGTTGAATAAAAAGTTATTGTGGATCCCGTCATTTCTATTTTTTATAAATCAATTAAAAAAAAAACTCAAAAAATAATTTTTTTATATTTTCTAATAACAAGCAATTTATTGAACATTTTTGGAAAAACAGTTTTTGAGTCTTCCTATACCCCAAACAAGGTCTTTTTTTCTAAGAAATTCTTTTTTTTTTTTACTTTTTTTTTAAATAGAGAAAATTAAATTTAAAAATGATGTCAAACACGACATCATGAAAATAAGATAGGTTAGTTGAATGGTCTTAACTCTTGTCCGTATATGTAAATCATAATACTTCTATTATGATAATTCCTTGCACCTAAGGTGATGTTTGTTAACTCTGCCTCCAACAAATATGATGCAATTTAACTAATCACTAAACTATGACATCACAAACTAATTATTGATCATATATAACTTCTTGGTAGGCACTACTAAAACCATGCAAAACCTTAAAATAATATCAATTTACCTAGATTGCCAATGAAGTGTTGGTGCAGTTGATCGCTAGCTCTACGGGTATTTCACTGGTTATTGAAGGTTAACAGTTTTTCAAACTATGTGTCATAGCGAACACTTACACAAGGTTTGTAAAAACTGCGTCGGCATAAGGGTATGAGCTAGACGGAAGTGACAAATTTTCAAACTCGATTTGAGCTGATTCGTATCGTTGGGTGGTTTTTATTGTCCCACCTTATTGCTGTAGGGATTAGTGAGTTTAGGAGCTAGGCCTGATACCCCACGGAGAACAAATATTGTATATTTGTATCTTCTTTAAAAAAATATTAATTTATCTAGATTCAAAATACTTAGAAGTTAGTTGACACTTCATAAGTAATAAATGATCTATATAAGTTATAGCAAAACTTTTCAACACTACACCTATTCATCCTATGTTTATAAATTAAAAATTCACTTGTTATCAAAGCATTGCCACATACATAAAGATTAAACTACTTACCCATTGCAGACACTTTAAATGACCATGGACATCTTTATATATATCTCTTAAAGCCAATTTTCGAATACTCTTGTGTTTTCTTTTAACATTGACCTTGATTTATCTTGCTATCTTTAAAATTAAAAAAGTATTGTGGGGGACAAAAGGGGGCGGAAATGTAATAAAAATATAACCACCTTTCCGTAACTGATGGTTAAAGTACGGACGCTAGATATTTGTGTTTTTATCGATCTCATGTGTCATCTTAGCATCGCTCTTTAAAAATATAATGAAAAATTATTTTGTAGTAGGTCATTATACATTAGCAAATCACTAAAGGCCCCGTTTGATATTCAATTTAAAAACTGTTTTTTTGTTTTTCAAACCAAGATTCTTTGAATGCTTGTTTGGTTGAAATGTTTTCAAAGAATTTAAAAAAAAAGTTTTTTTTAATTCAACTTTAAAATTTACGAAGAAAACAAGAAATGAAGAAAACAACTTTTTGTTGTTTTTCATTTATTTTTTTAAAAATCAAACTCCAAAAACAAGTTTTTTTAAAAACACAATTTTAAAAAAGTTTAAAAATATGACATCAAACATGCCCTAAGTTTTTTCATAGGAACAATTTAATATAAAATTACTCTATGAAGTTTTTAATAGTAAAAATTTTCAAATTGGATGTCATAAACAAAAGTTTAAGATGGTATATTAAAGAACCTGGTAGTAGAATGAAAACCTTTAAATTGGTTAAAAAAAAATTAACATATTATAAAAAATTGACTAAAGATTAGGAATGATTTTTCTTAATTGCAAAGATGAAGAGAAAGAAACCAAAAATAAATATAGTAAACTCAAAAGTATATGATTTGTTATTAGGAAAAAAAAAAAACATACGATTCGTTTATAAACTAAGTTAGGCCAGCCCAAACTAAAAGAGAGATGCTTACTTTTTTAAATAAAGAAAAAAAATCAAAGATCGTAGCTATATGTTTTTTAGGAAGTGACTGGGGATGAACTCATGGCCTCAAAGTTTCCCAATAATATTACATTTATATATATTAAGCATTTTAAAAATGCAAGAGTCTTGTTGATATTTAAGAAACGTGAAAAATCTAAGAATACTCCCCAACTGGAGCTTGCTTATGGGGTTCGAACCTCGCTGGTTACATGGTCTAGGTTCCCATCCCACCTATCTCTGGCTGATGTAATAATTCACTGACAATCAATGTAAATAACTAAAATCTTTGATGACATTTTGATAATTTTTTTTATTTTTTAACAGTGGTAGCTCAGATGTTTAACAAATTAAGTATAAGTGAGGATAAAGTTCATGTCTCGAGTTCGAGCCTGAACATGTTTCTATTTATCTGTCCTTGTTGAGAAAATCAACCTAAACGTCTTTATCATGTTCGAGTTTAAAATTAGTCTCCTAAAAAAAAAGATGACAACTCTATGGTTTTAAAAAATTGGTAACCAAAAAAAAAAAATTAAAGAAAGAATAACGAAAAAAGTAATGCTTTTGACTAATACATTTTTCAAACATATTTTATTGGGCAATTTTAACCAGTAGATCAGATGCTTAATAAACTAAGTATAAGTGAGAATGAAGTTTATGTCTCAAGTTTGAGTCCGAATGTGCCTTCATTTATTCGTCTCTGTTGAAAGGACCAACTCAAATGTCTCTATTATATCATAGTTTGAGAAGATTAGTCTCGTAAAAAAAAGGATGACACCTATATGGTTCCAAAAATCAGTAACAAAAAAAAAAGAAAAAAAAAGTTTAAAGAAAAAATAATGAAAAGAGTAATGCTTGACTAATATATTTTTTAAACATATTTTATTAAAATTGCCTATAAAAATTATTAGATTGCCTTGAATCAGATGTTAATATGTGATTCGAAATGGTATAATAACTTTAGTGATAATATTAATAAAGTATATTTGAAAGGTGTGTTAGTCAAATATTTTTTTAATAGAAAATATAAATGCTTTGGTGGTATTGATGAGATGGTAGTAATTTTTTTTACCATTTAATTTTATTCTATATTAGATAACTGCAATTAAATGCAGTTGACTATATGTTATGAAGATTGTTTTTTTCATTAATTTTTTTGTTCTTCTTTTATTATTTATTTTTATTACAAATAAAGTGGACATTTTAAGAGGTCACTTTATTACACACATGTGCCCGTAAGCTACAAGGGCTCTTAACAATATTCCTTCCCGTTATAGGTGTTTAGGGTAAGCGCAGGTTAAGCCTCGGACACCCACACTGCGCACTCTAGACACCTTCGCTGTTCATTTTCGTACCTGTAAGACGACGCTATTGCAACATATCTTCCAAGGCAATCCAACGCGATTGGGGTGCCGCTGCTTCTGCTTCTGCTTCTGCTACTGTTCTCTGCTCTCCCTCTCTCTCTCTCTCTCTCTCTCTCTCTCTCTCTCTCACAACCAATCTTAACAAGAAGCTCTGCTGAACGAACCCAAAAATAAAAATAAAAATCTGCGCTGTCTTCTTCAAATCCGTAATTTCTAAGGTATATAGTCTCTTTTTTTTTTTTTGCAAGGTACGTATAGAGTCTCTTTCATTTCCCTTGCGCTTTAAGAGAATTTATATGTATATATCAGCAGAAGCATTCTAGTTAATCTTTCCTTCTTTTTTTTTTTTTTTGAGCCATTTTTTGGTTCAAATTCTGTTTTTTTACGCGTGTTATTGAAATTATTGAATGCCCGTTAATCGATTTGGTGAATTGGTTGCCGAAATGAAGGAAATTTGAAGTTTTGGATTAAGGGGGGAGAAGATGGGCTTGTTTTGATGGAGTTGATTGTTAGGGTTTTGGGGTTTAGCAATTCTTTTGTGGGTTCATTGGGGGTTATGCATTTATGGATCAACGAGTTCGATTTGTGTGGGTGTTTGATTGTAGTTGTGTGGGTATTGGTCAAATTTGCTCCTTTTTTTGTTTAGATGATGAATTAAGGTTTTGTTTATTGGAGAAAAAGAAGCGAACATGTTGGACTAGGTGGCCTATAAGCCTGCGCCAATGCTGGGCTTTGAATATTGGTGGTGACTAGGGTTTCACTGTTCAGCTTGATGTTTGTTTCAGACTTTGATCTTATTTGAGGTTTTACTGGGGCATTGGGTAATTTGGGGTCTTTGATTGTAATGTGTTTGATTTGTTGTATTTCGCAAGATAGAATTTCATGCCTAGTTGTTTTAGTTATCTGCCATCCGCCGAGGTGATATCAATGATAGCATCGCATCCAAGAAGTTGGAGCTCTTATGTAGAGGAAAAGGATGGTAACATTGCTAAGGAGAATTAAGTAACACCTTATGCAAATGTATTTAGTGAAGTGAACAATTAGATGAATGTTTGTGCTATTCAAGTTTAAATTTTAGAGCCAGCCTTCATTTCTTTTTATTGCCAAGATTGAAGCGGGTCGATTCCATTTTGTTTAGCTCAATTTGCATGGTATCTACATTGAACTCTTAAAATGTTAACTTCTCACTAAAAAAATTATGCATCTTATGAAAAGTGTGAAGTGGAGTTTATTTAGATCAGTCTATAATCTTCAATTCTTCATATTTGCATGGGATCTGTATACAGTACTACACACTACTTGTGGATTTCTCTCTCAAAACTGTGCACATGTTGTAAAATCTTGTTATGAAATTATAGGAACTAATATGAAGAAATTGCTGCTGTTATAATTTGGATTTTCAACTTGAGAGTAGACCGTTTTTTTTTTTCTTTTTCTTTTCATATAATTGGGAACAGAAATATGTATCCTAAGAACAGATTGTCTACAACTGGTAAGACATACGCTTGGTTATCATGGTATATTGGAACTTGGAACTGTTTGAGTGTGGCCTTGTGATATGGCATATATGTTACTTCAGTACAATATAGTGACTATTTTGACATATGAAAGCCAAAATGCAAATAATCATTTTTGGCCTTGTCATGAGTTAACAAATGGGTTAATGGCTGAGCTAGGATCTGGTTGAGTACAAGCTAGTCTTTTTTTTTTTTTTTTTTTTTTAACTTGATACGAAGTGGTTGAGTACAAGCTAGTCAGGCAAGTGCACCGGCAAGATACAATTGTATAATATTGAGCTTGATTAGTATGGCACCATCTTGAGGAAAATTCTTAGTATTGAACTCAAGTACTGCAAAGCAATAAACTTTGACGATGCAGTATCACATGTTCAATGTTGAGTATGGTCAGTTTTTTGTTTTCTTGAATTGCGAAGGATGTGAAGAGAATGTGACAGTTGGAATTTCTATTCAAACTGAGAAAAGCTAAAGCCATGGTTGTTAAATCGAATTCAAATTGTTAATTGTAAGACTATTGGTAAATTATTAAAAGCACATCAAATCAGAATAATGCAATAATCGTTATTAATCTTTTTGGTCCCTTATCAAGCTCAAAAACCATCACTTCCTTTTCTTGTCTCAAATATCTCATCGCCTCTCTCTTATTTCTCCCTTTTCTTTCTTTGCAATGAATTTATTAAGAATGATCTAACATAGTCCGACTCTTTGGTGCAAATCTTAGCCTTTATATGTCTTTGCAAGCTGATGTTTCATTCTAAATAAACCTCTTCAAATAGTTTTTATCATTTGGGTGCACCATTTAGGCATGATCCCTTTATTTGGCTTTCTATTAATTGTCACTTCCCAAACACAATGAATATATTAAAAAAATCCATCCACAACTTCTAATATAAAAAACCTAAAACTGAAAAAGAAATTAGGCAAGGACAAAAATCAGTGAGCATTTTCCTTCTCGTTGATTTACTGCAAAGGAAAAGCTTTACCCATTGAAAACTCTACATCAAACAAATTTAGATTTGATTAAAAAATGAGTAAAACATTGAAGAAAGAAGAAGCGGGGACTAAAAGCCTTTCTATGTATGATGGAGACAAATCTAAGTTTTTATAACGCTCAAGTTTGTCGCATTGGGTTATAAACAAGTTTAAGAAAAAGTTAAAGTTGGAATGTTAACAAAAAACTAAAACAATTTGGTTGATCGAGTTTAAATAGTTCATCGTCAAATTTTACAACTTTTCAACTTGATTTGAATCATTCAATTCGGTGAAATTATACCAAAAATTTTATGATTTTTAAGGATTTTACTATTTATTCACAAAATTGAATGTTGTTAGTGCGTCTTGAATTGTATAATTCAAGTTGACAATCACATTGATTTAGTTTCCATGGGAAAAAAAAATATGATACATCATAAATCATTTGATTCATTCTTTAGAAATGCTAATTGAAATTGTTTAGAATCAACAATATTGAACTCAATAACTTGATTTAACAAAGTCTTTTTCCCAGCAAATTTGGGTTTGCTTCATGAATTTGCATATTCCAATCCATTCTATCTAGGGTTAAATGTTTTGTCAAAAAGTTATCTTATATGCAAGGGAAACTCGATGATCTAGGACGTTTGGTTGAAAGTTATTAGGGTTTTGAGTCTGAAGAATTTTTCTGGGTTGAGACTTGAGCAACCAATTCGTTGTAGAAAGTGTTTTTTTTTGGCATATTCAAAATTGTGGAGTGTTTTATATTGTGAACGTGTGAAGGTTGATTTTCATAACGTTTATCTTGTATTTATTTTTTTTTGCAAAAAACAATTTTCTTGGCTTGTTGTTCACACAAATTACTCTATCAAGGACTATATATATGTATGCATCTTTAAGGGAGCAGCCTATGTAGGATTTTTGGTTGAGATTGATTGGGTTGTGGTTGGTCGAACAACCAATTATCTATTGTCATTTTTTTTGGGGTGTATTTGAAGCTTCAGAGTTTTTACACTATTGATATGTGGAGGTTGAGGCTTATATATATATATATATATGTTTTGTTGCAAAGACTCAATTCTCTTGGCTCAACACTAGGAGGGAAAACATCTTGTACATTCGGCAATGCATTCGTTCACATCCCAACTCATATTTTTGGTAAAAATCAATGGTGGTGGAACTTTAATTTGATTGTTTGGGGCATTTCGCTGTTGATCTTTGTTTCAAGCTTTCAATTTAAATATACACTAAATTTCTTCACTTTTGTTTTTAATTTTTTACCATTGTTTTGTTATACACTTGGCTTGATTTTGAACTTTATTTTTAATGTTTTTTTGGGTGAGCAAATTATCATTTGAGAAATGGAACTCAAAGTTGATGAATAACTTTAAGTCAAAAGAGTGGTTCAGTTTTGGGATCATTGGGAGAATCAAAGGAGAAGCCAAATGTCATTGATCCCATCTGCTTTGATGATGAATTAAATAAAGGGAAAAATGTATCATCTTCTTTTAATTAGTCAACCTATTTGAATTTGAATGATGAGGTATAGAGAAGGGTGTTGAAGGCGGTGATGAAGAAGTTTGAAAACTTTGTTCTAGAAATTGACTTATGGAAAATCATGTAAAGTGGTGGAGGATTAATAAGTTGTATCAAGATCAATGATTTCTTAAGCCTAGGATTGAATTGAATTTATTTTTTTTTAATTTTTTTAGGTCTGGAGAGTATGTTTTGTGGAAGAAATCAAGATGGTTAAGAAAATGATTTTCTCGAACCAAGCATTGGAGAAGAGCTTCTCTAGTTGAATATAACAAAAAAAAAAGGCTGTTTTGATAGATATTGAAAAATTGATATTTCACATTGTCACTCAAGTAGTATTTGTAGAAACTATATTTTTTTGTTATGACTTTGAATCCTTGTCAAGTTGAGTCGCATCTAAATTTTCATTCGTCCCCACAACCACCTTTTAGAAGCTACGAATGGCATATTCTTTTCTAATTTAGTGCTCCTATTTGAAGTAAAAAATGAACTTAGTGTCGATGCTTCCTAATCACACTTTGTTTTGGGTGGCACAATATTGCTCTCTAGTTTCATTCTTGACAAGTGATGCTTTTGTAAAGACCTTGGGATTCATTTTTGAGTCTAATAATAGTCGTACACTTGTACAAATATTAACTGAACCAATTAAGACTTTTGACAAATATTTCTCATTACAACTTTCTAAAATTTTTTGAAAGACATAATATTTTTTCATTCCATTTGCTAAGTTTCTAGTTTTGTTGTTTCTAGAGTTGAATCCTTGACCTCTGGGACACAATTGAGAAGCCTTTGTAGTTGACTTGCCCTTCTTCATTAAGTTTTAGACAATGCTTATAATAGTTGATGTGATTGTTACATCTTGAGTGTATTATTCAAATACATAAGATTGGTTCATAGTTGCATACTTGCATATTTAATATTTTTCATCAACTGTTAATAATATTTGCTCTTTTTAGATTTCTTTTTATTTTTTGTATTTTTTTTTTAAGAAAATGTGATTCTTATACCTTGTACTTCCTTGATGCTTATACCTTGTACTGCCTTGATGCTTATACCTTGCCTTACATAGGTCAATTCCTTTAATTATGCCTCATAAATTTTAGAACTTTAATTTGTAAACAAGGATATATTATGTTGGCATATTAAAATAATATTTATGGTTTTTTGTTGGATATGACAACAATAATGCCTTTACTACTATGTTGTGTTTTTTGCTATCTATACAATCCATACTTAGAGTACTATTCCAAATCTTATAATTCAATTTGATTTAACGGACCCACAAATGATTCAATTTTGATTGACGAATTTGGCAAGTATGAATGCTGCATGAATAAGATATAAAGGAAACCTTGGCAAACATAATCACTTAAGAGTTTTTCCAAATACAAAATCTTTCCATTTGAAACTTTGGACAATAACAAGGGCTGCCAGGTTGCGGGGATTTGTTTGTAAGAGGTGAAGTTGATTGAGGTGGCCTCCTTGTGTGGATGTTCCATAGGTCAATGGCATTTAACTTATCTTGGTCTTCCACTTGGGGGGTAACCCCTTATCTGCATCTTTTTGGGAGCCGATTATCTATTCTATCTCTAGGAGATTAGATGGTTGGAGGAGAAGTTTCTTATCTAAGGGAGGAAGGTTGACCCTCATCAAAAGTGTGTTGGATGCTATTCCCACTTATTTTCTCTCCATGTTCAAAATTCCTAATCTGGTGGCCTTGAGGATTGAAAGATTGATGAGGAAATTCCTGTGAAAGGGGGAGGACAAAGAAAGAGGTGGCAACCTGATTAGATGGACCTTGGTTAGTAGACAGATCAATTAGGGGGGATTGGGGATTGGTAATTTGGTGCTAAGAAACAAAGCTCTGGTGGGGAAAGTGGTTGTGGAGATTTCTCAAAGAAACAGATTCCTTGTGGGCTAAAGTAGTGTCGAGCCGGCATGGGGTTCAACGAAATTCTAGAGATGCTAGTTTGTCCTCCACTGCCACCTACCGTAGCTCTTGGAAATACATTCATTCCCTTTACCCGATTTTCTCTAACCTAGTGAGGCTTAAAGTGGGTGATGGTTCATCTTTTAAATTTTGGGAGGATAATTGGTGTGGCACATCTAGGTTCTGTGATTTATTCCCCAACATATTTAGACTATCTTCCAAACAAACCATCCGATTTGTGATTTTTTGGTCCTTTTGGAGGGGATTAATGGTGATAGGCCTTCTTGGTGTCTTCACCTTAGAAGGAACCCCTCAGATAGAGAGTGTTTAGAATCCTCAGCCCTTCTTGAGATACTAGAGGGTGTTCCTTTGTCAAATGAGAGTGATAGAGTGTCTTGGCATTTGGAACCATTGGGGGAGTTCTCTTTTAAATCATTTTTCCATCACCTTTGCTCTTCCTTAGCTCCCAGCCTGCCCCTACATCATTTCCCTCATGATTTCATATGGAAAGTTCATGTTACCTCCAAGGCCAAATTTTTGGGGTAGACTATTGCTCATGATAGGTTAAATTATGCGGATATTCTTCAAAGGTGTTTCAAGGATTGGTGTCTTTCTTCAAACTGGTGCTGTTTGTGTAAGGGCAATAGGGAAACAAGTCAACACCTTTTTGTGGCTTGTGAGTTCTCTAAAAAGGTGTGGAATAGATGGGCAGGCTTTCTTCAGTGGGGCCCTCCTTCCATTGGTTCTGCACTGTGGGCCTTTCCGGATGATCCTGTAGTGCCATAGCGCCTTAGAGATTATTGACGTGTTGTTGTCTTTGCTGTTGTTTGGTTCTTGTGGAAAGAGCAGAATGGTCGCATCTTTGACGACTATGAAAGGGATTTCGGGACTGTATGGGAAAATTCTTTTTACTTAGCTTCTTTGTGGATCGGTGCTAGTAAATTAGCAAGGGGCCTTCCCTTGGGGGTATGGTTGAGAGGTTGGCAACCAATTTTGTAGAGTTTTGATCTGTAATCCCGGAATTTCTAGGTGTATATTTTTGTATAGCTTCTTACCTTTATACTTAATATAATACATTTATCGTTTCTTGTAAAAAAAAAAAAAAACAAGGGCTGCTGTCATTCTCTTGATAACCTCATAAGACTTTCCTTATCTTCCAAGATTTTGAGCTATACTCCTTGTTCCAAATAAACAACAAAATAGTAGGGAGGGAGGGAGGGAGGGAGGGAGTGAGCGGGGGAGAGAGGGAGAGCAAAGGCTTATTCGGCGCTATATCACAATTCATTCATTCTCGGGCATAGCAGTTCACGAAAACCATTTGATGAATATATTGGACAAAGCATATTTATGGGGATGATTACACCTCTATTCATCAAATGGACACCTCTATTCATCAAATGGTTTTCTTTTGAAAACTTTATCTAAAGTTCCTAACCATATGGAAAAGATGATATTGGTTAGGAATTGGGATTGGAAGTTTCAGTATTGCTTTCTTTTACAAACAAATGGAAAACTTGAATATAGTAATGCTCTTTGGTCGGTCCTTGATCTTGGCTATCATTCCATTCATGGAGTGAGCCATAATTGGTCCTTAGTATCCACTTTATCTATACCCTCATCATGGAGTGTCACTTTCAGATGACAATAAGAAGGTTTCTTGTAGCATCATTTTCTCAATGGGTATACTTTGCTGTTATGTTAGTGACCCCAAAGATTGCATTGCCTTACCACCTTCCATGCCGATATAATTACTTTGCCATCCTTTCTTATGCATGATTGAAGTGAAGATTTTTGTAAAGTCATTCTGGACTGTTCCTAGAGTATATATTTCTCCAAAAACTTATATTGTACTAGTGAACAATGATGCAAGGTTGGAAAAGAGAAAACCATGTAGATGCCTTTCCAGAAACAAGTAATAAAGGCTGGCTAACTTGAATATTGCATGTTGTGCATTTTTATACAATTAGCTATTTCCAAGAGAATGGTGCTTGTGCTAAGCTTTATTTACTTTACCTTTATACATAGGTGGTTTCAAGCTTGATGAAGGAGGATGGTTGCTTCAAGTAGTTAATAGCCATTGTAAAACTTTGTCAGATTTCTATTTATATTGATGACCTCATGTAGTTGAAAATATGCTTCGTTGAGTTGAGCTACCTTGAAAAGGCATTTTCTAATTTTTGAGATGGTGCAATGGGGAATTCAACTGACTAAAAATGTGAGACAGTGGTTGGGGATTTAACCATCGAATTTTGTATTTGACAAATAAAAATCTGTCTGCGACCTTATTGTTATTGGAGTCAATTATGTTACATGCTCCAAACCTTTGAGGGAATTACAAACTTCCCCATCTTCTGGCGAATATCCCCTCTGCCCAATTCATTGTTGTTTAAGGGTTTGTTCTTTCCCATCTATTGTCATCCTCGTTCTTGTCCCTCTTAACTTTTTTCCCTTTTTTTCATGCTAATTCCTAGTCATGGTTAAGTGGCCTTAGGTCAATCAATGGAGAATTCATTGGATAGAAAAACTACTGTTCCAGTCTTCCATTTGGTTAGAACTTAAAAGAGTGATATTAAAGATCCGAAAGCTTCAAGTTTGAAAGTTCATATTAACAATTTCTTTTCTCTAGAAACTAGTGTTTTGTAGACTGCAACCTTCACATCACTTCCTTGCTGATTTCCAAATGCCTCTCAGATAGCCCAATTGAATGACTTCCTGACATGTATGCAAGGCTTTGTGCAAAAATACTCTCTCTCTCTCTCTCTCTTTGATGCTTCAACTTCACAAACTACCTATTCTCTCTCGTAAGCTTTTATAAGAAGTGATCTAGTACTTGCTGGTGACACAATAAGTCATAGTCGTGTCCATAATATCTCTCAACTCTCAAGAACACCACTTGGCTCTTTATCTTTTCAACCACTCACTTTAAGTCTTATTGTCGTAAATATATGAAAGATATTTATAGAATCCGCATTCACCCAAAAAAGAAGAAGAAGGAATGTTTAACGTGAGCCTCAATTTGCATGAGTGCCCATTGCAAACAATGAAAATAAAATTTTTGGTCCTCACCACGAGTGCTTTGAAGATATCCATGATCCAAAGTTAGCCCCTTTGCTTGCAAGATCTCTTTAGCACGATGAGGCGATGATGTCTTGGTCATGGTAAAAGATATTTACAACAATGGTCTTAACAACATAAAGATGAGATTCTGGTCATCATAGGAGTTCACTAGTTTTTCTCAAAGTAGGATTAATATCTGTGACATTACGTGAAGATTGAAGAAGACTATTCCTTTCGATAAACTCTCACTACTATGTTCTTTGTAAAAAGGAAGGGGAATTGGCTAACCACACTTTGCACAGTGCCCTTTCTCTTGTGTTATTTGGGAAAGCAAATAAGTGAGGTGGGTATCTTTGGTCCCCCTCTAGGCAGCATTGAGGATATTTTCAAGCTTCCAAGAAGGGATAGAGCCTCTCCTAGGTTTAGGATGATATGAAATACATCAATGTTGGCCGTAATTGGGTCAATTTGGATGGGTGGATGGAGAGGAATAATAGAGTTTTGAAGATAAGATCAGCAGCAAGGTTGCTTATGTTTGGGATTTAACTGATTTTAGATAGTTTGGTGGTTGTATTCTGGTCGACAAGAAAGGTCTCATAGTTTGTTTGTTTGGTTGGGTTGGTCCTAATGTAGTCATTTTAACCTTTTGTTCCCTTGGTGGACACCTCTTATGCTGCCTCCTTTGTTTTCTTTCTTTTCTTTAAATAATTATCGTTTCTCACAAAAAAGAGAGAGTAAGAGTTGCTGTTAAAGATGTGTGTGATCAAAATTTGGGCATTAGCTTGTGAAGTAATGTACAAGTAGTAATATACATGAGGAAATTAGCTTGTGAGTCGGTCACATGTTAAAGATGAGAGTAATCAAAATTCTTTGCTCTTTGATACTTTATGTTGTTTTGGTATCCTAAAATATTAAATTCGTAAGAATTGTGATTGTCTCTAAATATCATTTGCCTTCAATTTTGATATTCATACCCTCATGAATCTAGGGTTATGTTCATAATTGCAAGCCAATATGGCAGGGGAATTTAATTTGATAATTTGTATTGCTTTAGGATGATGAAATTGTACAATTAAATAAAAAATTCATGACAAAGATTTGCTTTGGCATTTTTACATAGTTTTGTGACATCTTTTGGTTGGCAACCTTGAAGGTCGAGCTTTGGCGCAATACTGAATATTGCTCCATTGTGTCTAGAATCTAACAAGTTGGATTAAAAAAATCCTCTTTGCAATGCAGAGGTAAGCCTTGACCCCTCTAATCTGACAACCCAATCTACCCGACCAAAACTTTTCAGTTGAGTTAAGTTTATAATGCTTGAGTGGTTCAATCAGGTTGAATCTGTGTACAACTCAAGAGTTGAGTATGAAAAATTTCACCTGATTTCTTCTCAATCAGGTTGATTGTATGTATTTTTCTTCTCCATGCTACATCAAGAGCAGGGGATGGAGAGTTTGTTTTATAGAGGGGGTGAGCTCCCCAAGTGTATAAAATGAAAACCCCTGCTCTTTTTCTAACTCTATCTACCCTCTCTTTTTCTTTCTTTTTGTTCTTCCTCTCTCTCGCTCTCTGTCTCCCTTTATATACTCGTACAGCTTAAGTGGATAAATTCTTTATTAGGATTCTTTTTAATTACTGTTAAGGTTGGTTTGTTCAAAGACAAACCTGACACCCAAACTGACAATCGAGTTGGTTGAAAATTTGGGTCAAAATTGACTCGGCTTGTGCACCCCTACTCTTTGTTACCTTTGCACACAACCAATTTTTGGCCTACATCTCAAGAACTAGCATAAAATTGTGAAACAAAGATTTTATAAAACTAATTGTTTGGTGCTTAAAAGAAGCTGTTGAAGCTTATAACCTATGAAACCAATTTCAAGTTTAGGATTGTGTTTATAATAAGGTTATCAACCTACCTGTGCACAACAATCAAAAATTTGATTTTGCCCAAAAGTTTGGCCAGTTAAAATTTAATATTAATATGGAAATTATAATTTGATGACTTGTGTATATATTTCTTTTGGGTGAGAACTCATCATCTTTGAGTAGTTTAAAATTTGCGAATTTTTTGCCACCATAACTCACTTCTTTTTCTTGGTGTACAACTTGTTTCTTCTCAAAGTTTTCAAGACTATTTTATTTGGTTGGGAATTGTTATCTCTTGAGATTTGTGGGACTTAAGGTTTGAAGCTTAGATATGACAAATTGAAGCTTTAAACATAGACATTACTTTAATGAGCTTAATCCTATGCTATGCCTTTTACATTTTTACGTCTAATCATGACTATGGAGTGTAAAAAGTCATCTGTTGAGAGGTACAATCTAGAAAAGAAAAGGATTGTTTCTTCAATGGTTCATCACATGGAAAAAGTAAAAAAGTAAAAAAAGTTGTCTTGAGCTTTAGAAATCTTAATGAACTTTCATTTAATTTATTGATTACTCTTGTTTTGTCTTCTAGATAGAATTAGTGCAAAAGATAGAATTAATTGACTTTATAAAAGCATTATTTATTTTGTATGAGATTTTGATGTATACTAGCTTACCAAGTGCGTTTGCTATGATGTTTTGTAGGAGGGTCATTTTGTTGGGTCTTCCTATTCATATATGCCATAACTTTGACAAATAAATGCATTGGAATCTAAAAGTAGGAGTATTCATCCTATAGTTCAACTCGAGTAACCCAACCCTGTCACATAGGGAATTATAGCCGGATTAGTTCAGCTTAGATCACGAGTTTACAAAAAAGGAAGACCAATAGAACATGTTCTTTGTTGCTTAATTTACCATTTTAGTAGAGTCATCCACCATATTTGAATTGATTGAGATTTCATAATGAAAATGACATAAAGGAAAACATTGTAATAAACTATCATTATGTATACATTTGCTTTGAAATAATGTTATGAAGTGAGATTTTAGAATCTATGAGTTGAAGTGACCAAACTGACCAAAACATGCTAAAGTTGATGCATCCACAAAATTGGATAGCATTATTTGAAAATTATGGTGTTGCTCATCATAAACAATTAAGTGATTGAAAATCCACATTGTATATCCCTTAAAAAAGGGGGAAAAACCAACCACATGATGGTTGCGATAAATGAATGTTAAATATCTTGAGAAAGGTGAGAAGTATAAATGAAATGTTCGAGGTTGGGCGTTGTTTGGGTAAATTTTCTTTTTCTAGCTTCCCTTTGAGTGTCTTAACTATAATTTGGCTATGAATTGGTAGTTTCAAAGGGCCGAGGGGAGTAAGTCTTACACTCCCTGGGGTTCTGCTGTTTGTATCTTTTTATTTTTGTATTTAATAAATACTTTTGTTTTGGTTTTTTTTTTTTTTTTTTTAAAATATCTTGAGAAGGGTGAGTAGTTTTTGTATTGAAGATAGAGGTTTGGGGGAACATTGATCAAGACCTATAAAAGAAATGTTGATACATGAAATTCAAAAGCCTTGAGGAGAGAGAGTTACCTTTATGATCTCTTGTGGTGATGGGAATGAAGAAAGAGCAGGAGGAACTTTTCTTTCTAGGAGAATATAGAGAAGACAAGTAACATGGGGAAAGGGATGGTTATTACGAAGAATAGATCGATAGAAGCACATTATTTGGACATTCAATTCATTATTTAAAATTTAGAGTTTTTAATTTAAAGATTGGGAAAATGATTATATAAAATTTATTTATAATGATCTTGAGTAAGACTTACAATCTTTGCAATCCATGTTTTCTTTTTTCTCTTTCTTGTTTTTTTTTTTCCTTGTTTAGGCGTTTTTAATGGTGGAGGTTGGGGGTTTGGAGGTAGGGCCATATGTTTGTTCATCCAATCAATTATGAGGACTTCAAAATAAATCCATAAGCACCCAACAAAGTTCCTGGCTCGACATGGGACTAAGCTTTAACATCCATAATCACCCAGTGTTAGTTCATGTCTACTTACCACTTGTCCCCGTTTTGCTGTAAAGCCTAACTATTTACCATTGGAAGAAGCTTTCACATTTGTCAAACCTTCTTGGAAGGTGCCCTTTACTTTCTAATAACTCAGAATGTCCATGTACATCTCCAAAAACAGCTAAGATGAGTTGGAATATTTGAGGAATTCAAAATGGCCAAGACTGATTGATAATAAATAAAGTGACTTAGTGATGCCGTACAAGCTTTCCTCATGGAACAAAAGTGTAGAACAAAGGTAGCTTGAGCCTCAAGCAGGCTGGTTCTAGTATAAGAGGAGATTGCATCATTGCAAAAAGAAAACTTAGAGTGGTCTTTCTTTCCTTCTCTATGCAATATAACACGAGAACAAACTAGCATTCACAGAACAAACATTACAATAAATCAAAAATTAGCAGTAGATGATCCAAAAAAAAAAAGAAAAGCAATAAAGAAAGGATTTTCTTACCCTGTAATAAGGGTGGAGACGACTGTCAGTGGGTTCAGTGTAATCTATGACTCTATCGATTTCCTGTAAAGCATTCCACCCTTTGGCTATCAACTCCATGGCCTTTTTAGTGAAGACTGAAGACTAACCAAGTTAACAAATGTTTCCATGCTGCTGACTACACCTTTCATTTGATTTGATATGTTTGAATTCAATTCCCCATCTGCCTTGTATGCTACACATAAAAAGAAGCCGATTATTCTTATCTAACAAGGCAAAGTGAAGTGAGAAATGCTTCTTGAGGAATGGTGGAGCTCTCACACTCTTCCAAAATCACTTTTCCCCCTTTAACAACAACAACATTACGATGGTTGAATGAAAGAACCCAACTACATAATTCAAGTTTTGAAATTTCTAATTAAGTAAATGTTGGTTGGTTTTCTTTATAGCCATATTATGCATTCTTTCGATCCATGTCTTTCTCTTTCTGGTCACTATCAAACCACTTTGATGTTATCCTATGCAACCATGGGGGAGCATCCAAAACTGCAATTGCACCTGAAACCTCTGCTTTAGTCGAGCCACCATACCCTTCCTTCTGGCATGTGCATGTTGATCCCATAACTTCTATTATGAACTGTTTGACCTAAAAGCTATAGCTGATTTAAGCTACTATTAATACTCCTCCTCACTTGCAGTCCCATCTTGCACATGGATAGAAAGAAGAGAGAAAAGAAGAGACAATACCAATATTGCAAATGGAGAATATGCAAATGTAAACAATGAGACTTGAACCCAATACCTCTTACAAAACCAAGGCTTTGATACATGTTAGAAACCATTTGAAGCCATAGTTGATTGATGGAGGCCCAACAATGCATATCAAGCTACTATTAACAACCTCCAATGGTGTCATGATTCAAGCACTAATTGTAGGCAATTCAAGTCTATGGCCAATTACTTGTAGTTGTATGTTAGGCGAGGGATTCAAAGATACACTCAACTTCCCCGCTCCTGATTGAGCTAAACTTACTCAACAAGGAATTTTGCTACCTTAGACCATCATAGTCACTATTGTTGTTTACTAGGTCTTTGGTTGTCAATTCCCTATAAATGTTAGAGATCATCTATTGGAATATAATACAAGGCCCCTTGGACATTACAGATGGAGTATTTGCATGGAAGTTACATGAGTAATTACAGTTATTATTGGCTCCTACCCTTCCATGCCTTGATCCAATCTTTGAGTTTGTTTTCCTTTATTGTACATGGTGGCTTTTTTGCCATTTTCTCTTTACCACCTCTCACAATACTTTTTCCAATTTTGGGTAAGGTTTATTTGCAATCCCTTTATAACAACCAGTCCCAAGCCCAAATAAAGGAGGAAACTTGTTTTAGGTAATTGATAACCTGTGTAAAGCTCTGTTAGATCCTCTATGAAAATGAATTTCAAACTGAACGAAGGCTCAAAACTTATTTCTGCTTGTATCTTCTATTTCTTGGGATGCCTCATGGTCTTCCTCACGTACCTCTAGAAGGACTCTTAGTGAGGGATTGACATCTTCAAATATAACCGGAGTCTATCTTGATCTACATCTATATAGAGCATGAAGGAGCTGGAAAAGCTTCCAAGTCCTTTTTGGTATGTGTAAGCTGCAAAATCTATAAGGGCATGATACTTTGACATGCCTAACATGCTTCATTGCACCACTAGAATTATATAAATTGGTCGTTAGAGCCTATGTTACCTGGACTCAGGTATAGGTGTTAGATACGAGTACATATCTAGAGGTTCGACTTGTTCATTTTCAAATTCTGGGATACGAGGACTTGGCTATATTATATGTCGTTCTTTTTTTTTTTTTTTTTTTCACTCATTTATTGTCCGTTTTGTTCTCCTACTTTAGTGAATTTCACCTATTAGTCATTATCTTCTCTCATGATTTCTCTTCTTTCCATTGGAGAATCTACATATTAATATTCTAAAATTCAAAGTGTAAGACACATATGCTATACCCATGTCGCATCATGAAGTGTCGGACATAGGTACGTCAGGCTAAAGTAAAGAGTCGGGTGACATAGGTTGAGCCATAAGATGAGTTTATGGATTGACACAAGGTGAAGAATTCCCTTCTTGTGTTGTGATATATAGATTACTTTCTTCGTTCACAAGGTTGTCTTGTCACAAGCTACTAGGCCAAGATGCTTTGACATGCCTAGCTTAACTTTATTAACATCATATAAAACTATAATATGTTAGACTTTGGTATGAGTGTCGGATGCAGGTATATATTTAGAGATCGAACTTGTTTATTCTCAAATGACGATATTTATAGATTATATTCTTGGTTTATAAGGTTGTTTTGTTACAAGCTACCAGGCCAAGATTCTTTGACATGCCTAGCTTACCTTTATTAACATTAGATAAAACTGTTGAATGCTACCTAGACTTAGGTTTGGGTGTTGGATGCAGCTACATATCTACTATGAACGCTAAATCTGGACGCATACATATTTGTTTATTCTCAAATTATGAGATATGGGGACCCAACTACAAGTGTCCAAAATTTGGATCTAGGTACTTTGAAAGCAATGTTCATTGCTAGGCCTATATTCTGTCTTCTACTTCTTCTTTTTTTATTTCTTCTTTTCAATCTTTTCTTTTCTTTTTCCCTCTTCACTTAAGTAAATGGTCACTTGTTAGTCATGCTCTTCTTTTCTTCTTTCTCTTCATTTTTGGGGGAATCTACATAGCATTATTTGAAAACTTGAAGTGATGGACATATAGCCCATACCCATGCGAGTGTCATATCTTGTTGACATAGGTAAAATGAAGAGTTTGGATAACGTAGATATAATTATTGGTACTATACTTGAACAGATCAATGCTAGCAATTCATTTTTTTTTGACCAAATAGTTCATATCATGTATTTTCTGTAAATAATAAATCTCATATAGATTAAGGTTAAATTTATTCAATTTATACGAGATTATGCTTCAGTCTCTTATATTTGTGCTTGTCTCTTATATTTGCAGTCATTACAGATATTGCCTAATAAAATTGGTACTTGACCTCTTAACATTTACATATTTTGTATTTTTAAAGGTGAAACGTTCTTACAAAATTTTGACTTACACAAAGAATTTTTGTTTTTCATTGATTTTATGTTTTTTTTAGAATTTTTAATTTATGGTTATTTTTAATTTGGTGGTTTAAATATTGGAGGAGGCGGATAGATGGTTATCGAGATCCCCACTTACGTATCAACGGCATGAGTGAGGTGGGTAGTCCCCTCGACTGGAAAGATAGGTTAAATACTTGTTTTTATGCTATTGTTTGTATACAATCTCTACTGAATATATTTTGCAATAGTTGTAAAAAAAGCTATATCAAAAATATGCAAAAACATTGTTTATGGAATTGTCTGCATATAATGTCTTTTTGTGCTCAAACTCTTCTCTAGGATTAAGAGGGAAACTACTTTCCATTCATGTGATAAGAACAATGTGGTAGGATAATTTGTGGGGGGTGTGCAGGTGGTAAACTATGATAAGAAGGGCTGTTTTTGTTTTCTCATTCTACGTTGTGCTGCTTTCTATACTTCTTGCAGTCATTTCATAATTGCTTGGATACATTTTTTTCCTTTAAGGTTCACCTCTACCACTTCATTTGTTATTTGGTGTGTGCCTATTGTTGCATAATCTTTCCCATTCACCGATTGAAAACACGAGGGCTTCTTACTCTAAGCTGCTGGATGTTGCGTAAGTCGGTGTATCATATTCTTGGAGGGAAGACATATATGGAGACTTTTGCCATTCATTATATGTTGGATGCATGTGTTCGACTTTTAGTCATTAATATGAAGGCTTTTCTCTGCTTATCTTATGATGTTTTAGAAATTCAGTGGTCTCTTTTTAGTGTCTTTGGTGGTTAGGTGGGAGGATTTTCTCAAGGGGAGCTTTTGGCTTTGATCTTTTTCCTTTTGTCTTTCTTTGTAAGCCCCATTAGCACTCTGTGAATACTAATTGGACCAATTATATCAATATACATCCTCACTGACATAAAAATCTTTTTCTTTGCCTGCTGATATACATTAACAGAGAGTTGCTATATTCCTCAAGACCTAGCTTCTAAACTGAACCAAGCAAGAATATTTTAATTTTTTTATTTGGTTAGCTAGTGATGCACGCTCCAGAGATACAAGTGGCCACCATATATCAGAATATGTTGGTTGTTTTAAAAATGAAAGAATGGAAAAGCTTTTCTTGGCAATTATTTGTATTCCAAGGAACTGACCAATTTTTACTCAATATTGCAGACCACAGAGTTGTCACTGAGTGATTTTCAGTCATCACCACCAACTTGTCTTTTGAAGAGTCATTTAACTGGAATGTAGTGACTGTTGAATTATGTCTGGACTGATTGAGGGTCTGCCTGATGCTGTTGCTCTTCGGTGCCTTGCACGGGTTCCCTTCCATTTCCACTCAAATTTGAAGCTTGTTTGCCACTCATGGAGAGCTGCTCTTTCTAGCCATGAGCTCTTCAAGGCTCGACGTGAGGTTGGTGCATCAGAAGACCTCTTGTGTGTTTCTGCATTTGAGCCGGAGAATTTATGGCAGCTCTACAACCCTGTCAATGACCTCTGGATGACACTGCCAGTATTACCATCAGATATCAGGCACCTTGCCCACTTTGGCGTTGTATCCATCACGGGGAAGTTGTTTGTGCTCGGTGGTGGTAGTGACGCTGTTGACCCATTGACAGGCGATAATGATGGCATTTTCGCCACCGATGAGGTATGGTCATATGATCCCATCCTCCAGCAATGGGCTCGACGGGCATCAATGCTGGTACCCCGTGCAATGTTTGCATGCTGTGTTTTGGATGGAAAGATAATAGTTGCTGGTGGTTTTACCAACTGCCGGAAATCAATCTCAAAGGCTGAAATGTACGATCCTGAGAAAGATGTGTGGATCGCCATACCAGATCTTCACCTCACCCATAATTCTGCATGCTCGGGATTAGTAATTGGTGGGAAGGTTCATGTTTTGCACAAGGGGCTATCGACAGTACAAGTACTAGAGAGCACGATGTTGCGTTGGGCAGTAGAGGATTACGGGTGGCTCCAGGGTCCAATGGCAGTGGTTCATGGGGACATTTATGTACTAAGTCATGGGCTTATTTTTAAGCAGGACAAGGAGCACAGGAAGAGGAAGGTGGTGGCATCGGCTTCAGACTTTCAAAGCCGGATTGGGTTTGGGATGATTGGTTTGGGCAACGAGCTTTACATGATCGGAGGTGTGATCGGGCCTGGCCGGTGGAATGTGGACATCAATCCACTCTCTGATGTTGATGTATTGACAGTAGGGGGTGAAAGACCAAGTTGGCGCCAGGTGACACAGATGACGCTGTGCCATGGAACCATACTTGGGTGTACAGTGCTCAGGATTTAGCTGTTTTTTGAAGTAAAGAAGATGTCTTTTCATAGGGCTGATTTCTTCATTGTCTTGTGAGAATTTGTTGTGCTTCTGTGGGTTTTTTCAGTCTCCCAATTGGAGAGGTGAAGTCTGGAGGAACAAATTTAAATGAGTGACACCAGTTTTGTTTGAACACCCATTAATCTTACCAGTTTGCTAAATGTTTCTGTCAGAGGTTCAAGAGGAATTTTTATCACAGGAACTACAAAGTTGTGGGGGGGGGGGGGGGGGGGGGGGTTTGGCACCATTTGAAACAACCAAAAGATTACATCCCAAAAATGGCATCTAAAATTTCCTTACATTTCTATTATGATTTACTCTTCTTTGTTCATCTCTTTTTCTCTTTTTCCTTGTTATTGTAGCATTGGAAGTTACTTAATTGGTTCTTTTTCTCCTCGCCATCTCTCATTTCTGATAAAGGTTTTTGGTTGATGCTGAGGTTCTTGATTATTATTATAATGAACATGAGAAACCTTCATCATCTCCATTTTGAATTGCAAAAAGGGGTACATTGTCTTCTGAATCTCTGATAAACTACTAAGACTTGGCGCTTGAGATAGTCCAATATTGAAGAAAGGTCATAAGACTAACTTAACATAGACCAGATACTTATGAGGTTATAATAATATACCCTAACATGGGCTCTTAGACAATATATTTAATAGTTTTTGTGAGTACTGGTAGAATCTTATGACTCTGCTTACTGAGACGCTCATCCAATTTCAACCCATTTGGTTAAGCTTCATCATATTCTTTCTATAGTCTTTAGTTTGGATCCAAAAAGAATAATTATCATGCAACGCATCAGCTCCAAGACCCTTATGAAACGTCTTCAGCAAGTTATGAAATTTAAAGGGATTATCACTCATTATTTAAAAACTTTTTAGGATACAAAAAAAACTACTTTATTTAAAAGCATTATAAGGACATAAGACAGAAAAGGTGTAACTGTATCGTTCAGTATGCTGAGACCTCTCTGGAGAAGCACCCCACCTCCCCAACAACACACACACACACAAACATCCCATCTTTTCTCTCAGGTATGTATAATTGAGATTTGTTCTCTGCAGATGGCATATCAAAGCACAAACTGATGAATGACTTAAGATAAATTAAGAGCTTTGAGATACCAAAAATTCTAGTTAGAATTCTCAGTTTTCATCAATAAAATGACAAGTAAGACAGTTACGTTTTTGAAATCTAAAAGTTTTAACAATTTCAACATTAAAAATTTTCCCATTAAATTCTTGTAAAGTCATACCCAAAATCATGATATTGCACCCAGTTCAAGAGCTCACTTATTGTTGCTTGAAAACATGGAGCAATTCGGTCTCATTGCACATTTCTTAAGGATTCCATTGAGATAAGGGCCAGCTTGGCACCCAATAAATTGCTTCAATTCAATCTTCCTAAGGTATTACAGCAGCTAGACAAAAGCTTGCTTGTAGAATGCATCAAACTATTTTCCAATGTAAATATAGAATGTTTGTACCAATGCAGTGCATTAAATTGTAAGATCATATGATGAAATCTTCAGCATAAATGGGCCATATAGCAGCAACCAGATGAAAGTTCTGTGCAGAGAGGTTATTTCCAGTCATCGATTGGGCCAATGAGAGTAATTAGAACCTCCTGATTTGTATCCTAACTCTTCTACACAATGGCGGCAAAAATTAGACACCAAAGCTGTTTAGATGCCAAGGTAAAACTCAGTGAGAACCAAACTATGCATTAAGCAACCTCGGATGATGTGAGAAACTCTAATTTTGAAGCAGTCCCGTCCGTGAAAATGGAGACTGATCAACATGCTCAATTTCTCTGTATCACTTACTAAGCCAAGAGAATGATCAGTTTGGAGGATTCTTTTTGCAGTATTCCAAGTATCTGGTTAGGTTCTCTCTAATGGTTTCACCTTGTGCCTCAACTTGCTGACAGCTTTCTTCTCCATAGCCAGAGTCATGATGGTCAGACAAAGGTACATCCCCTTGAAGTTTATCTCCATTGTCAATGATAATATTGTGAAGTAGACAGCACACCAGGATAATACTAGGAAGTTTTCTCTTGTCGGGTCTCCACATAACCTTGTGAAGTATTCTCCACGTACCCTTTAATTGTGAAAATGCCTTTCCCGCTAGTAACCTTGCATCCTTGTGCATCATATTGAAACTAGCCATGGAATTTGAGAGATTCTTATTTTCATAAGGAGTGATGAGCCAAGGTAAAAGAGGATATGCCGTGTCACCCACTATGTATTCTCGGATTTCTGTGCTCTCCAAGGTTTTGATGCCACCGTTCAAGCGCTCCCCACCCTCACAAAGTTTGTAGAATCCCGAGCATTTTAAGAGCCGGGAAATGGTCATGCCCCCTGGCCAGCCAGTGACAATGTCTAGAAACCTCATCTCATCGTCTACAATTCCCTGCAAGAACATGCTGTAGTTTTTCTCTTGGTCACACCAATCATCTGAGGTCTCAACCGCTGGAAGGGTCATTATGATATGTGTTGCGCCGATGGCTCCACAACAGTTAGGCAATCCAAAAGCTTCTCCAAATCTTGATTTGATTTCGTCAATCTTATTGGGTTCGGGCCACTTGAGATGGTGCTTGGCTCGTTCCTCTATGGCTTCGATGAACCTCCACGTCACCTGAGACACTGTGGACTGTCCAACCCCAAAAGCCCGGCCCACGGAAACCTGGGACTCCCCAGATGCCAACCTTCTTAGGGCGATGGCAACTTGTTTCTCAACACTAAGAAGCCTACCCTCTATGTTTATGAGACCTGAAGGAGGCCTTGATACAAGATCCTCCCTCACTAGGGAACATATATAATCAAAAGTATTCCTTGATACCCTGAAAAAGTATTTGAATCCTTCTGCCTCATCGTTGGGTACTGCTGAACCTGAAAGCCCGAATTAGAGGAAAGTGAAACAATCAAAACTACTATCTTATATGAACTATGGTGAAGAGATACAAGAAAGAATATATAAACATGAAAAAAGAGAAACAACTAAAAAAGAAAAAAAAAAAAAACTTGTGTTACAATCTGAAGGTCTTAACATTTGTATCCAATATCAATTGCAACTTGCAACATTATCACTTCAAAAGTGATTATACATTATTTGAGATAGCTACTACCTAGAATTGATAACAAGAGAATGCACCCAAAGAGACCATTTCTTTAATTTATATTGTGCCTGATGCGAAGTGCTATGTAAGCAACATACACAAATCATAGTGTGTGGAAGATGTTGATGATGTAGCAATAAGACAAATTATGGTTTATACGCTGATGTCACTGGTTAAAAACATCTCTATGAGAAAGACACTAGCAGAGGTATTCCGTGAAATAAATGAGTGAAAGGAACAGAAAGTATGTGAGAGTGGATATATACAAGGGAATCAATGTAAAGAGCCTTAAAAACGATGAAACAAAGGAATGTTGATTTGGATTATTTAAGCATGTACTCAAATGATTTGACACCCAGAAGATGCACATGAACAACCAATTGAAATACTTCAGAAATCTTGCACAAGAGATGTAATTCAGGGGGAAACAAATAACACAATCATACTGCTGCTGGCCCCAATTTCAACCATTGGCGATTAACGTTCCTCTTAACTTGGTTAAACCGTCAGCACCATCATTCATATTCTTAAAAATAAATCATACATCAAAATCTGCAGCATTATACCAATGAACAAATATCACATGAAAACAAGCATGTGAACTTTTCACATAAGCATATCATATCATATCATGTGAACAGATATCATATCACAAAGTAAAGCTTAGAATTGGTATCAAATAAAGGAGCATAACCCATATAACAATGAAATTCTGAACTTTTCACATCATAGTTCACTATTACTAAACCAAAGGTGTCCAATATAAGGTCATAGCACATAAGCATTGATGCAAATAGTCTTTGCCCTTAATGTAATAATATATAATTCACGTCCACCATTGATGTCTCCAATTAGATTCTTCAAGCTAAAAATAATTTGTACTTTCATAGATGGTTGATCCCTTAATCCGTTCTCCCTCCAAAATCCACAAAATTCAATTCCAAGAGAGATAGAGATACCCAACAACAGAAGAACAGAAGAAGATAAAGAACATTTAAAAAAAAAAAAAAAACAGAAACTTGGGTAAATTAACCATGCCCCTTCTTAAAAGAGAAAAAATAGATTGCAGGAACTAAATCATATGCTATTTGATTTTATCCACACATGATTTTGCACTTCGTGAGTTAACGAGGAAGAGCGGTGGTCGGATGAACAGAATGTCCAAGGAATGATCCAAGCTTCTTCCCCCTTGCCTTTTGAGCCGGGGCAATCAATCAGTCCATTCATTCCTGCCGCTAACAAATTTGAAGTGAATCCCAAAGTGGGTTTCCCCAAAGCCCACAGTCTCATTCCATTTTTTTTTATTTTTTTATTTTTTTAAAAAGTCCAAATTAATTTGAAGAATGTAACAAAGATATACTGCGTCATACCCAACAAAAAAGATAAGATTTTGCAACTAATAATCTCATACCCACTTCGGTTTTTTGAAAATTCGTCGGATTTTGAAGTAATTAAGCAAATTAAGAATGAAGGAAAGAGAGAAGAAATTATATAAGTAGAGAAAGATACCAGAAGAGGAGTTCCTGTTCTTGTGCCAAAAACTATCCCACCACTCAGATTCCATGGATTTGGGTTCTAAAGACACGACGCTTACGCTCTTGCTTTTCTCCTTAGATTTCTTCTTCGTTTTCTTCGATTTCTTCCCAGGCGCCATTCTCAGTCTCACTTGCTTTCTTCTTACAAATTCTTCTGCTTTCTACTACGCTTCCTCTTGTATGTTCGTACCGTTGTGTCAAGAACACATAAAGCGTATTTTGAGCCGTTTGATTAAAAAGACTTTGACGAGATTTTTGACGAAAATAGGCGATTTTTTTTTTTATATCTTAAAATAGGCACAAAAATATTTTATATCCACCTCTAAGCAACATTTAGACAGCTGAGCACCAAATTGTCTAAAATATTGCCTACATCGTCCACGTGATTTTCTTTTTTTTTTTTTTTAAGTTTTACGCAGTGCCGCTTCTTCAAGAGGTGGCACTGTTGGGTGCCGCCCATTCAATGTACGCCACTTCGTAAAAAATTAAAAACCCAAACACGTTAAGGAGGGTGTGTGTGAAGAAAATGTGTTGCCTATTGAAGAGGCAACACCTTTCATAAAAAAAAATTATCCCAAAACACATGGGTTTTTACCGAAGGAGGGTTGGGGGGGGGGGTTTAAACCCTTCTGCGAAAAACATTAAGGGTTTTTACCCTTAACGCTGTTCGCTATAAACTGTAAAAAAAAAAAAACGAAGAGTAGGTGCTGTGAAAAAATAGGTGAAAAAAACGAAGAAACACTCGATGTTGGGGTCTCCAGTGTCTTTTCTCCGACGACGTCTTTTCTCCAGCTGCGGCTCTCCCCGGTCTCCTCTCCGGCGCCTTCATATCTCTCCGACATTCACCATATTTGGTTTGATTCTATTCTAATATTTTTTGAGTTAAAAGTAACTTTTTTTTTCTAGGGTTTAATTAATTTTGAATATATTTATTTAATCATTGTTGTTATTCTTGTTCTTTTTGACTATTTTCTCTCCGACATTCAACATATTTGGATTGATTGTATTTTAACCTTTTTTTAGTTAAAAGTAACTAATTTTTTTAGGATTTTAATGATTTTGGAGATGTTTATTTAATCATTGTTGTTGTTCTTGTTAGTTTTGACTATTTTTTAAGGTTTTTTTTATTTTATTTTAAAGATCTTAATTGAATCATTGTTGTTGTTGTGTTTGATTTTAGTAATGGAGCTATAATTTTTTTTTACTTGGAAGTAGAATAGTAGCAATATTCTAATAATTTAATATTAGCTATAAAAAAAACAAAAAGCGTTGAGTATTAATATTTATTCTAGGGACTATTTTTTTATTTTTTATGTTTTTGTTAATTTTTAATATATTTGATGATCCTATTATTAAGCGTCCCCTTTGTTTGGTTTTGGTAATGGAGCTATAGTTTTTTAATTGAAAGTAGAATAATAGTAATATTTTAATAATTTAATATTAGCTAGCGAAAAAAAGAAAGTTGATAATTAATAAATTATGGACAGTTTTTATTTATTTTTTATTTATTTTTTCAGTTTTTGTTAATTTTTAATATATTTGATGATCCTATTATTAAACGTCCCCTTTGTATGAAATAGTTTTTAATATATTTGATGATCCTATTATCACGGACATGACATGAGATCCGAGATAATCAAATTGAATTAATCTATGTCAATTCAATTTTGAATTTATTAAATTTTGGTTTGACATGACCCTTTTTTTTTTAACTTAAAAGATGACATTGAAGGGTATATGATATAACTTTATCATATAATTATTTAAAGTATTGTATTTATATAGTTCATTTTATATGTATATGTATATAATTTAAGTCCTACATTGTTGATGTTTAGGGTACATTATGGTTGACAAAATTGTCTCGATTATATGTTACGTGAATGGAGATATGGTACATGGACCTAACAGAGTTGACTATAGTTGTGGGCCTTCTACTGGTATTATAGTTAAAATGGGAGCAAATATTAATGAATTGGAATATGTTATACGGGAGGCATTGTCAATGGATCGTCGATCAACACGGTTAAGTATGATGTATCGCTATCCAATTTTTTTAGGAAGTGGAACATATTTTTTCAAGTCCTTGCCAATTTTCAATGATCAGAGTATACAATTCCTGTGGCAAGTTGTGTCTCAATTTTCACCTCTTAATACCATAGAGATGTACTTGGCTATTCAACATATTACTGCAGATGAAGGTCCTAGTGTGCAACTAGCCTTACAGAGTGATTATAGTCAACAGACGTATCACAACGAAGATAGGATGTGTAACACCCCGCAATTTGAATTAAATATATACGTTGAAGTACGCGTATATCGAGATGTATATTATACGTATTTTATACATATGAGCTAAATATACGCTTGAGAATACACGTATGTAGCTAAATATACGCGTGTATGAAATACATGCTATAATTACGGAATGTGAGTAAATAAATAAAATTATTAAATAAAGAATATGAGTTGTATTAGTTGAATTGAGTTGAATTAAATTGATTAATTTATGGGGTTGGTTAATTAAACATGTGGATTGGTGTATGTGTCACGACGCCCCTGACGTAGGCTGACGTCATGACCGGCACAACGTACTATACCCTGTACATCCTCATATACAGTGTATAATACACTGTCAGCCTTCACGTACTCTCACAAACCTTCCCAAATTGTACAGAATATTTTTTTTTTTTTTTGATATATACCACACATCAAATCAAATCCCATATATATAGATGATTATTCCATTCACAGTGATTCCATTCATTCCACAAATTAAATTCTCACCAGATAAATATCTATGATCATCTCATTTCATCATCCCAAGCATTATTAATCTTACCACACAACCCATCTAGGTGATATTACATATATATAGTGTGTGATAAGTATACATATCAAAATAACGTAAATAGAATTTATTTCCTCCAACCATACATACACATACCAGACTCACTCACGGAGTTTCCTTTTCCCTTCAACTCAATACCTGAAATATTGGAGGAAATAGGGTGAGCAAACAACAGCTCAGTGAATATAGTTCTTGAGATGGCAATTATATACATTTAAAGAAATATGACATTTAAACTCATTTCAAACATTTATGCAACACATGCATCGTTCAACGAATATATCATACATGTCAGCAACATAAATTTCATGCTTTTCAATAATACAATGCACAATCTCCCTCCTCCGCAAGGCATGAGAGCGGGTCTAACCCTTGTATGGCCGTACAAGGTAGCCACAACCTCTCATTACCCAAGTAACAGTCATTTCAAGGGTCACAACCCTTGTTAGGACAGGCCACTGACAATGAGGACTCGCAAAACCTCATCCGGGTCTAATTCCTAACGAAATGACGATGAGGAATCGCAAAGCCTCATCATTACAAACTCCACATGCTAAAAACAGTTTGCATGATCCATAAAACTCAATGCAGTTGTAATATCACATGCATACAATCGAACAGTTTATATGCGTACAATGCCATACAAAAACCAAATCAAGAGAACTATACTCACAGTACAACACGTTCCACTTAAACCCAATCATCGTTGCTTTCGAGTCCAGCTCCAAGTTAAATCCAATTAATTTCACCTGTTATAATCACTTCATGATTCAATTTCATGTATTCAGATCTATTTACATCTTTAATGTCTTAACTCACTTCAAATCACTACTAATAAATCCATTTAGGACTCAAAAGCAGTTATCTCGTTTCTATAAACTCAAACCGAGGTTTCATTGGGTTCACATCACTGGTCACATCACTGTGCACAGTACGATTCACATCACTGATCAATGTCACTATTTACTATTCACTGTGCACTATTCACTGTGCACTATTTACTATTTTACTGTATACTATTCACTATTCACTGTGCACTATGCACTATGCACTATTTACTGTGCACTATGCACTATTCACTGTGCACTATTTACTATTCACTATTCACTATTTATCACTATTCATCCGACACTATTCATCACTATTCATCCGAAAGATGTAAATTGTATTAAAATTGTCCGACGGTCTCCAAACCTCCTGAAATCAAATCTAACCACATATTCAGAGTCTCTATAGTCCAGGAAGTGTTTTTCTATCTTCCTAACGAATTTCTCATTCACATTGGGGTCAAAACCCCAATTTGTCAAAATGCCGTAAAACGGCTCCTACAGTCAAAATTAGGCCGCTAGAACGGTTACCGCTAGCTTAGATAGTAATTTCACGAAGAAAGGGAGTGAAAATTGCTTACCGTGAGTCCGGATTTCACCCGAATCCCGCTTTCTCCCTTTTCTCTCTTCTCCTTCTTCTCTCGGTTCTTCTGGACGTTTCTCTCTGTTTTTCATTCAGCAATCGATTTTGTTTATTTTTTTTTTTATTTTTTTCTTAATGAACAGTAACTTACTATTCACTACTATTCGTGATACTATTTGATGAACAGTATCTTACTATGCAAGTACTGTTCATTATATCTTTTTATTTGTTTTTCGTCGTACCCTCAATCACATACACGTATTTTGACTCCTACGTATAAAATACGTGTCTTATCAAACGTATAGTTAGCTCTTACATATAAAATACGTGTATTATCACGCGTATATGTATCTCATACGTATTAAATACGTATATTATCAAATGTATATTGAGCTCCAATGTATACCATACGTGTATTATATGTGTATTATACATCTCGATATACGTGTACGTCATTTACTTAAATTTACGGGGTGTTACAATCTCCCCAACTTAAGGAATTTCGTCCTCGAAATTTAGAAAAGACGATTCCTCAAGTGATGCTCAATCCCAGAAAACTGCTACGCATGTTATATTTCCACTTCCATGTTTGCTCTTCTTAATATGTGGTATCCTCCCCAACTTAGAGTTGAGTTATAGCCATAACATATATGGAATCCTACTGATATTTCCTCAACATCAATAGACACTATTCCGAACACTTAGAGCAAATCGGTAGGCCAATGGACCTATCCTATCAAGGATCTTTAATGGTCCAACAAATCACGGTGCGAGCTTTCTTTTCATTCCAAATCTCATTTTGGCCTTTTGGTAAGACCCTTAGCAAAACTGAGTCAGCCACAATACACTTCAAGGCCTACATACCAACCCTGTGTATTGAATAAGATCATGTGACACCAATAACAATAACTCCATACTTTCAAATCAACAAGTTGGAGATCTATAAGGCTTATGATCAAGTGCCATCGTTATGCTATTATCATAGTTGCTTATACACATAAGTTTACACATAAAGTATTCCTTCCAACTTCCACCAAAATTCAAGTATACTAGACCTGAGCATGCTCGCAAGCATCAAGGTCACTCTCTCAGTCTGTCAACCAGTCTGAGAATACAATATCACACTGAGAAGGAGATGAGTACCAAATCGAGTCTGCCTCATATATCAGATCTCGACACAATCTTCGGATCTTAATCCGACATGACAAATATCTGAGTACTCCCATCAAATCTCCCTATCTCACACATATACAATCTGCCCAGTCTATCAAAAGAATTTTGGTGTTCATTGAAAGAATACGCAGACTTATCAGTCCACTAATGGTTAATGGTATCATTTCTACCCATAACCCATAAGATACCATTTGAATCCCATATTCATTTAATACAATCCATATTACCAATTTCATAGTCTTTCATACTGATATCATACTCGTCTCATCATAAATCTTACTATCTGAATATGAGTATCAATTAGCTGAACATGCATCCGAGCACAATTATCAACACATGGAGTCATAGAGAGTACACTCATAACTGTAATTCTCAGTCACAACAATCTCCATTTATGGCTAACTGATAGCCTGTTTTCTGCTCAATGCCTCAGTAACATATTGGCCTTTCCCAGGATAATAATTCAATATAAACGCAAATCCTTCAAGAATTCTTGCCACATTTATTAGCTCATATTCAGTTTCTTTCCGTTCAAATAAAATCTGAAGATAATGTGACATTTATTATAGAGGTAATGCTCTCATCAATTCAAAATAACTACCAACAAATTTTTATTCACCCTCAGGATAGTTATTCTCGTGCACTACCAAATATGTGAAGGCACAAGTAATTAACTTATCCTTTTGTATCAATGCAAAATCCAGATCTGGACGTGATATTCATCAATTTACTTCCAGGTTCTGAAACGAGTAACACCATTTATATGAGAGCTTTCTCATGCACAATGGTCCACACTTTATATAACATTCATCTGGTTTAGTTTCGTGAGTGGAACAGATAGCTTCAAAGATATTTCCACGCACTTTCTATAACGTACAACTAATACCAGAGAACTTCTTTTCCATCATTTACATTAGTTAACAGTTCTATGATCACTTTGACCTTCCCTGCATCCTTAAAGATACGATTTAAACTAGTCATGTGATTCACAAATTCTCATCTCAATTAAACTCATATTCACCGAGCTTGTCACTCAATCGGTGCTCTCCCAGTGACTACAAGATAATTCCGAGGTGCTATTCATGCTCCTCTCATGTTTTTGGGACAATTTCATATATCATCATCGAAGACTATGTAATAATCAAGATATGGTTCACATTCCCACTGCATCAATCTTATAAACGTGATTGACACATTAATCAAGGTTACCAAAATATCATAATATCCATATCTTGTCTTAAAACAGTCTGCATTACATCATTTTCTCGAAGTCTTAACTGATGGTGCTTAGATCTCAAAATGATCTTAAATAAAAGTTGGCACCATTTAGTTAATCGAATTCCACCATCTATCCATGGTAAATGATATTCATTCTTTATTGTTACCCTGCTCAGTTAACAATAATTGATACTTAAACATATTTCACTATACCTTCTTTCCATCTTATCACAAATGCTCTTCAAGGTGGCATATCAAAGATAATAAATCTTTTGCTCATTAACACATTTACCTACACCAGAAGTCCTCACAATTCCTCAAGTACTCGTTATATGAAGAATATGGAGATACATATTATACTAGCATCAGTTTTATATGCTATCAAGCTCCTGTGCAGGTAGCAATTTTAATACTTCATCAGAGAATACTCCAATATACCAGCTCACCACATGAATTTGAATCAATTGTATGCCTTATTACGTTACTCTAAATGGCTTTGTACTAGCCATATTCTCCATGTCCTCGTCAATAACTAGCTTATCTTAGAGAGACAATTTTGAGGGTATAAATTTCTCGATATTCAAAATGAGAATTTTCCACTTATTCAGAATATTACTTCTTTTCTGAGCGACGCTCCACCTGACATGAGAAGTGACCAGTCAATCATACCCACAAAGCATCCACTTCCAACAATGTCATATTCTAAAGTCCATAATTACTTGATGACCCTCATATTTATTTCACATATTATTTGTTAACCATATCAAGGTTGATTCTTTCTCCTGTCGACATACTCACAATCAATGATGCATTATGTTAACATAAGATAATCCAATCTGTCTACTATCTCACCAGAGATAAAGGACCAGGTAGATCCAACAGGACATCAGAATATACACAATAACAAAATGTTGATCATACATGTTATCAACGTCTTACTACTCTTTGGATCTGGTCTTGTATTTACTGTAATTTATTCTCTCAAATCTGTTGGAGTCACATTGATAAAACATATTGGGGCATTCCATATCTACTAACTTGAAATTAACACATCCAGTGTATTTTTTTTTTATTAAGCAATCATAGGTCGAGATACAATTTACTCAGTCTGTGACTCCTGCTCAGGCAATGGAAACCACTTTTGGTTTTCATAATTCGTTAACATCACTTCCCTTTTTCCCATTCTTATTGGGTTAGGTACTAACAAAATTAGAGTCATAAATACTGCCAAAATTCAACCTTACTCAATGTTTCACTGATCTTCAATTTCATATTAGTGCCCCAACAGTTCCTTACATTACTTTATTCCTCCTTTTACCGAACACTGGTGTTGATAATTCAGCTTCTAACGACAGTGCAAGCTATCGCACGAATATTGCTTGGATTAACAATTTCACCACAGCTTTGGCTATCCCAAAATTTATAGGTTGCCTCACAACTTGCGCATATATTTATAACCCAACAATTATCAAACCTGTCGTATAGGATCCCACAATGTATTCTAGATCCTTATCCTTCTCAGCATATCCTTAGTGATCATTTCAAAAATAAACTATACTACTTCATGTTTGTATTTATGGTTAGGCATGTCACTACATTGTAACAAGAGAAACTTTCTCATGCCTTACATCAATGTCAGCATGATGATAGAAGCCCTCATAAAATAGTTTCTGTCCCATGCCTTAATCGTCTCAAGAGTCCTTAACCAATTTTTTTATCATCTCTTATCATCAGTTAGCTGAAACGTAACTAACTTGCTTTATCATTTTTCAGAGACTTAATCATTCTCTAAGATGGTCTCCACTCAGAGTCGCAAATTCTTTACTCCGTCTACTATCAGACTGCCAGTTAAGATAGGAGAGTCTCTTATCCTGAAAGTTTTCATAACTTTCACAAATCTTTTCATTTCATTTGGCTTATCATTGAGACCTTATATTTAGTTTATTTTATTTTTTTTTACTTCCGTCTCAAGTAGATCTGTTTGTACAGAAGTACGCACACCATTAGCATCCACATCTGGAGCTATCAATGGTTCAAGCTTCTGTCATTCTCATATTACAACTTTGCCACAAGCTCATAAGCTGTGCATTTCGTTTGTTGTTTGGTACTTCCTAGTCATATATAAGCTGCATAATTTATTATCACTGGAGTACATCCAGTTCTTTTTCTTTCAGCCTTCTGATCCTTTCTTGATCAGCAATTTCCATTGTTCATCTTGACTGGTCTTTTCTAAATCTAGAATTCACCGACACAAGTGAGTCTCAGTCAAGATAACATATTGGATTATGCTCAACATAATAGGACTACCCATATGGATACCCATACAAACAATCATAATATCATAAAGCTTTTATCTTTTTTACAAATTTTAAATCTAGGCTCTGATACCAATATTGTCACGACGCCCCTGACGTAGGCTGACGTCATGACCGGCACAGCGTACTATACCCTGTACATCCTCATATACAGTGTATAATACACTGTCAGCCTTCACGTACTCTCACAAACCTTCCCAAATTGTACAGAATATTTTTTTTTTTTTTGATATATACCACACATCAAATCAAATCCCATATATATAGATGATTATTCCATTCACAGTGATTCCATTCATTCCACAAATTAAATTCTAACCAGATAAATATCTATGATCATCTCATTTCATCATCCCAAGCATTATTAATCTTACCACACAACCCATCTAGGTGATATTACATATATATAGTGTGTGATAAGTATACATATCAAAATAACGTAAATAGAATTTATTTCCTCCAACCATACATACACATACCAGACTCACTCACGGAGTTTCCTTTTCCCTTCAACTCAATACCTGAAATATTGGAGGAAATAGGGTGAGCAAACAACAGCTCAGTGAATATAGTTCTTGAGATGGCAATTATATACATTTAAAGAAATATGACATTTAAACTCATTTCAAACATTTATGCAACACATGCATCGTTCAACGAATATATCATACATGTCAGCAACATAAATTTCATGCTTTTCAATAATACAATGCACAATCTCCCTCCTCCGCAAGGCATGAGAGCGGGTCTAACCCTTGTATGGCCGTACAAGGTAGCCACAACCTCTCATTACCCAAGTAACAGTCATTTCAAGGGTCACAACCCTTGTTAGGACAGGCCACTGACAATGAGGACTCGCAAAACCTCATCCGGGTCTAATTCCTAACGAAATGACGATGAGGAATCGCAAAGCCTCATCATTACAAACTCCACATGCTAAAAACAGTTTGCATGATCCATAAAACTCAATGCAGTTGTAATATCACATGCATACAATCGAACAGTTTATATGCGTACAATGCCATACAAAAACCAAATCAAGAGAACTATACTCACAGTACAACACGTTCCACTTAAACCCAATCATCGTTGCTTTCGAGTCCAGCTCCAAGTTAAATCCAATTAATTTCACCTGTTATAATCACTTCATGATTCAATTTCATGTATTCAGATCTATTTACATCTTTAATGTCTTAACTCACTTCAAATCACTACTAATAAATCCATTTAGGACTCAAAAGCAGTTATCTCGTTTCTATAAACTCAAACCGAGGTTTCATTGGGTTCACATCACTGGTCACATCACTGTGCACAGTACGATTCACATCACTGATCAATGTCACTATTCACTATTCACTGTGCACTATTCACTGTGCACTATTTACTATTTTACTGTATACTATTCACTATTCACTGTGCACTATGCACTATGCACTATTTACTGTGCACTATGCACTATTCACTGTACACTATTTACTATTCACTATTCACTATTTATCACTATTCATCCGACACTATTCATCACTATTCATCCGAAAGATGTAAATTGTATTAAAATTGTCCGACGGTCTCCAAACCTCCTGAAATCAAATCTAACCACATATTCAGAGTCTCTATAGTCCAGGAAGTGTTTTTCTATCTTCCTAACGAATTTCTCATTCACATTGGGGTCAAAACCCCAATTTGTCAAAATGCCGTAAAACGGCTCCTACAGTCAAAATTAGGCCGCTAGAACGGTTACCGCTAGCTTAGATAGTAATTTCACGAAGAAAGGGAGTGAAAATTGCTTACCGTGAGTCCGAATTTCACCCGAATCCCGCTTTCTCCCTTTTCTCTCTTCTCCTTCTTCTCTCGGTTCTTCTGGACGTTTCTCTCTGTTTTTCATTCAGCAATCGGTTTTGTTTATTTTTATTTTTTATTTTTTTCTTAATGAACAGTAACTTACTATTTACTACTATTCGTGATACTATTTGATGAACAGTATCTTACTATGCAAGTACTGTTCATTATATCTTTTTATTTGTTTTTCGTCGTACCCTCAATCACATACACGTATTTTGACTCCTACGTATAAAATACGTGTCTTATCAAACGTATAGTTAGCTCTTACATATAAAATACGTGTATTATCACGCGTATATGTATCTCATACGTATTAAATACGTATATTATCAAATGTATATTGAGCTCTAATGTATACCATACGTGTATTATATGTGTATTATACATCTCGATATACGTGTACGTCATTTACTTAAATTTACGGGGTGTTACAGTATGATTTAAAGACTTAAGGCATAGCATGATATATGAATACATGTGAAATAAGTGAATTATTGAATGGTGTAGATTGAAATTGAATTATTAAATGATTTAATGAATGAAAGTTAAATATTAAAATGGGGAAAAGTTGTTTTATTAAGTTAGAGGAGGAGTATGGGATACTCTCTCATTTCAATCTCTTTCCACCCACTAACGTTGAAAAAGAAAAGAAGATAAAAAATAAAAATAAAAGAATTCATGCTCTCCAAACAAAATGAATAAACCAAAATAAAAGAAGATAAAGCGGAGTGGCTTATCTCTTTCCAACGTGGTCACAAGAGAAATAAAAAAAGAAATAATAGAAAAGAAAAGAAAAGAAAAGAAAAGAAAAGATGAAAGGGGTTGCTGGAGAGTGGAGCGAACGGAAGAAGAAGCAGAGAGAAGAAGGAGAACAAGAAAAATGGGAGAGGCGGAATTCGCGTCCAATCGAGCCTCGCGGTTAGCGATTTTCCCTCTGTTTCTTTGTAAAATTGATATCTAAGCTAGATGTAACGATTCTAGCGGATTAATTTTGACTGTGGGAGCCGTTTTACGGCGTTTTAACAAATTGGGGTTTTGACCCCAACGTAAATGAAAACCAGCTAGGAAGGTAGAAAAAATACTCCCTGGATTGTCGGGACTCCGAATCTGTGGTTAGATTATATTTCATGCGTTTTGGAGACCGTTTGACAATTTTAATACAATTTACATCTTTCGGATGAATAGTGATAAATAGTGAATAGTAAATGGTAAAATGAATAGTGAAAGTGAATAGTAAAAACGAATAGCGTTGTGAACAGTGATGCGCATCCAAAAAACTCCGGTTTGAGATCATAGAATCGTAGAGAAATTTGTTGGTAGTTATTTTGAAATGATGAGAACTTTGCCTCTATCATAAAAATGTCACATTATCTTCAGATTTTTAGTCTGAAGTAATTATTTGAACGAAAAAAAAAAAATAAAAAACTGAATATGAGGTAATAAATGTAGCAAGAATTCCCGAAGGATTTGATTTTATATTGAATTATTATCCTGGGAAAGGCCAATATGTTGCTGAGGCATTGAGCAGGAAACAGGCTGAAACTGGAGTAGTATCTATCAGTTAGCCATAAATGGAGATTGTTGTGAGTGAGAGTTACAATTATGAGTGTACTCTCTGTTACTCCATGAGTTGATATTTGTGCTCGGATGCATGTTCAACTGATTGAGACTCATATTCAGAGAGAGAAAGTTATGATGAGACGAGTATGATATTAGTATGAAAGATTATGGATTGTGTTAAATGAAGATGGGATTCAAATGGTATCTTATGGGTTATGGGTAGATATGATATCATCTGGATGACCATTAGTGAACTGATAAGTCTGCGTATTCTTCCAATGAACACCATAATTCTTTTGATAGACTGAGCAGGTTGTATATGTGTGAGATAGGGAGATTTGATGGGAGTACTCAGATATTTTTCATGTCGGATTAAGATCCGAAGATTTTGTTGAGATCTGATATATGATGCAGACTCGTTTTGGTACTCATCTCCTTCTCAGTGTGATATTGTATTCTCAGACTGGTTGACTGACTGAGAGAGTGACTTTTATGCTTGCGAGCATGCTCGGGTCTAGTATACTTGAATTTTGGTGGAAGTTGGAAGGAATATTTTATGTGTGTAAACGTATGTGTATAAATAGCTAGTATAATAGCATACTGAGGGCACTCTAAAGGTTTGAGAGTAAGCCAGATAGACCTCCAACTTGTTGCTTTGAAAGTGTGGAGTTATTGTTATTGGTGCCACAGGATATTATTAAATGCACAAGGTTGGTATAAGGCCTTGAAATGTATTGTGGCTGACTTAGTTTTGCTAAGGGTCTTACCACAGAAAGGCCAAATGAGATGTGGGATAAAAAAAAATAGCGTGCACCGCAATCTGTTGGACCATTTGAGATCCTTGATAGGATAGGTCCATTGGCTTACCGATTTGCTCACCAATTTGCTCTACTGTCACAGTCGATAAGTGTCCGGAATAGCTTCTATATATTGATGTTAAGGAACTATCCTTCGGATTCCATATATGTTATGGATATAACTCAACGCTAAGTTGGGGAGGATACCACGTATCAAGAAGAGCAAACATGGAAGCGAAAATATAAAATGCGGGGAGCAGTTTCTGGAAGTGAGTATCACTTGAGGAATAGCCTTTGATTCTAAATTTCGAGGACGAAATTCCTTAAGTTGGGGAGATTGTAACACCCCGCAATTTGAATTAAATATATACGTTGAAGTACGCGTATATCGAGATGTATACTATACGTATTTTATACGTATGAGCTAAATATACGCTTGAGAATACACGTATGTAGCTAAATATACGCGTGTATGAAATACATGCTATAATTACGGAATGTGAGTAAATAAATAAAATTATTAAATAAAGAATATGAGTTGTATTAGTTGAATTGAGTTGAATTAAATTGATTAATTTATGGGGTTGGTTAATTAAACATGTGGATTGGTGTATGATTTAAAGACTTAAGGCATAGCATGATATATGAATACATGTGAAATAAGTGAATTATTGAATGGTGTAGATTGAAATTGAATTATTAAATGATTTAATGAATGAAAGTTAAATATTAAAATGGGGAAAAGTTGTTTTATTAAGTTAGAGGAGGAGTATGAGATACTCTCTCATTTCAATCTCTTTCCACCCACTAACGTTGAAAAAGAAAAGAAGAAAAAAAAATAAAATAAAAGAATTCATGCTCTCACCAACGTCCAAACAAAATGAATAAACCAAAATAAAAGAAGATAAAGCGGAGTGACTTATCTCTTTCCAACGTGGTCACAAGAGAAATAAAAAAAGAAATAATAGAAAAGAAAAGAAAAGAAAAGATGAAAGGGGTTGCTGGAGAGTGGAGCGAACGGAAGAAGAAGCAGAGAGAAGAAGGAGAAGAAGAAAAATGGGAGACGCGGAATTCGCGTCCAATCGAGCCTCGCGGTTAGTGATTTTCCCTCTGTTTATTTGTAAAATTGATATCTAAGCTAGATGTAACGATTCTAGCGGATTAATTTTGACTGTGGGAACCGTTTTACGGCGTTTTAACAAATTGGGGTTTTGACCCCAACGTGAATGAAAACCCGCTAAGAAGGTAGAAAAAATACTCCCTGGATTGTCGGGACTCCGAATCTGTGGTTAGATTATATTTCATGCGTTTTGGAGACCGTTTGACAATTTTAATACAATTTACATCTTTCGGATGAATAGTGATAAATAGTGAATAGTAAATGGTAAATGGTGAATAGTGAATAGTAAATAGTAAAATGAATAGTGAATAGTGAATAGTAGGAAATAGTGAATAGTAAAAATGAATAGTGAAAGTGAATAGTAAAAATGAATAGTGTTGTGAACAGTGATGTGCATCCAATGAAACTCCGGTTTGAGATCATAGAATTGTAGAGAACTGAATTCCGGACGTTTCGATGCTAAGATTGTGATTTTTTGATATGATTTGATATTTTTAGTAGCTAACGATATGATAAATGGTGATTCTCATGATAATCTATGGTCATTTCAGTGTTTAAATTGAGAGCTTAAGGGCATGGATAAACGCTCTTGAGGAAGCAACATTGTTGCTTGATTTTAGAGAAACCCCGTGTAACCACTGTGAGTATAGTTTTCTTGATTTGGTTCTTGTATGACATTATACTTATATAAAATGTTTGATTGTATGCTGATAGATTTATAGATAATGCATTGAGTTTTATAAATCATGCAAACTGATTTTAGCAATTGAAGTTTGTATTGATGAGGTTTTGCGAGTCCTCATCGTCATTTCGTTAGGCACTAGACCCGAATGAGGTTTTGCGAGTCCTCATTGTTAGTAGGTCTATCCTAACATGGGTTGGGATCCTTGAAATGACTGTGAATTGGGTAATGAGAGGTTGTGGCTACCTTGTAACGGCCATACAAGGGTTAGACCCGCTCTCTTGCCTTGCGGAGGAGGGAGATTGTGCATTGTGGTATTGAAAATCATGCAATTTATGTTGTTGACATGTATAGTATATTCGTTGAATGATGCATGTGTTGAATAAGTATTTGAAATGATTTTAAATGTTTTTTTTCTCTAAGTGTATATAATTGCCATCTCAAGAACTATATTCACTGAGCTGTTGTTTGCTCACCCCATTTCCTCCAATATTTCAGGTATTGAGTCGAAGGGAAAAGGAAACTCTGTGAGTGAGTCTGGTATGTGTATGTCTGCTTGGAGGAAATAGCTTTTGTTATTTTGATATGTATAATTATCACACATTATAGATATATGTATTATCATCTAGATGGGATGTGTGGGCATATATTTATATTGGATGAGGAAATGATAATTTGATGTGTGAATGAATGGAATGGTTATGGAATTTGATTTGTGGTATATTTAAAAAAAAAAAAAATACTGTACATTTTGGGAAGGTTTGTGAGAGTACGTGAAGGCTGACAGTGTATTATATACAGTATATGGATATGTACAGTGTATAATATGCTGTGCCGGTCATGATGTCAGCCTACGTCAGGGGCGTCGTGACAGGATGATACATAATAGGGTATGAGATGGTGATGCAAGAGATGAAATGGTTGGTGGCGACACTATACCGGATGTTTTCACTCACTCTCAACTATTTGAGGCTACAAATGAGAGTGATTAAGATGAATTTGCCGTAGATAATGAGAACGAAGAGGATGATGCTCGTGTAGATGACCTAGTGTAGGACATATATGATCCTTCTTATGATCCACCTGGTTCACTTGATGACATGATTGATGAAGATGCACTTGTTATGGAACCAAGAATAGGAGTAGAAACCATGTCAGGGTATGAGGTACCAACTTCGATGTACTACAATATAGACTTCGATGCAATTAATGTGACAACTGACGAGCATTTGTTGCGGGATGGGGCCTGTCAAAACTACATTGGTGAATTGTATAAAGGACTGAGGTTTAACAATAAAGACGACTTACAAAATATAGCGAAATGATATTGTATTAAGAATCACCAAGAATTTGTAGTTATTGGCTCTGATAAAAAATCTAGGGCTGTGCGTTGCAAGCAAGCAAGCGATGGTTGCAAATGGATGTTGCGTGCGTGCAAATGCAAGTCGCATGGTCTTTGGGAGGTTACTAAGTACCATGCAACTCACACATGTGTTTATGAAAGATTATCACAAGATCATTCCCAACTCGATTCTAACTTGATATGTGCAGAGGTCTTCAATTTGGTTCATCGAAAACTAAGTGTTTCTGTAGCTACTTTGCACCAGACTATGAGAGATAAATTTGGATATGATGTTCACTATAAAAGACTATGGCAGGCTAAAATAAAAGCTTTTGTAAAGATTTTTGGTGACTGGAAAACATCATATCAGATGATTCGTAAGTGGAAAGATGTGCTTGTACAAACGAAACTAGGGACACCAAGTAGAATTAGAGGAAAGTCCACTGAAAGAGGGATTAGTGGAGTTCAAGCAGTTTTTTTGGGCATTTGGACCTTGCATTGAAGGATTCAAATACTGTTTACCCATTATTCAAATTCATGGCACCCATTTATATGGAAAGTATGAGGCAAAACTCTTGATAGCAACATCAGTCGATAGTAACAGACATGTCTTCTCACTTGCATTTGCCGTTGTGGCAAACGAATCAACAGATTCATGGGGTTGGTTTATGAAAAAATTGCACTCATGTGTAATTGATAGAACGAGAATTTGTGTGATATTTAACCGACATGATGGAATAAAAAGTGCAATGAAGCGACCTTCTAATGGTTGGTGAGAGCCTCTTGGGCACCATAGGTATTGTTTGCGTCATGTGGCTAGCAATTTGAATACAAAGTTTAAGAACAAGGAGTTAAAAGAATTGGTAATGCAAGCTGGAAAACAATACGAAGTCCGAAAGTTCAATGCATATGTAGATCGTATCAAAACATTGAATCCCGAAGCTCATGAATGGCTTTCCAAGATTGAGAAGAAAAAATGAACACAAACATACAATGAGGGTTATTGATATGGTTGGATGACTATGAACCTCGTAGGTATGATGTTTATACATTATTTTCACATAATTATTACTTACTGCAATATGAAAAATTCAAAACCTTTTTCGTTTACTTCAATGCATAGTGTTTCAATGGTGTGCTCAAAGGTGTTACAATGTTGCCAATATGTGCTCTAGTTCAAATGACTTTCTATCGGTGCATTGCATACTTTGAATCAAGGAGAAAGGAGTACGAGGAAGCTTTGCAACAAGGCCAGTAGTATACTACCTATGCAATGACGTTGCTCAACCGATGACATGAAAAATCAAAGGCACATCAGGTAACACTTATTGATAGGGTGCAAGGAGAGTTTTAGGTGATGATTGGTCGTAGTGGGTTTTATATGGATAGGGGTAACCATAAGCAAGTTGTGAATCTCTCTAATAGTACTTGCAGTTGTCAGAAATGGTGGTGCTTTGACATTCCTTGCTCGCATGTCCTCGCTGTGTGCTCCTTTGCTAGAATTAATCAATGAAGTTACGTGGAAGAGTGTTGTCGATGGGATACTTTTATAAGATGCTACTCCGCTTCCTTTAGAGGCATCCCACATGAAGACTATTGGACCACCTACACTAATGAAATGTAAAAAAGGACGATCAGTTTCAAAGAGGATTAGAAATGAAATGGACTTGCGTGAACCAAATGAGAAGACTTTATGTGGACATTGTCATCAACGTGGACATAACAGGAGAAAATGTCCAAGCTTGCGTGGAGAGCAATCTTCCACAAACCCATAACATGTGCTAATTGTAACGTGAGATGTATTGTAATGTTGTAACCATGTGACTCTTATGGGTGTGCACTGTAATGTTATAAACTTTATCTTTTATGTATATGCATTGTGAATTTCTAATGAAATTTTTGGCGTGAGTATGTGCTATAATGTTGTTATGCGTTTCTTTTTAACGTGCATGTACTGTTCATTTTATAATTATATAGAGCAACTCCTGTTGTAATCAATTGTTAACAGAATGCATTTACAGCAAATATGGATCCCGGTTCGTCTGATCGTCATTCATCCGATCATTGGAGTTTCGACTCGTTATACCGTTATACGAGTATGCATTGTGGTTTTTTGATAAGTAATGTTAAATATCACGATTAGGGTTTTTTTTATGATCGTTGTGATTTTTTCCAGGTGGTGTGGATCCCGGTCCATTTGACCTTTTGTCCCATTGTCTCATATGTAATATAGATTTTAACTTGTAATATTTATTATGAGGAAAGTAAATTGTACACGCCTCATAATATTTTCACTTGTCTTTGCAGGTAGTATGGATCCGTGTCCATCTGATCCTTCTATCCTATATATGCAGGATAAACATAGATCATTTATTGTGTGGGACGAGCCGGTACGCTTTTTCTGGCAATGTATATTTATTTATCTGTTCAATAAATGTCATACTAGTCAATTTTGTTTAACTTAGATTGTATGTCCATTGTGATCTTAAACAGGTTGGACATCATATACCTGTTAGGCGTCATGATGCATCCCTACACCGTAATATGCCTATCCATAGTATGCTCAATCAACCTCTACAACAAGCGGGTTTCTATGGAGTGGCTTGAGTAGGGTTTATTACACTTGATTGGCAGTTGATTACTACCTTTGTTGAGAGGTGAAGAACAAAGACTCATACTTTCCATCTGTCGCATGAAGAGTGCACCATTGCACTTCAGGATGTAGAGGTATAGTTGGGACTTCCGGTTGATGGTCTACCTGTGACGGGGTCTACTCAACATGACCGGTTTGATGTATGTGAGGAGTTGTTGGGCTTCAGACCCCTCGACCACAATTGAAAGGTGGAAAATTGAAGATGAGTGCGTTGGCACAGATGGTTCCCCGACCAGGTCCTACTTGTCACAATGCCCCTAACATTGGCCTGACGTCATGACCGACATAATGTACTATACACTGTACATACTCGTATATAGTAGAAAATATACTGTCAGCTTTCACATATTCTTACAATTTTTTTCAAAATTTTCAGAAATTTCGGCGGCATTTCCCCATAAAATAGACATTTCACAAAACCTGATATACCACAAATCAAATCATATGTATATATATAATCATTCACAATGTCAACCATAATCCAAAATACTACCATTGCCATTCATTAATCAAACATTCCATTGTCCAAGTATATATATCATCGCCGAATATCTTAACAATCCAAAATAACCATTGATATCTCATTTTTTTTTTCCAAAATAACCCTTCTAGATGGTAAGACATATGTAATATGTGTGATAAGTATATACACATCAAAATAAATAAAACAAGTAACCACTTCTTCCAAAGCATACGTACATCAACAAATGCTATGTGCTAGTCACGTGCTGATCACTCTCAAATTTTTCCTTTTCCTTTTGATTTTGTACCTGAAATGGCGAAGGAAATGGGGTGAGCAAACAACAGCTCAGTGAATATAGCTTTTGACATGGCAATCACATGCATTTAAGAAAACATGGCATATCAAATCGTTTAAATTAAAATATTTCAAAAGCACATATGCAACATTCATCAAAATAACATACATGCACACAATATACAGTTTATGCTCATTCAATAAACCAGTGCATAGTTTCATAAAAAAATTACCATCTCCCTCCTTCAAGGCAAAAGAGCGGGTCTAACCCTTGTATGACCGTTACAAGGTAGCCACAACCTCTCATTACCCAATTCACAGTCATTTTAAGGATTGCAACCCTTGTTAGGACAGACTTACTGACAATGAGGTTTCACAAAACCTCATCCGGGTTTAATCCCTAACGAAATGACATTATCATAAGCTCCAAATGCTAAAAATTAGTTTGCATGATCAATAAAAACTCAATGCATTACATATAAATATAACATGCATACAATCAAATATTTTATATGTATACAATGTCATACAAGAACCAAATCAAGAAAACTATACTTACAGAATAAGATTTTCCAACTTAAAATACAATCACCGCTACTTTCGAGTCCAGTTCCAATTTAAATTCAACTAACTCAACTTATCATAACCATTTTATAAATCAATTTCACTTATTCATATCCATTTCCCGAGTAAATACTCAGTTTCCTTTTATATATTAAATTTTCTAGCACACTTTCGATCATCAATAAATATTTTCAATTCATTTAAAGATCTAATTTACTTAGCAACCTAAAAAATATTATACACATTCCATAAATTTAAATTCCAACTCAATTTAGAATTCATAAGCAATTGAAGACGCTACTATACCGTTTCCATGGTCAATCCAGATATTTTCACAAGAAGAAACAATGAAAATAGATTTTCAAATTATATTTCCACTAGTTCTTAATTTCAATTTTTTACTGAAAACATATATCAATTTTATTAAAAATATAGAACATTCCTAAAATTATTCTGTCCACATCGACACGTGTAAAATTAACCATGCTACCATTCTACAACCTTTAACAGGTATTTTATTGAGGTTTTACATGTTCGCAGAAACATCCAAAGTCAATTTTACTCACAAAAATCATATATTTAGTTACTAAAAATATCAAAGCATATCCAAAAATCATGATCTTAACATCAAAATATCCGGAATTGATAGATCTATCTTTCTACAGTCTCAAACCGGAGTTTCATAGGATTTTAATGGAGTTTCAAAGGTTTCAAATATCAAATCTAAGGGTTCCAAAAGAATCTAAGATCAAATCTAACTTTTAATAGCTATAAAACTACAAACTAACAAATAAATTCAATCTAATCATATATTTAAGGTTCCTACAACCTAGGAGATGTTTTCCAACCTTTTTAGCGGATTTTTATTCGAGTTGGGTCGAAACCCAAATTTTTAGAAACGCCGTAAAACGACTCCCATAACAAAAATTACGCCGAAAGAAACATTACATCTAGCTTAGATATTGATTTCACGAAGAACTAGAGTGAAAATAATTACCGTAGGTCCCAATTCGGCGAAGATTGCGCGTTCTCCCTTTTTTTTTTCTCTTCCTTCTCTCATTCGTTTCTCCTTTCTTTGTTTCTTTTTCTTCTCTTTTTTTTTTTCACGTTTGAGAGAGATGAGAGAATGATAAGTTTATAATATTTTATAATATTAAGGCCATTTATATCATCTTATAAAAATATCATCTTATGATTTAATGATAGTATGACATTTAATAATACAATCTACTTAATTTATGTATGTTTATACACATATATGTTTAACTCTTACGTACGTATATGCGTATGTATATGTATCCATCAATGTAGGTGTATAATTAAAACTATGGGGTGTTACACTACTGATGACGAGTTGGGTATACATGATCCAGATGATCCTAACGATGATTTTTATCCACTTTCGAACTTTGACCAACTGGCGGTCCAACGATATGCGCGGTCGTATATTTTGCAGTTGACAGGAGGATGCCTATTTTCTGATAAATCAAACAATTTGGTCCATTTGATGTTTCTCCCACTATTAACAGACTTCAGGATGAATGGAAAGTATAGTTGGGGTAGTGCATGTCTAGCTTGGTTATACCGAGAGTTGTGTCATGCAATACATGGGGATCCACACGAGATTTCTGGACCATTGATATTATTACAGTTGTGGGCATGGGATAGATTCCCACATATTGCACCTCTGCGGCGTATGCATTTCAATTTTGATAACATTGTGTCCGTGGACCAAGTTATACTACCAAAAGGACTACTTGGGACGAGGTAACATCTTCGTTTTTGTTGGAGCAAATTTGGTTTGAGGTGTTCTTTATTTTGAACAAATATTGATGTTTTATTTGTTTTCATGAATTAATAAATATTTAGGTGGAGAGATACGTTTGTAGTAATAAAAGTTTTTACACATGTCCTACCACAATACCGGGAAGCACTCGACATCCAACTTCAAGACCAGGTAACGAATATAATATAATTTTAGTAAAGTTAAAAAATCTTACTCATGTTTTAAATATTATTATGTTTTTCTGTGTCAGGTAATATGAGAACTATATGAGGTTGACGACGTCCTTAGCATGTTTCCCATGGTTTATCGACGACATCATTTTGTTTGGCGGAGTAGGTTACCACTCATATGATTTCAAATAGTGGAATGACACTTTCCTGATAGAGTCCTTCGACAATTTGGTATGAGACAGTCTATCCCAACCACTTGTGACACGGAGCGATATCTTCACGAGACTACTTTACGCACGTATTCGTTAATAAAATTTGGCTACATACCATCGGAGGTACATAGAGATTTGGAATCGTCGGTATGAGCTTGTTGCTACTGGTCCAAGGATCAAAAATTCTGTCGATTACTATGATGTGGAGTATATGCAGTGGTATCGCCAAATTACTTGACGAGCTATTAGTCGATGGGGTGCACTTTTTGATTATCTTGTAAGTTAGTAATGATCTATTATTTGTTTTACTTCAATATTTTATTGAAATATACTTAATGATTGACAATGGAAAAATTATGTTCTTAGGCAACTGGGGTGGACCAGATGTACAACCACGTGGGTCCAACTGGGGATCCATTTATTCGATCCAATGGCTCTAACTTCATGGAGGCTAGGCAGCTGGATCGTCGAGTGCACGTGGTGGTACATCATACAGACCCAAAACCTTTCACTTCAGCAGACAGGGGCATCAATTTTGATGAAATCGTCGTCTCACCTGTAGATGCTGTACATGCGGATCGTGGGCGTGGACATGCACGTCCACAGCGAGGACAAGGACGGGGACAGGGTCGAGGACGTGAACGACATGAGAGTGATGTTGATGCTGATGTTCAGGCTGAGGAGTCATTGCCTTCTTCCCCTTTACATGAGAGTTAGGCTAAGGAGTCATTGCCTCCCCCTTTACATGACTGTCAGGGTCATGAGCCACATGTGTTTGAAGATCCTTCGCAACTTATTAATGAAGGTCCTTCCGAACAGATTCAAGATCCTCCACAATTACAAGTGTTTCGTAGAAATCCACGTCGAAAAAGAGTTTGTACTTGGTGTCGATCATAGTATATGATCTTTGTTGTTATGTACAAACATTTTGTTTTTGTTTTTTTTTATGTTACAAACATTATTGTAGTTACTATTGATTCAATTAAATAGATAGAGTTTCATGCCTATAATTTTTGGGTATTTAGTGCCTTAAATTTTTCGACATTAAGTATGGTTTTACATGTGAGTATTTAGTTCCTTAAATTAAGTTAGAAATAAAGGCTTTCATTAGTTTTAAAATCTGATGGGGGGGGGGGTAAAAAATTCACCGGGAGTCCGATGTGGGTTGCGGCCACGTAGGACAGCTTGGGGGCACTAATTGGGACACGCTGGAGGTGGTTTGATGAAAAATTCGGGGCGGATAGCCCGCGGTGGCCTTAAACAACTTATAATAGAAATAAGCTGTTTAAGTAGTTTTAAAATCTGGTTGGAGGGGGGGTGGTCAAAAATTCACGGGGAGTCTGGTGCGGGTTGCGGCCGCCTAGGACAACTGGGGGGCACTAATTAAGATCCGCTGGAGGTGGTTTGATGAAATTTTTTTTTTGCGGATAGCCTTTAGTGGCCTTAAAAATATGAGCTTTTTTTCATACTTAATTTTTTTTTTTGAATTATTTTTATCATGACGCCCATTCAAGGGGCGTCATGCCAAAAAAAATAATAATTCATGTATGCCCCCCATTGAATGGGCGGGATACAATCAATTTTTTTTAACTGCGTTAAACTTAAAAAAAATAAAATAATAGGTGGAAAATCTGGGCAACATTTGGATAGTTTGGCGTCCAAGCTGTCCAAATGTTGCTTAGATGTGAATATAAAATATTTTTGTGTCTATTTTGAGATATAAAAAAAAAGCACATATATTTTTATCAAAAATCCCAAATGTGGAGAGTTTCTATTTCTAAGGTAGTGTTGGTTTGTACGTATTATGTTACTACAAGAGTATGTGATCAAACCTTCGGTTGTAGAACCTTGTCACAAATTTGTTGGATGGTGTTTGGTTACAAGGTTTTAAGTACACCTTGCCAGAACACAATAGTTCCGTGTCGACATTCATGTACCATGTGGTGAATCTGATGAAACGTTGTTTAAAGCATTCGATTATCAGGCATGTGGCGTGTAAAATAAGAAGGTTAAAAAGAAAAAGAATTTTAATTGTTTATAGCCCAAATATAATTAAGGTCAAAAGTACCAACATTCTAAGTCTATTTAGGTTTTTTTTTTTTTTTTGGGTTCAAACATTAAGGATGTTGTTGGCAAATAAATAGTACGAAGTGTCTCAAATTTGAGACCTTTAGATTAAGTACGCTTGGTCCATATTATGTTTTTAGATTATAAAAATTTTATTTTTAAATTAAAATTTAATTTCACAATTGATCTTTATTACTATGCACCATAGTCACTAGTGTTGTAACTTGTTTTGTGACTTCGAGTAGATGCATGTAATAACGAGTAAAGGGTTTTATTATGATCTTATATAATAATAATTTCTTCTTTTTTTAAAAAAAAGATGTGCGTTTAAATTTATTTCAAATTTTAACTTGATTAACCTAAATTAAATGAAATCATTCTATACTATTTATATTTGACACCATACATTCAAACACTTAAGGCTCAAAAATAAAAGAAACAAGACAATATAGTCCACAATCTAAACCATTAGACTCGAATTCTAACCTTATTATAGATGTCATGATCACTAAGTCTATCTCGGTGTCTTGACCACTAAGTTTATCTCGAGATTCAAGTAAAAGACATTTTTTTGTTTTGCAATCAAAATTTGTATTCAAAATCTCAAAAACACAACGATATATTTAGTTGAGTAAATTCAAAAAATAGTTTTAAACTTTTTATTAAAAAAACAAATTGTTTTCAAGAATCCTTAATGAATCGTTTTTTAATTGTTTTTTAATTTCCGACATTAAAACATCACCTTTAAATTTTCATTATGTGTTAATAAGTGATTCATTGTAACCCAACCAATCCAAATTAATAGAATGTTGTAATTATATTGTTACCACCCCTATCAAACAACTGATTGATGGTAACGAACAAGTACGTAATATTATTAATTTCAATTAAAGTAAAGAAAACCTAATAAGAATTAATACAGCAAACTTAAACCATAAACAAACCCCTAATTAAAAGAAGAAAACGACTTAAAATATGTATGTAAATCTATATCCTTAATGTAACAATACACCTGCTTATCGCATCATAAAAAAAAAAAAAAAAAAAAAAACACCTTCAATCCCCACTACCACATTAGCATAGTACACCTTCAATCCCCAGCATAGTACACCTTCAATCCCCATTACCACGTTAGCATTTCTTTATTAAAATGGCCAACAAGACCCAGACAACCGAATGAAAAGCTCAATAATCAAGCTTTGGATCCGTGTTCAGTAAACTGTAAACAATTAAGTCTCGAGGCCTCCCTTTCAAAACATAATACTTCCTAAGAACACCTTCCTTGGTAAACCCAACCTTCTCCAACACCCTCTGCGACCCAACATTCTCCACAATTACGAAACCCTCAAGCCTCTCCAAATGCTTCCAATCTCTGAATATCTCCGCCACCACCATCTTCACCGCTATGGTCGCAAACCCACGGCCCCAGTACTCAAACGCCAAGGCGTACCCAAGTTGGCCTCTGCAATTCTCGTTGCCCGTGAATGGCTCTACAAAGATTGCTCCAATGGGTCGGTTTCTGAAGCAGATTGCTCGGTAAAATTGGTGAGGAAGAACGTGGGTTTTCATGTAGTGAAGAGCGTCTTCTTTGGAGGTGCATGTGTCCCATCTGCAGAAGCGCGACACGCGATCGTCGCTTGCCCATAACATGAAATCATCGATGTCTGAGAGATTAAATAGGCGGAGAGAGATTTCTGAGAAGGTTAATTTGTTTAGATTATCATCTTTCAACCTATTCATGATCTTCTGTCCTTCTCTCATGGCTGAATGAAATGTTTGACGGTTCTTTTAGGCTTAATATAAGAGAAAAAATAACATGGGTGATGTGTGGCCTAAGCCGCAAGGGAACACAGTGAGTACTCCAAGTGACTAAAACACAAGTGGAAAATGATGGAAAGTGGGTTACAGCATGCATGAGCTAAGGAGTTGGCATCTGGAGCAAAATGCTAGACCTTTACAATCGGTGGCTTCTATCACATATATTTTATGTCATGCGTAATAGGTTGAGCTTGAGCCACATCCACGGCGAGCATCACGAGTAAATACAATCAATCTGAAAAGTACAATTTAGATTAAGGACAAAATAGATATTTTTAGATATATTTCATTAGGTCAAAAGGATAAGTATTTAAAGAATATTCTTGAAAAATGATCAAATGTCTATTTAAAATATCAGTAGGGATATTATGGGAAAATAATGAAATAGTAAATAAAAATATTTTCTATGGACACGGGCAGCCTCAAATATTTCAACCTATAAATAGGATCGTTCATTTCATATCAACCTCTCTTTTTCTTAAAACTTTTCAGGAAGTTCTGTAAGCTCGGAGTAACACAATTCGAAAGTTGTAAGGTGGGGAAAAACCTATGATTTGCACATTCTAACCTTGCATTCTTTAAATTATGAATTTATTATAAATTATGCATACTTTTTTTCCCTGTTCTATAGTGAATGAGTTATGGGTGATAATTGGCCCTTGCTAGATTGTTAAATGCGCTTATGATTATTTAAGGTTACAAAATTTTTAAAATATGACTTGCAAGTATTCAATTTAGTGTGCAACTCTGTGCTATTGTTATGTTGATTGTTTTAATATAACTGTTATTATTAATATTGCTAGCATGCCATGGAAAACCCACTAGGAGACCCATTAGGCTTTATGCTCACCCTTTTTTTTTTTTTTTCATTTACCCGGTTCTTGAGGAGAGAACGGAAAAGGAAAGAATGAAAAGTGAGAAAACAAAATTTCAAAAGAAGAAAGAAAGAAAACAATAATGTATATTTGTGGATATATTGCAAATAAGTTAGACTTGAAAACCTAATTTTGATATATTTAGTGGTTGTATTGTTCTAGTATTTGCGTGGGTTCAGTATGATGTGTTATAAAATATATTTGTATAATTAGTGTCTTAAATATTGTTATAATTTTGGTGTAATATATGAAATTAAATTATATATGAAGTTTATGGTTTTGGCGTAATATTAAAGTTGTTCACTCGAATGTTTATCTTGTATTTATTACCAAGTCTCTATCCTTGGGATTTATGAAACAAGAGAAGACTTCGGGGTGTGACTACTTTTATGGTATAACAATGGTTCTGAGACCAAGGAAACTAAGATAGGAATTTCGATTGATTTTAAAAGAGAAAACAAAATGCTGGAGGAAAGACGTAGATAAGACATCTATAATCTTCAATCAGGTGCGTGCTTGAAGGAGATCTTGATCTTGCGAAAAATACATAAAGGGTAGAGGAGACTAAAATATTGATTGATAGAATAAAATTTTACAGTGATTGTGATCTCCGATAGAATAGAATTTTTTACAGATTGATAGAGATCTCAACTCGATTTAGTAAAATTTGTTTTTACGGAGAAACTGATTTGTGAATCTATGAATAGATATGGTAATCTTAGATAGATTGTAATTTAGATTAAGTTAATAGAAAAAAAAAAAAAAAAACAAAACAAAGCTAAAATTCACGTGGTGGACTATTTAGGCCCCCACGTGAAATAAGAAATAGTGGTTTGCTAGAGATATAAAGGAGTCACATCAAATTTATAATAATAGTAATAATAATAATAATAATTCAAGTGGGCACTATTTAGCCCGTCACCTAGAACATGAAATAATGGTTTGCTAAACATATATGGATTGATATTAAATTTATAATAATAATAATAATAATAATAAATTACAGACTATTTAGTCCACCACGTGGAACATGTAATGATGATCAGTGATGACCGTCACTGACTATCACTAAAGATGTATATGGATTTATATTGATCCATATCATATACGTGGCGGGCTTTTATTAGAGTAATTTTAATGTAAAAGTTAATTGTATTTTAAAAAATAAGTTTCATGTTATTAATGTTAAGAAATTTATTTTTTACATGACATAAAATTAAATTTTATAGATAATAAGTAAAAAAGTGGTCTCTAATACTTTTATAGATTGTACAAATTTTGATAAGGTGTTAAATATATTTTTTTTAATTTTTAATTTTTAATTTTTTTTCTTTTTTTTTAATGGTATAGTTATAGTAATTTGATGAGTCAGCAATAGATGATTGTCTAATAGACCATCTAAAAATAGACGATTATGTTGATAACTTCTTTTTTTTTTTTGCCAACTCAGTTTGACATTGAATGTCAATAATTGCATTGAAGAAGATTTTTTTTACATAATGTTTATTTATCTTATATGGTAATTAATTTTTTTATAATTCACATTTATATTGAAGATGCTCTTAGCCCACCACAAATTGGTAACGGCTAACACATAGCTGACCATTATCACCAGCTATGTGCTGGCAAAAGAGAAAAAAAAAAAAAAAAAGAGAGAAATTTATTTAAACAATTACCTAAATCGTCACAGGCAAAAAGAACATTAACGCCAGAAGCATCACATAGACAAAATGAAAATATCAACGCAGTTGGGGGAACATTCACAACAAATCCACCACCGCTAGAAACGAATAGTGGATCATTAGATCAGCCACCCACAGAGATGGAAAAGTTTTTCCATCGTTTTTTGAACTATGTGGACAACAGAATCAAAGAACTTCAAGATCGACGGGGTGTGACTCAACAATCACAAGTAAACCTAGGAAGAATGGAAGAAGATTATCAAACTAAGTAGATAACTAAGTTCAAAAGGTTGTAGCCACTAACCTTCGAGGGGAAACCTGATGCAAAAGCCGCTCAGAAATGGCTTGATGAAACTCGAAAAGCTCTTGCGGCCATGGGGATACCAGATGATAAGAGGATTCCCTTGGCTACTTACCCACTGATTGGAATAGCACACAATTGGTGGAAAATGGTCAAAGAAGATCCGACTTTGAATGTGGCAACAATGGCATGGCTGGCATTTGAAGCCTTGTTCATTGAAGAATATTTCCCTAAAGCCTTGAAAAGACAAAAAAGGCTAGAATTTTCTAAGTTGTTTCAAGGGAAAATGACAATACAAGAATATGCAACGAGATTCATCGAACTCTCAGTTTTTTCTCTTTCTATCGTAGCAAATCAAAGAGATAAAGCTAAAATTTTTTATAATGGACTTAGACCTGAAGTAAGGCAAGCATTGTCCATTTTGGAAGTGGAGAATTATCGTGAAATGGTGAACTAGGCCATGCAGTTCGAACAAGAGAAGCAATAACAGGAACAAAGAAGAAATAAAGGGAAGAGGGTAGTGGGTTTTCAAGGACACGAAAACCCATAAAAATTTTAGCGAAAGGAGTAGATGGTGAACTATCAAATGGTAAACTACAGACCAAGGCCACAAGAACTGTATCAAGGAAGTTAGAATAAGTTTGAAGGTCAAAGGCAGCAGACTTCGGCCAACAAGCATTGCTCCAGAAAAGGACAAGGGAACGTGGGAAACAATACCTTTAGAGGAAACCAAGGGCCTAAACCAAACCTTGGTCAGCAAGCAGATGTGAGAACTTGCTACAAATGTGGACAAACAGGACACATTGCCAAATACTGTACTCAACCTCGTCCTATGGTTCAACCAAATGCACTGAAGCAACCCAATCCCCCAAATCCACAAACACAAGGACAGGTGTACGCTACAACAACTCAGGAACAAATCCCCTCAATTGTGATTGAAGGTATATATACTTTATTTAACTCAAGGGTTTGAGTGCTATTTGATACTGGGTCCACTCATTCATTCATAACTCCTTCAATAGTGCAATAGTTGGGATTAAAGATTGAACCATTAAACCTTAAGATGGTAGTAGCCACACCAGTGGGAGTAAGGGTAAAAATCACACAGTTATGTTCTAATTGTGAGCTTAGGATGAGTGATGAGCCTTTAGTTTTAAACATTGAAGAATTCGATGTAATTCTAGGAATGGATTGGTTAACCCAATTGAAAGCTCAAATCGATTGTGAGAATAAACGAGTAAACGTCACCCTTCCAAACCAAACCACTCTTAAAATTCAACGATCCAACTTTTATTTTCCCAAATCAATAGTTGCAGCTTTAAAAATGCAATTCAAGGGTGACAAAATTCTTAAAGAACCTATATCTAGCAACCAAAATGAATTTGTGCAAGGGGTTCTCACGAGTAAGGTTCCAGTGGTTTGCTAATTTCCCATAGTATTTCTAGATGACGTTCTGGGATTAACACTCATTCAAGAATTTGATTTTGAAATTAGGTTAGTACCCGGGGCTTAACTCGTATCTATACCACCTTACCGGATGGCCCACACCGAATTGGTAGAACTAGATAAACAATGAGAGAATTAGAAATGAAAGGTTTTATACGAAAAAATACTTCACCTTGGGGAGCTTCTGTTCTATTTGTCAAAAAGAAGGATGGATCACTTCGAATGTGCGTGGATTATTGGAAACTCAATCAAGTTACCATTAAAAATAAATATCCATAACCTCGGATTGAGGATCTTTTTGATCAACTGCACGGAGCGAAGTACTTCTCAAAAATAGATTTACGCTCAGGTTATCACCAATTGAGGATCAAGGAAGAAGACATCCACAAAACAACTTTTCGAACCCGGTACGAACCTTACGGATTTATAGTAATGCCATTCGGTCTAACAAATGCACCAACAACATTCATGGAAACTCAATCAAGTTACTATTAAAAATAAATATCCATTACTTCGGATTAAGGATCTTTTTGATCAACTGCGTGGAGCGAAGTACTTCTCAAAAATAGATTTATGCTCAGGTTATCACCAATTGAGGATCAAGGAAGAAGACATCCACAAAACAACTTTTCGAACCCGGTACAGACATTACGAATTTACAGTAATGCCATTCGGTTTAACAAATGCACAACAACATTCATGGACCTTATGCATTGAATATTTAGGTCGTACCTGGACCGTTTTGTAGTAGTATTTGTCGATAATATTCTCATTTATTCATCGACAAAATAAGAGCATGATTTGCATTTGCGAATTGTGCTGAAAACACTACAAGCTCACCAACTCTATGCTAAATTTAGCAAATGTGAGTTTTGGGTTTCTGAAGTAAAATTCTTGGGACATGTCGTGTCACACCCTGGGTTGCACAGCGTGTCCCCTACCCAGGTGCGGGCGCACCCCCTCGGGGCGAACGCCTAGCCATTATGGATCCATAATATTATCCCATCTCGGCCAGCCACGCCACACAAGGACGCCGGACACTGAGATCATTTATCCATATTATTCACACTCCCATGAATAATATAGGGCCTCCCCCAAGTTCGAACTCGCAACCTCTTCCTCATAAGGTTAGATTTCGCAACTTGAGTACCCATTGAGCCAATAGGTACTCAAGTTGCGAAATCTAACCTTATGAGGAAGAGGTTGCGAGTTCGAACTTGGGGGGAGGCCCTATATTATTCATGGGAGTGTGAATAATATGGATAAATGATCTCGGTGTCCGGCGTCCTTGTGTGGCGTGGCTGGCCGAGATGGGACAATATTATGGATCCATAATGGCTAGGCGTTCGCCCCGAGGGGGTGCGCCCGCACCTGGGTAGGGGGCACGCAGTGCAACCCAGGGTGTGACAAAAAGGCCTTATGTATTTTGTCACACCCTGGGTTGCACAGTGTGCCCCCTACCCAGGTGCGGGCGCACCCCCTCGGGGCGAACGCCTAGCCATTATGGATCCATAATATTGTCCCATCTCGGCCAGCCACGCCACACAAGGACGCCGGACACCGAGATCATTTATCCATATTATTCACACTCCCATGAATAATATAGGGCCTCCCCCAAGTTCGAACTCGCAACCTCTTCCTCATAAGGTTAGATTTCGCAACTTGAGTACCTATTGGCTCAATGGGTACTCAAGTTGCGAAATCTAACCTTATGAGGAAGAGGTTGCGAGTTCGAACTTGGGGGAGGCCCTATATTATTCATGGGAGTGTGAATAATATGGATAAATGATCTCGGTGTTCGGCGTCCTTGTGTGGCGTGGCTGGCCGAGATGGGACAATATTATGGATCCATAATGGCTAGGCGTTCGCCCCGAGGGGGTGCGCCCGCACCTGGGTAGGGGGCACGCTGTGCAACCCAGGGTGTGACATGTCGTCTCAGCAAACAACATCACAGTAGCTCCAACTAAAGTGGAGGTAGTCGTAAATTGGAAACAACCCGCCAATATAACCGAAATTCGAAGCTTTCTAGGATTGGTCGGGTATTACAGAAGGTTTGTTCAAGACTTCTCTAAACTGGCTGAACCAATGACATGCCTAACAAGGAAAGGAATCCCATTTGTTTGGAGTCACGACTGCGAACACTCTTTTCAGGAGCTAAAATGATGGCTAACAACAACGTTTGTCTTGCAAACTCCTGAAAATGGTAAAGGTTATACTCTGTACACAGACGCATCACAGACTGGACTGGGAGCAGTGCTAATGCAAGAAGGCCACATTATCGCTTACGGATCTCGACAACTGAAGACTCGTGAGAGGAATTATTCCACTCATGATTTAGAACTAGCAACAATCATTTTTACTCTAAAATTGTGATGACATTATCTCTACGGTGAAAGGTTGGAAGTATTCTCTGATCGCCAAAGTTTAAAATATATTTATCCACATAGATATCTTAATCTCCAACAGAGACACTGGGTGGAATTTCTAAAGGATTACGACTTCACTATTTAATACCACCCGGGTAAAGCAAATGTGGTCGCCGATGCACTCAGTAGGAAGTCACATGCATCAGTTTGAGCTCTAGTACTCTCTCAGTGGAAAATGATCTCAGAAGTCGACAAATACAACCTACAGATAGAAGCATGAACCTCGAGGATTAAATTGCAAAGTCTGAATATTCAATCAGACTTAGTACAAAAGGTGAAAGTGTTGCAAGAAAATGATCCAAAATTGAGGGGAAAGAAAACTCTACTACTTCAGCTACACGATTTGGGACACTAGACGCTGGCACCAAACGAAACTGTTTAATACAAAAAAAATGTCCCAAATGATAAAGAATTAAGAAAGCAAATATCTGACGAATTTCATCACTCTAAATTCACCATACATCCTGATGGGGATAAAATGTATCAAGACCTTAAGCGACAATTTTGGTTCAGTGGAATGAAAAAGGAAATTGCCAACTATGTGGCAAGATGCTTTACTTGTCAACAAGTTAAGGCAGAACATTGAAAACCATCAGGGTTGTTACAACCCTTGCTAATAAGGGAATGGAAATGGGACAATTTCGTAATGGATTTTGTCTCAGCCTTACCTCGAAACATCAAGGGTCAGGATACAATATGGGTTATGATAGACAGACTCACGAAAATGGCCAGATTCCTGCCTATCAAGACAACGGATACTCCGACCAAGTTAGCAGAACTATACAAAAAAGAAATAGTGAAGCTACATGGAATTCCACAAACAATCGTCTATGATCAGGATCCACAATTCACATCACAATTCTGACAAAGTCCTCAACACAGAATGGGTTCAAAAATACCATGAGTACAACATTTCATCCATAAACTGATGGCCAATCTGAACGAGTAATTCAAATTCTCGAGGACATGCTGAGAGCATGTGTCTTGGACTACCATGATGGTTGGACCAATAATTTGCATCTCGTTGAATTCGCTTATAATAACTGTTATCAACCAAGCATTAAAATGACACCATTTGAAGCAATGTATGGAAGACCATGCAGATCACCAATATGTTGGATGGAAATAACTGACAAGGTGGAGATTGGACCTGAAATGATAAAAGAAACAAGTGAAAAGATTCAACAAATCAAGGAAAAACTCTGAATTGCACAAAGTCACCAGAAAAGTTACGCAGATAATCGTAGACAGCTGTTGGAATTCTAGGTCGGAGATTTTGTATTTCTCAAAGTCCAGCCCATAAAAAGAGTTCGCCGATTTAGTACAAAGGGAAAATTTTCACCAAGATTTATTAGACCCTTTGAAATTCAACATCGAATATGAGCAGTAGCTTACCAACTCAAGTTGCTTGTGACTATGACAAGAATATTGTTGGTCGACCTAAGAGGGGGCTGAATTGGGTAAGATGGTAAATTTTAATTATCTCTTCCAATAACTTAGTGATATACATAAGTGCATTGGACTTGGATGCAAAACTAGAACACAGACTAAATTGCAAACGTGAGACACACAAGATTTATAGTGGTTCGACCGAGCCTACGTCCACTACTTAATCTCCCGATTAGGGTTTTCTCAATCTACTAACTGATTCTCTTATGGGTGAGAACCAAACCGTTACAACTGCCCTTTTACATGTTAAAGGAAAATCTATCCTTTCACGGGCTAAAGATGAACCAAATTTCCTTTTTCCGGGATGAGGAGAAACCCATGTTCCTTTTACGGGATAAAGAAGAACCGTTTTCCTTTTACGGGATAAGGAGAAACCCATGTTCCTTTTACGGGATAAGGAAGAACTGTGATCCTTTTACGGGATGAGGAACAACCGTTTCTCTTTTACAGGTTAAGAGAAAACCTGTCACACCCTAGTACACAGCACACCGCAGTGTCTAGTACCCCCGGGATGTGATGGGTACCTCATACCGAGCGTACCCCAGCCGTTATATACCACATAATATTGTCACATCCCAGTACACAGCCCACCGCGGCGTCTAGTACCCCCGAGATAATTTGTCCACACTATTCACTCATGAATAGTACAGGGCCTCCCCCAGATTCGAACTCACAACCTATAGTTTGAATCCGAACTCTGAGTAACCACTCAGAGTTCGGTATGAGGTACCCATCACATCCTGGGGTACTAGACACTACGGTGGGCTGTGTACTGGGGTGTGACAAAAAACGTCATGCTGAACACTTAAGTGAGGGAGCTACTGAAGGGCGAGCGTCCTAACTTACTTTGACACTTAAACGACTTAAGCCTGAGGGCGGTAATGCACAATTAGCGTCCTGCTATGTTTTAAAAACAATTAATTGTATGAGGGCGCTACTATCCGAGTAAGCGTCCTGCCTTTAAAATATAAAACAAAACATGATGGCGCTACAACAGTGTAAGCATCCTACCAATTAAAAATATCTTAAACAAAGACACAAGCACGCTGAAGGACAATCATCATCCTGAAAGTTACTAAGTTGATTTTCAATTCAACTTATAACTATCAGCGTCCTCAAATATACATTCTTTGAAGAACTTCTTTCAGTGAGCTGATACTGAGTCAGCTTCCTGACAACTTCAGAGGTTGACTAATAAAGGAAGTCGCTACTTTACAGGTAAGCGTCCTAATAAATCAGTTCAATTCAACATTGAATGTTATCAACGTCCTAATGAACTATCAGCGTCCTGACTTATAAAGTTCAGGAGAGCGATGTTAACTCATTAACTTCTTGAAAGACTCTTTAAAAATAGTTTTGACTCGGATTAAATATTTGATAAATGTGAATAAAAACTCGGTAGATTTTAAATTAAATATATAATAATAAATCGTTTGAAATACCGTAAGACGTAAAATCAAAACATGCAAATTTGAAAAGTATATGTAGATGATTTATGCACGGTTTTGAAAATCATTTTGAGCAATAACGATTAGAGAAAGACATACCTTAAATATTTTGTGTATTTCTCATTTCTCATAACCGTTAAATCTAACTCTTCATTATGAGATCTTCGATAAGAGCTTTGCGCAGAGTTGAATGACTTGAACGTTGATCGAGAGATGCAGACTTGAAGCTTGATCGAATCATTCGAGTGAAGTGATCTTGAAATCAGGATGTGATCGTTGATGTTCCTTGGTTGAGACGAACTTGACCGTTGGATGTGATCTTTGTGTTCCTTGATCGAGTCATTCCTTGACTTTTTGCTTTCCTCAAGTGCTTTGATGAAATCTTGACAAACATCATTAGCACCAAAAAGTACTTTGTTTGTGATCATCAAAATATACTATATGACAATATATTTAGGGACGAGCAAGTGATGAATCGTATAGGTTAACAAATACATGACGTCTTTCACGTCTCAATGTTGCAAAAATATCATCCTGATTCATCTCAAATTGTTCCATGGACAAACATCCAAATGGAAGAAGGAAGCAAGTACCAAGAACGTTCAATGCAAATTTTAGATACAAAAACTCAACAACTAAGGCAGAAAAACTATTCCTTTAGTAAAAATATTATGGAGGCATCATGGTATAAAAGAGGCAACTTTGGAATTAGACAGTGACATAAGAAAAAAATATCCAGAATTATTTTGAAAAAAAAAACTTATAATGACTATATTACATTTTATGATCATTCTAATAAAATACCCGAGTTAATTACATATATCAACTCGTTTGATTTTATATTCACAGATGGATCCACACAACCAAGAGCTAAACTGTCAAATAATAGTTATCAACTACCCCCATTACTAGAGCAATTGACATCTAGTCAGAATCCCAATGCACCACACAACCTAAATTTGTCCTTTGATATTCCGACGATTGAACACTGGACTGAGCCATACTTTCGGTATCTTTATGAAAGTGAAACTTCAGAAATATATTCAACTTTCCCACTGCAAAATTGGGACAATCCAGAAATACCATTAACGAAACTTTTATGGGAACCTCTACCACTGGCTAAATTCATTCCTCTAGAAGAAAACCCTGTTGCCCCAACCACCAGGGCGCCCTCACCACGACTAGAAAAAATTATGCAAGAAATTCAGGATGAACTTTATCCCCCCACTGATCAGCCACCAATGTATCAAGACACAGCTTACTCGTCCACCTTCAGTATGGTACCAGGGCAACCATCAACTCCTCATGTTCAAGAAAAAGTTGCAGATAACTTTTGGATGCATTTTTTGGAAGATTGGGAAGGTGAACCCTCAGTAGGTATGTTTTCTAGGATAGACACTATGCATGCTTTGTTTTACACTCCAATATCGTTCTTATTTTTTCACGATTTAAACAAATTTTGAGGACGAAATTTTTTAAGGGGGAAAGATTGTAACATCTCCTGAATCTGAGGAGTAAATACAATCAAACTTAAGGGCAATTTAGATTAAGGACAAAATGAACATTTAGATATCTTTAGGGATATTTAGGTCAAAGGACGAAACTGTCAATTTTAAGTATTTTAGGGTTATTCTTGAAATATGATCAAAATGTCTATTTAAAATATCATTAGGATATTATGGGAAAAGGACGAAACAATAGATAAAAATGTTTTATGTGGACACCATGGACATCCCCTAATATTTCAACCTATAAATAGGATCGGGGGGTTAGTTCATTTCATATCAACCTCTCTTCTTCTCAAAACTTTTCAGGAAGTTCTGTAAGCTCAGAGTAACATAGTTCGAAAGTTGTAAGGTGGGGAAGAACCTATAGTTTGCACATTCTAGCCTTGCCTTCTTTAAATTATAAATTTATTATGAATTATGCACACTTTTTTTTTCCTGTTCACTACTGAATGAGTTATGGGTGAAAGTTTGCCCTTACTGGATTGCTAAATGCAGCCTTATAGTTGTCTAGGGTTACAAAATTTTTAAAATATGACTTGCAAGTATTCAACTTTAGTATGCAACTCTGTGCTATTGTTATGTTGATTGTTTTAATATAACTGTTATTATTAATATTGCTAGCATGCCATGGGGAACCCGCTGGGAGACCCATTAGGCTTTATGCTTGCCCCTTTTTTTTATTTCATTTACCAAGTTCTTAAGGAGAGAATGAAAAAGGAAGGAATGGAAAGTGAGAAAAAAAAATTCAAAAGAAGAAAGAAAGAAATAAATAATGTATATTTGTGGATATATTGCAAAAAAGCTAGACTTGACAACCTAATTTTGGTATATTTCTAGTATTTGCGTGGGTTCACTATGATGTGTTATAGAAGATGTTTGTATAATTAGTGTCTTAAATATTATAATTTTGGTGTAATATATGAAATTAAATTACATATGAAGTTTATGATTTGGGCGTAATATCAAAGTTGTTCACTCAAATGTTTATCTTGTATTTATTACTAAGTCCCTATCCTTGGGATTTATGAAACAAGAGAAGACTTCGGGGTGTGACATAAGTGGTTATTTGAGAATTCAAGATGATTATAATGTCTGGTGGAAATTGTTGGTGTGTGTATGTCTTTTAATATGAATAAAAAAATAAAATTGTTTCGTGCACCTAAGAAATAAAATTGAAGGAGCATATAAAAATATACATAGAAGGGTAGAAGTTAAAAGAATAGAATTTGAAAAACTCAAATTACAAGAGGCCAAAGGAAGGAGATATAAGAGCAAAATAAGAAATTAATTAGAAAGCACAATTATGTGTAACCCAATTGGATTTGATTCCACTGAACCGAACAAGATTGAGGTGTTTCGTTTGTTTTTTGTGTTAAATAACAACATCTACATATTAACCCAATAGATGTTGTCTTTTAAGGACGGGGTTCAATTATTTGGGTTTTTTTTTTTTTTCATTCAATGTATGTTAGATTTAAATTTTTGGGTTAATAGATGTTTTTTTTTTATTTAACGGATGGATTAATAGATGCTGTTTTTTTTTTTTTTTAAATTAACCCATGATGGGATTCCAAAAAAAAAAAAAAAAAAAAAATCAACCCAAATGATTTGGTTTAGGTTGCCAGTTGACACTTTTAAAATTTGATTCAACCTAACCATAACTACATGCATAACCCTAATATATATCTTGTTAACATATTGCCTAAACCTTAAAGTAACCTATTTAAAACATATTAATGTTTATTATTGTTAAATTTACAGTTTAATTTAGGTTGTATTTGAAATATACTTGATTTTTGTTATTGCTGAATT